>JAUIMM010001286.1:0-600000 GCA_031769625.1 Taudactylus pleione
ATCACTGTGACATCAGGGAGAGGGGCAATAGCAAGAAACTGAGGTACAGTATGTATTATTATATCACTGTGACATCAGGGAGAGGGGCAATAGCAAGAAATTGAGGTACAGTATGTATTATTATATCACTGTGACATCAGGGAGAGGGGCAATAGCAAGATACTGAGGTACAGTATGTATTATTATATCACTGTGACATCAGGGAGAGGGGTAATAGCAAGAAATTGAGGTACAGTATGTATTATTATATCACTGTGACATCAGGGAGAGGGGCAATAGCAAGATACTGAGGTACAGTATGTATTATTATATCACTGTGACATCAGGGAGAGGGGTAATAGCAAGAAATTGAGGTACAGTATGTATTATTATATCACTGTGACATCAGGGAGAGGGGCAATAGCAAGAAACTGAGGTACAGTATGTATTATTATATCACTGTGACATCAGGGAGAGGGGCAATAGCAAGAAATTGAGGTACAGTATGTATTATTATATCACTGTGACATCAGGGAGAGGGGCAATAGCAAGATACTGAGGTACAGTATGTATTATTATATCACTGTGACATCAGGGAGAGGGGTAATAGCAAGAAATTGAGGTACAGTATGTATTATTATATCACTGTGACATCAGGGAGAGGGGCAATAGCAAGATACTGAGGTACAGTATGTATTATTATATCACTGTGACATCAGGGAGAGGGGCAATAGCAAGATACTGAGGTACAGTATGTATTAACAGTTTCTTATATAGCGCAGCATATTCCGTTGCACTTTACAATTGGAAACATTGATAGAACAAAACAGGGTAATAACAGACAGACATAGAGGTAAGAGGGCCCTGCTTGCAAGCTTACAATCTATTGGATGTATTATTATGGGCTCTATTTATTAACATTATTTTTACTAAAATAAAGTGATAAAGGCTGCTTTGTGTTGTCACACCCTTTTCACATTATTTTAGTTTCACCTGTAGTTATTACAGGGCAATTGGAGTAGAATTAGTAAAATTCTACTCCAACCCCCAGTATCACTTATATTTAGTAAAGCAGATCGCATTTCCCATAATTGTAATGGGAAATGTGATCTGTATGCAAGTTACTAAAAAAAAATTGTAAAAAAATACCGGGGGAAGCCCTGTGATAACGCCACCTGGAGGTGGCGTTATCCAGGGTCTCCCCCGGTTACCGGGCTCCCACTCTGCTCTAACGGGGAGAGCAGAGGCGGGAGCCGGTACCAGTAATCAGCTATGTGGTCTAAGTAGACCGCAAGCTGGTTACTGTAAAAAAAAAAGAAAAAAAAATTAAACTTTTTTTTTTCCTTACCTGAATCCAGGGACCGGTGATCGGGCCTCCGGTGATGGCTCCTCTCCGGTCAGCTGGTCTCCCACAGTGCACTGGGGCCCGGTCATCAGGTGATCGGGTCCCAGTGCAGTATGGGAGATCACCTTATTGGGAAGCCCAGAGAAGATCACCGGAGGCCAGGAGGTGCAGGTAAGTGTAATGAAGGGAGGGGTGGGGGAGGGAGGTTCCGCGATTGCGGGGGGCGGGGCTTAGCGTCGGTGGGGGGGTAGTAGCGATGGTGGGTCGGCGCATGCGCGGGCTCTTAGTCGCTGTATTTTTCCGAAAATACCGCGACTAGAATGAGGATGGGATCCGCAGGGACAGAGCTTTATCGCAAGCTCTGTCCCTGCAAGGGATTTATAGTAAATCCCTGTGATATTGCCTGAATTCGCAATGCGAATTCACTCGGTAATATCACACTACAATCCGCATTCAATATGCGGATTGTAGTAAATAGAGCCCAAAATCACTGTGATATCAGGGAGAGGGGCAATAGCAAGAAACTGAGGTACAGTATGTATTATTATTAGGGGTGAGCGGGTTCGGATTTCTGAAATCCGAACCCCCCCGAGCCACCCCGATCCGAGTCAGGCTCGACTTTTCCCGCCTGACTCGGATCTGAAATCGAGGCAAAACGTCATCATCCCACCTTCCGGGTCTCGCGGGTTTTGGATCCTATATAAGGTACCCGCGTCTGCGCCATTTTCTCACTCGGCTGTGGACAGTGAAGAGGGAGGGTGGGAGTTAGGGCTGGCTGGGCTGTGTAGTGTAGTGTAGAGTAGTGTTGTGCTGTGCGGTGCTGCGCTGTGCTGCTGTTGTCCACTACTTCAAAGTCCATAGGGGCTGGCTGTGTTGTGCTGTGCTGCTGTTGTTAATTGGGGCTGTGTCCACTACTTCAAAGTCCATAGGGGCTGGCTGGACTGTGTTGTGCAGTCAGTTCTCCATAGGGGCTGTGTCCACTCCAAAGTCCTGTGCAGTGTCCCAGTCCTAAAGGGGTGCTGTAGTGTTGTCCAGGGGGTGCTCTGTCCATCAGGGGTGCTCCCCCCAAGTGCTAAAAAAATATTTTTTCTGTGTTTGTGAATTGTGTGCGCAGTAGCCGCACGTGCATCAACAAAGTAGTGCCAAGCGTGCGCCTGTGTCATAAGTAAAGGGCCGGCTGGCTTGACCGTTAAAGGGTGCTGTAACCCCCAAAGTACTCTCCAGTCCAAACCAAAAAAATATATATTTTCTGTGTTTGTGAATTGTGTGCGCAGTAGCCGCACGTGCATCAACAAAGTAGTGCCAAGCGTGCGCCTGTGTCATAAGTAAAGGGCCGGCTGGCTTGACCGTTAAAGGGTGCTGTAACCCCCAAAGTACTCTCCAGTCCAAACCAAAAAAATATATATTTTCTGTGTTTGTGAATTGTGTGCGCAGTAGCCGCACGTGCATCAACAAAGGAGCAGCGCCAAGCGTGCGCCTGTGTCCCATAAGTAAAGAGCCGGCTGGGTCATTTCTTTTTTTTTTTTTTTTTTTTTTGAGAAATATTTTTATTGAATCGTTTTTTATATTCCATTCCATTTAAAATAGTAACATTACCATAATTGACACAGAAAATAAAATAACATAATCACAGAAAAAACTCTGTGAACTACAATAACATTAGAATTAAGAAACATATATCACAAGATATATCACAAAAAAAAAAGGAATACATTATATATAAATACAGAAACATATATATAAACATTGAATACAAATATGCAAAAGAATAGGTAATACAGAATAGTAAAAATTAGGAAAAAGAGAAGGGAAGAGGGTGGGGGGGGTACCAGTCAATTAGAGAGCAAAATCGCTGAGACAAATTATGTCCAAATAAGACAGAGCTAAATCGTTGTCAGGGGTGGTTCAGCTGAAAAATGTGCGGTCCATGGGGACCATGTTTTAACAAAGTGATCTGGAGTGTCATGTAGGACAGTTGTAATTCGTTCCATTTTATAGGTGTGCCATATGGCGTTAATAGTAGCTAAAACAGAAGGGGGAGTGGATGACTTCCAAAGGGAGGCAATCGTACATTTAGCTGCATTCAATATATGTTTGATTAATTTCAGTTCGGCTCGTGTGGTATTTGGAATAGGCCGAGAAAGGAGGGTATATAAAGGAGTATTTGGGACTTGAATATCAACTACATCCTTAATCAATTTATGTATATCCACCCAATACCTCTGAATACTAGGACAGGACCACCAGATATGCAGCATGGATCCCACCTGGCCACAGAGCCTCCAGCACAAATTAGGGGAAGAGGGGTAAATAGCATGAAGTCGAGTGGGGACCAGGTACCATCTATAGTAAACTTTGTAGGAGTTTTCCTGTATGCGGACTGAAATAGAGCTCTTTGCAATCTCATTCCTTATATCTGACCATTCCTCAGGTGTTAATATCTCGCCCGCCTCTCTCTCCCAGGCCTCCTCATGGGCTTCTTTTACGGGTTGATTATGTTGGATTAATGATTGATAAATTGTGGAAATAAGACCCTTAGTTGAGTGAGGATGTAGACAGAGTGATTCAAGTGTAGTTTTATCAGCTATTATAGAGGTTTGCGTCTGGGAATGAAAAAAATGGTGTAATTGGAGGTACTGAAAAAAAACGTTATTGGGTAGGGAGAATTGAGATTGCAATTCAACAAATTCCGGGAAAGTCTGCAAGGGAGCTAAATCAAATAAAAATAAGATATCAGATATAGTCCATTGGCGAAAGGATTTATATTGTGTACCTGGGACAAATTCAGGATTGTTCCATAGAGGGACCATTAAGGGATGAGATGAGCGAATATTATAGAGACGGGAGCATTGGTTCCAAATCGAAATCGTAAATCGAACAGTGGAAAGTATGTTTAGCTTAGGTGATCGTAAGGGGGCAGGGCACCAAAGGAAAGAATAGGGAGAATAAACAGATAATGCTCCGGCTTCGATAGATGTCCAAACTCTCTGGCTAGGCGGAGCGTGCCAGAGAACACACGAGACTAAGTGGGTTGCCCGATAATATTTGATTAGATCAGGAATACCCAGCCCTCCATCACTACGAGGTCTTTGTAACAAGCGCATCTTTACTCTGGGTCGTCTCCCAGCCCATATATAATGTGAGATCTCTACTTGAATATTTTTCAGGATTGTGATTGGAATATGTATCGGGAGAGTCTGCCACATATATAGCAGCCGAGGAAGAATGTTCATTTTAATTGAAGCCATACGTCCTATCCAAGAGATTATAGATCTATTCCATGTATGAAGGTCGGACTTAATGGAGGCCAATAGTCTAGGAAAATTGGCTGCGTATAAGGAGGAATACGTCTTAGTTAAATAAACCCCTAAGTATTTTATCTTATCCGTTTGCCAGCGGACAGGGAATGCAGCTTGAAGAATGCGAAGGTCAGCAGGGGGGGTCTGTAAGTCTAAGATCTCCGTCTTATCTGTATTAATTTTAAAATTAGAGAGTGTGCTATATTTATCTATCTCGAAAAAAAGATTTGGGAGGGATGAATGGGGGTCAGTTAAAGTTAGAATCACATCATCAGCGTATAAAGCGATCTTGTGGTCAGTATTGCCAACTCGAATACCAGAGATATTCAAACTCGATCTAATCTTTGAGGCTAGGGGTTCCATCACCAACGCAAATATAAGAGGGGAAAGGGGGCAACCCTGACGGGTGCCGTTATAGATGGAAAAAGGGTCGGAAGAAAGGCCATTAACTAAAACGGAAGCTGATGGATTATGATATAATGAGAATAATCCATTAAAAAACGCACCCGAGAACCCCATGTTAAGCAAAGTTTGCTGAATAAAGGGCCAAGCCACACGGTCGAAGGCCTTCTCAGCATCGAGAGCCACCACCAGGGTCGGGTCTGATCTGCCCTGAGCAATTTGTATTAGATCAATCAGACGTCTCGTATTGTCTGAGGCCTGTCTATTGGAGATAAAGCCCACCTGGTCCGAATGAACTAGGTGGGGTAAAATTGGGGCTAACCGAATAGCTAGGATCTTAGCCAATAACTTCAGGTCTACATTCAGAAGTGAGATTGGTCTATAATTTTTCAACTCCAGGGGGTCTCGATCAGGTTTAGGAATGACAACTATATTGGCCCTGGTGGTGGCCGCATCAAGCGATTTACCCTCCAACAAAGAATTAAATAGTAGCTTAAGCATAGGAAGTAGGGTTATAGTAAATTTTCTATAATAGAGAGCGGAAAATCCATCAGGACCAGGGGCAGCTGACCTACGTAGATGCTTTATAGCTGCTATAATCTCCTCTTCAGTGATAGGGGCATTAAGTAAGGCAATATGTGATTCAGAGAGTTTAGGTAATTGACAAGATTCCAAATATTGGCGTATTCCATTAAGAGTGTGGGGGGTATTTATGTCTACAGGTGGGAGGTTATATAAAGATGAATAGTATTCCCGAAATAGATTAGCCATAGCCTTGGGGTCATGAGTTAGTGAGCCGTTCGAGTCTCTTAAGGAGATAATCCTGTTACGAGTATGTTTGGCTCTTAGTTGGCGGGCCAATAATGTGTCTGCCTTGTTAGATTTCTCATAAAATCTCTGGCGTGTCCACAATAAGGCATTCGCCGCTTTTTTAGAGAGAATCTGAGATAGCTGACCCTTTACAGATAAAATTTTTAGATACGTGCGTTTTTTGGGAAAACGTTGATGGAGCTGCGTGAGGGAGGATAATAAAGATTCCAGTTCATTTATACGCGTGAGTTCCGCCTTTCTCTGAGCAGAAGATAGGCTGATGAAAAAACCTCGCAGTGTGGACTTATGGGCTTCCCAAAGTATTGAGGGGGAGATATCCGGAGTGAGATTAGTGGCGTAAAAATCTTTTAAAGCAGATGTAATTTGTGCTATATGAGCCTGTTTCATTAATAAAGCCTCATTTAAGCGCCAACAACGGGTCAAGGGCGTCGGGCTTGTAACCAAAAGCTCCATCTCGATAGCTAAATGATCTGACCAAGGGATAGGTAAGGTCTGTGCCCCCAAGAGCCTTTGGGTGGATGCCCGGTCAACTAAAAAATAATCGATTCGTGTATGAATATTATGTGGCGGGGAATAATGTGTATAACCTCTAGCTGAGGGATAAAGAGTTCTCCATGCGTCATAAAGATCGTTAAGTGACATGTGAGAATGCAGTCGTTTGGTGAGTTTAGCTTGAGTGGAATAGATTGAGACGGGACGAGATCTGTCTAGAATGTGATTTGAGATGGTGTTAAGATCCCCCCCAATTATAATGAGGCCCTGTGGGAGTTGGGATATATGATTGAAGAGGCTAGTAAATAGGGATGCCTGCTGCATTGCCGGGGCATATACCGATGCTAAAACAATCGGTGAGTTACTATACGTCCCTGATATGATGATATACCGGCCCTGGTCATCAGATATCACTTTGTCTATATTGATAGGGAAGTCCCTATGTAGCATAATTGCCGTGCCTCTACGCTTAGCTGACATATTCGAATAGTAAACCTGTGAGTATATTTTGCTTGCTAGAGATGGATGAGGGGCTTTAAGATGCGTCTCCTGCAAGAAAACAACATCTGGTCTACGACGATGGAAAAACTGGATGGCCATGGCCCTTTTAGTGGGGGAATTTAACCCGTTGACATTTAACGTAAGAACCTTTAACTTCATGGTGGATATGTATCTAGATAATTCCGTAGTATATGAATTGGACATATTGACTGGTTAGAGATCCAGGGAAAAAAAGAGGACAGATTAGGGGAGAAAGGAAAGAGATCAGGAACTACCAAGGTAGTAGAAAAGAAAAGACCTTGACCAACACAAAGGACAGGCCTAAATTTGAAAGAGAAGGCATTACAAATACCTTCCCTTTGGCGGGGGGCATGACAAAGAAAGAAAATAAAAAGTAGAAGAACTAAAGATGTATAGTACATGTGTACTAGGACAGTATAGAAGCTGTGACCATTTGTCCAGAGAAAGTGTTAGAGGTAACAGACATAAGGAGAATACTGTAGACATCGTGAGCGAAGAATAACAATAAAAAACATAATAATAAATGTAGAATCACTGTAGATACGATAGAAGGGTACACATTAACGTTCCAACTTAGGAAAGGATGGTTCTACTTGAGAACCCGAACCATCCTAAAATTTAGCTAACATAACAGATGAACTATGACATCTTATTAATAACAATAAACATACAGACATTATACTTTCAGAAGAATGAATAACCCGGGATGATACCAATTTAACTAACAGTGACTTCTCCTAAGAAGAAAGCATTTAGGAAGCACAAAAATAGGACATTGACACGATGCCAATTTGAAATAAACAACATCAGTTAGGCCTGAGACCATTTGGGGGATGATACTGAAGGGCTTTGCTGTGGTGAGGCAATTTGTTTACGGATGGATTCAGGAAGATCATCGATAAGACCGAAAGTTTTTAGAAGCTCGTAGCCTTGTGTAGGGGTTTTAACAATATATGTGCCTCCATTCCTTGTGATTTGGAGTTGAAAAGGAAAACCCCATTTATATCGAATAGAATGATTTCGCAATGTTTTGGTTATATTGATAAGGTCCCGGCGTTTCTTAAGAGTAGACGGAGCTAGGTCTTGGAACACTTGAAGTTGATACTCTGAATAGGAGATTGTAGATAAGCCACGGACAGAATGCATGAACCGGTCTTTTGTTTTATAATAATGAAATCTTAAGATAACATCCCTCGGGGGTTGATTCAGAGGGGGTTTCGGCCGCAATGCCCTATGCGCCCTATCCAAGTGGAGCATATCTTTTGATATATCTGGTAGCAAGTGAAAAAAAAGTCCTTCCAAGAACCCAGGAAGAGTATCTGCCGTTATGTCTTCAGGAATGTTGCGGATTCGGATATTGTTCCGTCGGTTCCGGTTCTCTAAGTCCTCCAGGTGATCTTTATACGTATCAAATTCCGAGTGCAGATCAGCAAGCTCTTGCTCCACTACGCTTTGGTACTGACAGACTTCGTCCATCTTCTGTTCCAGAACATCTGTGCGGGAACCAAGATCTGCTAATTCAGTTTTAAATTCTGTGAGCACCGACCTCATTTCTGACTGGATAGTTTTAGTAACAATAGCTATAATGTCTTTAGTTGTCAGAACGGCATCCGCAGAGGTATCTTCCTCAACGTCGGAAACAATGTCTGCAATCGGCGTTTGTCGAGTCAGAGAACCAGATTTTTCCCATGCTCTGAGTATGCTAGGCTTAGGAGCGGCAGAGTTTTTGCGACTTTTTTGTGACATATTGGAATGACAAAAACGGATTATTCAATCAACAAGTGTGCCGAGATTTCCAAAGATGAGGGAGGGGAACATTGGCGAATGCTAGCCGAACAGTGCAATGAATTCTCTGGAGCAATCGCAGGTCACAGCATGATTTATAGAAGGAAAAACATCTGGAGAGTCATGACTAGATAAAAAGAAGAAAGTCGGCTAATGGTATATCCATCTATAAGGCAATATATGAAAGCAGCATTAGATGGCGCTGTAATTCCACCTTGTAGGAGATGAAAATGAGATTCTCCAATAGATTATAATCAGTTAACACTCACTAGATTATAGTAAGTAAAAAAAAATAAAATAATGAGTGTTATAGATGATTGTAGATTATTGCAGTTATATATATAGATGGATCTATAATTGCAGCTGCATCCGGCTTGTACCATCAGAAACTTAATTAGAAAATGGCTCCCTGCTGAGGGCTGGTAAGTTATGTTCCTTAATTACTTCACAGTCCAGGCAGCTAGTGGGCCGTGGAGCGGAGTATGATGGCAAGGAGAGTAATCTGGGTCAGAAAGGGCAGATTAACATCCTCAGTCAGGCAGGTTATAAGAGTGTGTGGATATATACAGCTCTTACCACACACCTCCGGGCGGTGAGTCCCAACGGCGCTGACAGCCGGACAGCAGGCGGCAACAACCTCTCTCCCTCCGGCAGGACAGTCAGGGAGAGTGACAGCAGAGTAGGCAGGGGGGACCACGCTCCCGTATACAGGCGATCAAGCGCCGAAATCTAGCCGCGGCCACACCTCCGGACTTCAGGCCATAAATCGAGGCCCCGGCTTCTGTGGAAGGACCAGGCCGCAATCCGCGGGAGCGTCCAGCGACTCCCCGATTCCGCGACCACGGCACCGGACACGCAGAATAGTCTGAGGGGGTTATTATAGGCAGTGGTGCATCATTTATGGCCCCCTAGAGTGTCACCAGCAGCCGGACAGCAGTATATTCCTCGGGAGCTGCAGGGAAGCCCAGCTTTCTCAAATGGCTGCCAAGCCACGCCCCCGGGTCATTTCTTAAAGGGTGGTGTAACCCACAAAGTGCACTACTCCAGCAAAAATAAAAAAAATATTTTCTGTGTTTAGCTGCACGTATATATCAAATCGATATAACATAAATGGAGGACCAAACTTTCTCCGATAAAAATAAAATAGAGAAAGATCAAGAACCACTTCCTCCTAGTGCTGAAGCTGCTGCCACTAGTCATGACATAGACGATAACATGCCATCAACGTCGTCTGCCAAGGCCGATGCCCAATGTCATAGTAGAGGGCACATACAATCCCAAATGACAAAGTTCAGGAACATGACCTTGAAAAAAACATTTAAATCATCTGAAGAGAAACGTAAACTTGCCAATATGCCATTTACGACACGGAGTGGCAAGGAACGGCTAAGGTCGATCCCTAGTATGTTCATGACTAGTGGTTCAGCTTCACATGATGATGGAAGCCCTCCTCCCACTAAAAAAATCAAAAGAGTTAAGCTGGCAAAAGCACAGCGAAGAACTGTGCTTTCTAAGAAGATATCACAAATCCCCAAGGAGAGTCCAAGTGTGGTGGTGGTTGCGATGCCTGACCTTCCCAGCACTGGATGGGAAGAGGTGGCTCTTTCCACCATTTGCACACCCCCTGCAAGTGCTGAAAGGAGCACCTACAGTCCACTTGCTGATATGCAAATTGAAGATGTCACTGTTGAAGTACACCAGGATGAGGATACTGGTGTAGCTGGCGCTGAGGAGGAAGTTGGCGAGGAGGATTCTGATGGTGATGTGGTTTGTTTAAATCAGGCTCCGGGGGAGACAGTTGTTGTCCGTGGGATGAAAAAGCCCATCACGGTCATGCCTGGGCAGAAGACCAAACATTCCACCTCTTTGGTCTGGCAATATTTCTATCCAAATCCGGACAACAACTGTCTTGCCATATGTACCATATGTAAAGGTGGAATAAGTAGGGGTCGGGACGTTAACCACCTAGGAACATCCTCCCTTATACGGCACCTGCAGCCTGTTCATAATAAGTTACTGTAAAGTTCAGAAACTTTGGCTAAGACCGTAAGCAGTCCAGGGACACCTAAATCCCATTGTCCTGTTGTATCCAAGTGCCTGCAAACCACACCGTCAACTCCCTCCTCGTCAATTTCCTCCTTAGTCAGGATCGGAAGTAGTCCTGCAGGCCATGTCACTGGCATGACTGACTCTCCTATCCGGGATTCCTCCGGAGGATCCTGCATTGCTACGCCTCCTGCTGTTGCTGCTGTTGGGAGTCGTTCATCATCCCAGAGAGGAAGTAGGAACACCACTACTTTTACTAAACAATTGACCCTCCAACAGTCCTTAGCGAGGAGGATGAAGGACGACAGCAGTCATCCTGAAGCAAAACGTATAACTGAGGCCTTGACTGCTATGTTGGTGTTAGACGTGCTTCCGGTATCCGCCATTAGTGCAGTGGGATTTAGACAATTGATGGAGGTAGTGTGTCCCCGGTTCCAAATCCCGTCTAGATTCCACTTCACTAGGCAGGCGATACCGAGACTGTACAGAAACGTCAGAAAAAGTGTCCTCAGTGTCCTGAAAAATGCCTTTGTACCCAATGTCCACTTAACCACGGACATGTGGACAAGTGGAACAGGGCAGACTAAGGACTATATGACTGTGACAGCCCACTGGGTAGATGTATCACCTTACGCAGCAGCAGCGTCACCAGTAGCAGCATCTCAGAAACGCCAGCTCGTTCCAAGGCAGGCTACGCTGTGTATCACCGGTTTCAGTAAGAGGCACACCGCCGACAACCTCTTAGAGAAACTGAGGGAAATCATCGCCCAGTGGCTTACCCCACTTAGACTCTCCTGGGGATTTGTGATATCTGACAACGCCACCAATATTGTGCGGGCATTACATCTGGGCAAATTCCAGCACGTCCCATGTTTTGCTCACACAATAAACTTGGTGGTGCAGAATTTTCTGAAAAGCGACAGGGGCGTGCAGGAGACGCTTTGGGTGGCCCGACAAATTTCTGCCCACTTTCGCCATTCAGCGACTGCGTGCCGAAGACTGGAGCGCCAGCAAACACTTTCTTGAACCTGCCCCGCCATCACCTGAAGCAAGAGGTTGTGACGCGGTGGAACTCAACCCTCTATATGCTTCAGAGGGTGGAGGAGCAGCAAAAGGCCATACAAACCTATACATCCACCTATGACATAGGCAGAGGAGGGGGTATGCACCTGACTCAAGCGCAGTGGAGAATGATTTCCGTGTTGTGCAAGGTTCTCCAGCCCTTCGAACTTGCCACACGTGAAGTCAGTTCAGACACTGCCAGCTTGAGTCAGGTCATTCCCCTCATCAGGCTTTTGCAGAAACAGCTGGAGAAAGTGAAGGAGGAGCTAAGATGGAGCGATTCCGCTCGGCATGTGGGACTTGTGGATGAAGCCCTTCATTCGCTTTGCCAGGATTCCAGGGTGGTCAATCTGTTGAAATCGGACCACTACATTTTGGCCACCGTGCTCGATCCTAGGTTTAAAGCCTATGTGGTGTCTCTCTTTCCGGCTGACACAAGCCTGCAGAGGTGCAAAGACCTGCTGGTGAACACACTGTCAGCTGAAGCGGAACGTGACACGTCAACAGCTCCTTCATTTTCTCCCGCAACTGGGGCTGCCAGGAAAATACTTCGGTATCCTAAGCAACCCGCTGGCGGTGATGCAGGGCAGGCAGGACCAAGTTTGGACATCTGGTCCGGACTGAAGGACCTGGCAACAATTTCTGACATGTCTACTGTCACTGCATATGATACTGTCACCATTGACAGAATGGTGGAGGATTACATCAGTGACAGCATCCAAGTAGGCATGTCAGACAGTCCGTACCTGTACTGGCAGGAAAAAGAGGCAATTTGGAGGCCCCTGTACAAACTGGCTCTATTTTACCTGAGTTGCCCCCCCTCCAGTGTGTACTCCGAAAGAGTGTTTAGTGCAGCCGGGAACCTTGTCAGCGAAAGGCGTAGGAGGTTGCTTCCACAAAATGTGGAGAAGATGATGTTCATAAAAATGAATTATCAACTCTTCCAGGGAGACCAGCCTCCAGAACGTAAAGAGGGACCTGTGGTGGTGGATTTCAGCGGGGACGAGTTAATACTCTGTGAGGATGAGGATGTACAAAACACTGAAGAGGGTGAGGAATCGGTGGATGAGGATGAGGACGACATCTTGCCTCCGTAGAGCCAGTTTGTGCAGGGACAGATTAATTGCCAGCTTGTTTTGTGGGGGCCCAAATGAACCAATCATTTCAGCCACAGTCGTGTGGCAGACCCTGGCGCTGAAATGATTGGTTTGTTAAAGTGTGCATGTCCTGTTTATACAACATAAGGGTGGGTTGGAGGGCCCAAGGACAATTCCATCTTGCACCTCTTTTTTTTCTTTGCATTATGTACTGTTTGGGGCCTAGTTTTTCTAACTGCCATCCTGTCTGCCACTGCAGTGTCACTCCTAGATGGGTCACGTGTTTGTGCCGCCCACTCGTGTCGCTTAGCATAGTCATCCATCTACCTCGGTGCAACCTTTTGGACATAAAAACACTATTGTGAGGTGTGAGGTGTTCAGAATAGACTGGAAATGAGTGGAAATTAAGGTTTTTGAGGTTAATAATAGCATAGGAGCAGAAAAATCAACACATTCTGTGATTTTAGCTGTTTTTATGCATTTTTTAAAAAAAAATACAGATCCAAAACACAAAACCCAGAACCCAAAACACCGAAGGGTGGTTTTGGCAAAACAAATCCAGATCCAAAACACGTAGAAAGATCCAAAACCAAAACACAAAACACGAAAAATGGCCGGTGCACACCCCTAATTATTATCTCACTGTGATATCAGGGAGAGGGGCAATAGCAAGAAACTGAGGTACAGTATGTATTATTATCTCACTGTGATATCAGGGAGAGGGGCAATAGCAAGAAACTGAGGTATAGTATGTATTATTATCTCACTGTGATATCAGGGAGAGGGGCAATAGCAAGAAACTGAGGTATAGTATGTATTATTATCTCACTGTGACATCAGGGAGAGGGGCAATAGCAAGAAACTGAGGTATAGTATGTATTATTATATCACTGTGATATCAGGGAGAGGGGCAATAGCAAGATACTGAGGTATAGTATGTATTATCTCACTGTGACATCAGGGAGAGGGGCAATAGCAAGAAACTGAGGTACAGTATGTATTATTATCTCACTGTGACATCAGAGAGAGGGGCAATAGCAAGAAACTGAGGTATAGTATGTATTATTATATCACTGTGATATCAGGGAGAGGGGCAATAGCAAGATACTGAGGTATAGTATGTATTATCTCACTGTGACATCAGGGAGAGGGGCAATAGCAAGAAACTGAGGTACAGTATGTATTATTATCTCACTGTGATATCAGGGAGAGGGGTAATAGCAAGAAACTGAGGTATAGTATGTATTATTATATCACTGTGATATCAGGGAGAGGGGCAATAGTAAGAAACTGAGGTACAGTATGTATTATTATCTCACTGTGACATCAGGGAGAGGGGTAATAGCAAGAAACTGAGGTACAGTATGTATTATTATCTCACTGTGACATCAGGGAGAGGGGTATTAGCAAGAAACTGAGGTACAGTATGTATTATTATATCACTGTGACATCAGGGAGAGGGGCAATAGCAAGAAACTGAGGTACAGTATGTATTATTATCTCACTGTGATATCAGGGAGAGGGGCAATAGCAAGAAACTGAGGTACAGTATGTATTATTATATCACTGTGACATCAGGGAGAGGGGCAATAGCAAGAAACTGAGGTACAGTATGTATTATTATATCACTGTGATATCAGGGAGAGGGGCAATAGTAAGAAACTGAGGTACAGTATGTATTATTATCTCACTGTGATATCAGGGAGAGGGGTAATAGCAAGAAACTGAGGTACGGTATGTATTATTATCTCACTGTGATATCAGGGAGAGGGGCAATAGCAAGAAACTGAGGTACAGTATGTATTATTATATCACTGTGATATCAGGGAGAGGGGCAATAGCAAGAAACTGAGGTACAGTATGTATTATTATATCACTGTGACATCAGGGAGAGGGGCAAGAGCAAGAAACTGAGGTATAGTATGTATTATATCACTGTGACATCAGGGAGAGGGGCAATAGCGAGTAACTGAGGTACAGTATATATTATATCACTGTGACATCATGGAGAGGGGCAATAGCAAGTAACTGAGGTATAGTATGTATTATATCACTGTGACATCAGGGAGAGGGGCAATAGCGAGTAACTGAGGTACAGTATATATTATATCACTGTGACATCATGGAGAGGGGCAATAGCAAGTAACTGAGGTATAGTATGTATTATTATATCACTGTGACATCAGGGAGAGGGGCAATAGCAAGATACTGAGGTACAGTATGTATTGTTATATCACTGTGACATCAGGGAGAGGGGCAATAGCAAGATACTGAGGTACAGTATGTATTATTATATCACTGTGATATCAGGGAGAGGGGCATTAGCAAGAAACTGAGGTACAGTATGTATTATATCACTGTGACATCAGGGAGAGGGGCAAGAGCAAGAAACTGAGGTACAGTATGTATTATATCACTGTGACATCAGGGAGAGGGGCATTAGCAAGAAACTGAGGTACAGTATGTATTATTATCTCACTGTGACATCAGGGAGAGGGGCAATATCAAGAAACTGAGGTACAGTATGTATTATTATCTCACTGTGATATCAGGGAGAGGGGTAATAGCAAGAAACTGAGGTATAGTATGTATTATTATCTCACTGTGACATCAGGGAGAGGGGCAATATCAAGAAACTGAGGTACAGTATGTATTATTATATCACTGTGACATCAGGGAGAGGGGCAATAGCAAGAAACTGAGGTACAGTATGTATTATTATATCACTGTGACATCAGGGAGAGGGGCAATAGCAAGAAACTGAGGTACAGTATGTATTATTATCTCACTGTGATATCAGGGAGAGGGGCAATAGTAAGAAACTGAGGTACAGTATGTATATATTATATCACTGTGACATCAGGGAGAGGGGCAATATCAAGAAACTGAGGTACAGTATGTATTATTATCTCACTGTGATATCAGGGAGAAGGGCAATAGTAAGAAACTGAGGTACAGTATGTATTATTATCTCACTGTGACATCAGGGAGAGGGGCAATAGCAAGAAACTGAGGTACAGTATGTATTATCTCACTGTGACATCAGGGAGAGGGGCAATAGCAAGATACTGAGGTACAGTATGTATTATATCACTGTGATATCAGGGAGAGGGGCAAGAGCAAGAAACTGAGGTACAGTATGTATTATTATCTCACTGTGATATCAGGGAGAGGGGCAATAGCAAGAAACTGAGGTACAGTATGTATAATTATCTCACTGTGATATCAGGGAGAGGGGTAATAGCAAGATACTGAGGTACAGTATGTATTATTATATCACTGTGATATCAGGGAGAGGGGCAAGAGCAAGAAACTGAGGTACAGTATGTATTATTATATCACTGTGATATCAGGGAGAGGGGCAATAGTAAGAAACTGAGGTACAGTATGTATTATTATCTCACTGCGATATCAGGGAGAGGGGCAATAGCAAGAAACTGAGGTACAGTATGTATAATTATATCACTGTGACATCAGGGAGAGGGGCAATAGCAAGTAACTGAGGTATAGTATGTATTATTATATCACTGAGACATCAGGGAGAGGGGCAATAGCAAGATACTGAGGTACAGTATGTATTATTATATCACTGTGACATCAGGGAGAGGGGCATTAGCAAGAAACTGAGGTACAGTATGTATTATATCACTGTGACATCAGGGAGAGGGGCAATAGCAAGAAACTGAGGTATAGTATGTATTATTATATCACTGTGACATCAGGGAGAGGGGCAATAGCAAGATACTGAGGTACAGTATGTATTATTATATCACTGTGACATCAGGGAGAGGGGCAATAGCAAGTAACTGAGGTACAGTATGTATTATTATATCACTGTGACATCAGGGAGAGGGGCAATAGCAAGAAACTGAGGTACACTATGTATTATTATATCACTGTGATATCAGGGAGAGGGGTAATAGCAAGAAACTGAGGTACAGTATGTATTATTATATCACTGTGATATCAGGGAGAGGGGCAATAGTAAGAAACTGAGGTACAGTATGTATTATTATCTCCCTGTGACATCAGGGAGAGGGGCAAGAGCAAGAAATTGAGGTACAGTATGTATTATCTCACTGTGACATCAGGGAGAGGGGCAATAGCAAGTAACTGAGGTATAGTATGTATTATTATATCACTGTGATATCAGGAGAGGGGTAATAGCAAGAAACTGAGGTACAGTATGTATTATTATATCACTGTGACATCAGGGAGAGGGGCAATAGCGAGTAACTGAGGTACAGTATATATTATATCACTGTGACATCATGGAGAGGGGGGCAATAGTAAGAACATGAGGTATAGTATGTATTATTATGTCACTGTGACATCAGGGAGAGGGGCAATAGTAAGAAACTGAGGTACAGTATGTATTATTATCTCACTGTGACATCAGGGAGAGGGGCAATAGCAAGAAACTGAGGTACAGTATGTATTATTATCTCACTGTGACATCAGGGAGAGGGGCAATAGCAAGAAACTGAGGTACAGTATATATTATCTCACTGTGACATCAGGGAGAGGGGCAATAGCAAGAAACTGAGGTACAGTATGTATTATTATATCACTGTGACATCAGGGAGAGGGGCAATAGCAAGAAACTGAGGTATAGTATGTATTATTATCTCACTGTGACATCAGGGAGAGGGGCAATAGCAAGAAACTGAGGTACAGTATATATTATCTCACTGTGACATCAGGGAGAGGGGCAATAGCAAGAAACTGAGGTACAGTATGTATTATTATATCACTGTGACATCAGGGAGAGGGGCAATAGCAAGAAACTGAGGTACAGTATGTATTATTATATCACTGTGATATCATGGAGAGGGGCAATAGCAAGAAACTGAGGTACAGTATGTATTATTATCTCACTGTGACATCAGGGAGAGGGGCATTAGCAAGAAACTGAGGTACAGTATGTATTATTATCTCACTGTGACATCAGGGAGAGGGGCAATAGCAAGAAACTGAGGTATAGTATGTATTATATCACTGTGATATCAGGGAGAGGGGCAATAGCAAGAAACTGAGGTATAGTATGTATTATTATATCACTGTGACATCAGGGAGAGGGGCAATAGCAAGAAACTGAGGTACAGTATGTATTACCTCACTATGACATCAGGGAGAGGGGCAATAGCAAGAAACTGAGGTACAGTATGTATTATTATATCACTGTGACATCAGGGAGAGGGGCAATAGCAAGAAACTGAGGTACAGTATGTATTATTATATCACTGTGACATCAGGGAGAGGGGCAATAGCAAGAAACTGAGGTACAGTATGTATTATTATATCACTGTGATATCAGGGAGAAGGGCAATAGCAAGAAACTGAGGTATAGTATGTATTATCTCACTGTGACATCAGGGAGAGGGGCAATAGCAAGATACTGAGGTACAGTATGTATTATATCACTGTGACATCAGGGAGAGGGGCAATAGCAAGATACTGAGGTACAGTATGTATTATTATCTCACTGTGACATCAGGGAGAGGGGCAATAGCAAGAAATTGAGGTACAGTATGTATTATATCACTGTGACATCAGGGAGAGGGGCAATAGCGAGTAACTGAGGTACAGTATGTATTATATCACTGTGATATCAGGGAGAGGGGCAATAGCAAGAAACTGAGGTACAGTATATATTATTATATCACTGTGATATCAGGGAGAGGGGTAATAGCAAGTAACTGAGGTACAGTATGTATTATATCACTGTGACATCAGGGAGAGGGGCAATAGCAAGTAACTGAGGTACAGTATGTATTATATCACTGTGATATCAGGGAGAGGGGCAATAGCAAGATACTGATGTACAGTATGTATTATATCACTGTGACATCAGGGAGAGGGGCAATAGCAAGTAACTGAGGTACAGTATGTATTATTATCTCACTGTGATATCAGGGAGAGGGGCAATAGCAAGAAACTGAGGTATAGTATGTATTATTATATCACTCTGATATCAGGGAGAGGGGTAATAGCAAGAAACTGAGGTACAGTATGTATTATTATATCACTGTGACATCAGGAGAGGGGCAATAGCAAGTAACTGAGGTACAGTATATATTATCTCACTGTGATATCAGGGAGAGGGGCAATAGCAAGTAACTGAGGTACAGTATGTATTATTATATCACTGTGACAGGGAGAGGGGCAATAGCAAGTAACTGAGGTACAGTATATATTATCTCACTGTGACATCAGGGAGAGGGGCAATAGCAAGTAACTGAGGTACAGTATGTATTATTATATCACTGTGACATCAGGGAGAGGGGCAATAGCAAGAAACTGAGGTACAGTATGTATTATTATCTCACTGTGATATCAGGGAGAGGGGCAATAGCAAGTAACTGAGGTACAGTATGTATTATTATATCACTGTGACATCAGGAGAGGGGCAATAGCAAGTAACTGAGGTATAGTATGTATTATTATATCACTGTGATATCAGGGAGAGGGGTAATAGCAAGTAACTGAGGTACAGTATGTATTATCTCACTGTGATATCAGGGAGAGGGGTAATAGCAAGAAACTGAGGTACAGTATGTATTATTATATCACTGTGACATCAGGGAGAGGGGCAATAGCGAGTAACTGAGGTACAGTATATATTATATCACTGTGACATCATGGAGAGGGGCAATAGTAAGAACATGAGGTATAGTATGTATTATTATGTCACTGTAACATCGAGAGGGGCAAGAGCAAGAAACTGAGGTACAGTATGTATTATTATATCACTGTAACATCGAGAGGGGCAAGAGCAAGAAACTGAGGTACAGTATGTATTATCTCACTGTGACATCAGGGAGAGGGGCAATAGCAAGTAACTAAGGTACAGTATATATTATATCACTGTGACATCATGGAGAGGGGCAATAGTAAGAACATGAGGTATAGTATGTATTATTATGTCACTGTGACATCAGGGAGAGGGGCAATATCAAGAAAATGAGGTATAGTATGTATTATATCACTGTGACATCAGGGAGAGGGGCAATATCAAGAAACTGAGGTACAGTATGTATAATTATCTCACTGTGACATCAGGGAGAGGGGCAATAGCAAGAAACTGAGGTACAGTATGTATTATTATATCACTGTGACATCAGGGAGAGGGGCAATATCAAGAAACTGAGGTATAGTATGTATTATATCACTGTGACATAAGGGAGAGGGGCAATATCAAGAAACTGAGGTACAGTATGTATAATTATCTCACTGTGGGCTCTATTTACTACAATCCGCATATTGAATGCGGATTGTAGTGTGATATTACCGAGTGAATTCGCATTGCGAATTCAGGCAATATCACAGGGATTTACTATAAATCCCTTGCAGGGACAGAGCTTGCGATAAAGCTCTGTCCCTGCGGATCCCATCCTCATTCTAGTCGCGGTATTTTCGGAAAAATACAGCGACTAAGAGCCCGCGCATGCGCCTACCAACCACCGCTACTACCCCCCATGACGCTAAGCCCCACCCCCCGGCGCTAAGCCCCACCCCTCGCAATCACGGACCCCTGCGACCCCCCCCTCCACTTCCCCCGCGACCACCCCTCCCTTCATTACACTTACCTGCATCCTGCTGGCCTCCGGTCATCTTCTCCGGGCTTCCCGATCAGATGATCTCCCATACTGCACTGGGGCCCGATCACCTGATGTCCGGGCCCCAGTGTACTATGGGAGACCAGCTGACCGGAGAGGAGCCATCACCGGAGGCCCGATCACCGGTCCCTGGATTCAGGTAAGGAAAAAAAAAAATGTTTAATTTTTTTTAATTTTTTTTTACAGTAATCAGCTTGCGGTCTGCTTAGACCACATAGATGATTACTGGTACCGGCTCCCGCCTCTGCTCTCCCCGTTAGAGCAGAGTGGGAGCCCGGTAACCGGGGGAGACCCTGGATAACGCCACCTCCAGGTGGCGTTATTATCACAGGGCTTCCCCCGGTATTTTTTTACAATTAATTTTTAGTAACTATGGTCGGATCACATTTCCCATTACAATTATGGGAAATGCGATCTGCTTTACTAAAAATAAGTGATACTGGGGGTTGGAGTAGAATTTTACTAATTCTACTCCAATTGCCCTGTAATAACTACAGGTGAAACTAAAATAATGTGAAAAGGGTGTGACAACACAAAGCAGCCTTTATCACTTTATTTTAGTCAAAATAATGTTAATAAATAGAGCCCTGTGACATCAGGGAGAGGGACAAGAGCAAGAAACTGAGGTACAGTATGTATTATCTCACTGTGACATCAGGGAGAGGGGCAATAGCAAGAAACTGAGGTACAGTATGTATTATATCACTGTGACATCAGGGAGAGGGGCAATAGCAAGAAATTGAGGTACAGTATGTATTATATCACTGTGACATCAGGGAGAGGGGCAATAGTAAGAAACTGAGGTACAGTATGTATTATTATCTCACTGTGACATCAGGGAGAGGGGCAATAGCAAGAAACTGAGGTACAGTATGTATTATTATCTCACTGTGACATCAGGGAGAGGGGCAATAGCAAGAAACTGAGGTACAGTATATATTATCTCACTGTGACATCAGGGAGAGGGGCAATAGCAAGAAACTGAGGTACAGTATGTATTATTATATCACTGTGACATCAGGGAGAGGGGCAATAGAAAGAAACTGAGGTATAGTATGTATTATTATCTCACTGTGACATCAGGGAGAGGGGCAATAGCAAGAAACTGAGGTACAGTATATATTATCTCACTGTGACATCAGGGAGAGGGGCAATAGCAAGAAACTGAGGTACAGTATGTATTATTATATCACTGTGACATCAGGGAGAGGGGCAATAGCAAGAAACTGAGGTACAGTATGTATTATTATATCACTGTGATATCATGGAGAGGGGCAATAGCAAGAAACTGAGGTACAGTATGTATTATTATCTCACTGTGACATCAGGGAGAGGGGCATTAGCAAGAAACTGAGGTACAGTATGTATTATTATCTCACTGTGACATCAGGGAGAGGGGCAATAGCAAGAAACTGAGGTATAGTATGTATTATATCACTGTGATATCAGGGAGAGGGGCAATAGCAAGAAACTGAGGTATAGTATGTATTATTATATCACTGTGACATCAGGGAGAGGGGCAATAGCAAGAAACTGAGGTATAGTATGTATTATTATATCACTGTGACATCAGGGAGAGGGGCAATAGCAAGAAACTGAGGTACAGTATGTATTACCTCACTATGACATCAGGGAGAGGGGCAATAGCAAGAAACTGAGGTACAGTATGTATTATTATATCACTGTGACATCAGGGAGAGGGGCAATAGCAAGAAACTGAGGTACAGTATGTATTATTATATCACTGTGATATCAGGGAGAGGGGCAATAGCAAGAAACTGAGGTATAGTATGTATTATTATCTCACTGTGACATCAGGGAGAGGGGCAATAGCAAGATACTGAGGTACAGTATGTATTATTATCTCACTGTGACATCAGGGAGAGGGGCAATAGCAAGAAATTGAGGTACAGTATGTATTATATCACTGTGACATCAGGGAGAGGGGCAATAGCGAGTAACTGAGGTACAGTATATATTATCTCACTGTGACATCAGGGAGAGGGGCAATAGCAAGTAACTGAGGTACAGTATGTATTATTATATCACTGTGATATCAGGGAGAGGGGTAATAGCAAGAAATTGAGGTACAGTATGTATTATTATCTCACTGTGACATCAGGGAGAGGGGCAATAGCAAGAAATTGAGGTACAGTATGTATTATTATCTCACTGTGATATCAGGGAGAGGGGCAATAGCAAGTAACTGAGGTACAGTATGTATTATCTCACTGTGACATCAGGGAGAGGGGCAATAGCAAGTAACTGAGGTACAGTATGTATTATTATCTCACTGTGACATCAGGGAGAGGGGCAATAGCAAGAAATTGAGGTACAGTATGTATTATATCACTGTGACATCAGGGAGAGGGGCAATAGCAAGAAACTGAGGTATAGTATGTATTATTATATCACTCTGATATCAGGGAGAGGGGTAATAGCAAGTAACTGAGGTACAGTATGTATTATATCACTGTGACATCAGGGAGAGGGGCAATAAACTGAGGTATAGTATGTATTATTATATCACTGTGACATCAGGGAGAGGGGTAATAGCAAGTAACTGAGGTACAGTATGTATTATTATATCACTGTGACATCAGGGAGAGGGGCAATAGCAAGAAACTGAGGTACAGTATGTATTATTATATCACTGTGATATCACGGAGAGGGGCAATAGCAAGATACTGAGGTACAGTATGTATTAGATCACTGTGACATCACGGAGAGGGGCAATAAACTGAGGTACAGTATATATTATATCACTGTGATATCAGGGAGAGGGGCAATAGCAAGAAACTGAGGTACAGTATGTATAATTATCTCACTGTGATATCAGGGAGAGGGGCAATAAACTGAGGTACAGTATGTATTATATCACTGTGATATCAGGGAGAGGGGCAATAGCAAGAAACTGAGGTACAGTATGTATTATTATATCACTGTGACATCACGGAGAGGGGCAATAAACTGAGGTACAGTATGTATTATTATCTCACTGTGACATCAAGGAAAAAACAGACGCTGGACACTCGGCGCGAGCAGTGTGCAGCTCCTCCAGCCAATAAAGACTACATGTATATAAATATAATTATTTGGGGACAATTATACTTTAGGGACTGTTTATGAACTATGGAGACATTTTTTTTTTTTTTTTAACTATATGTATATAAATATACAATATATACATATATTGCACACCCCGATCACAAACATCTATTTATGTACTGTATGCATATTGTAATACATGTAGATATTTATATCTCTAGATCTATTTTGCAGGAAAGTCCAACTTTATATTAAGCACTAATGACTAATTAGGCAGTGTTTCATTTCTCATGTAATCTGAGTGACAATATAATCTCCTCCTCCTCATTCTATGCTGTTTTTTAGGTGTCCATTAGGATTTGGCGGCTTTAACTGTGAAGAATGTAAGTAATGAGAGTTGGACATGGTGATAGCCATACCCCGCCCGTCCCTCCTAATATGTCACAGGTCATCCTGCTTCATGTATTCGTGTATGTGTCTGATCTCTCTATATACTGACATACGATCTCTATATACTGACAAACGCTCTCTATATACTGACAGACACTCTCTATATACCAACGGCCGCTCACTACAATCTGACAGCTGCACTCTATATACTGATGTCCACTCTCTGTATACTGACGTCCACTCTATATACTGAAAGCTTCTCTCTATATACTAGTGCTCTCTATATACTGACAGACACTCTCTATATACCAACGGCTGCTCACTACAATCTGACAGCTGCTCTCTATACACTGATGTCCACTCTCTGTATACTGACAGCTTCTCTCTATATACTAGTGCTCTCTATATACTGACAGACACTCTATATACCAACGGCCGCTCACTACAATCTGACAGCTGCTCTCTATATACTGATGTCCACTCTCTGTATACTGACGTCCACTCTCTATATACTGACAGCTTCTCTCTATATACTAGTACTCTCTATATACTGACAGACACTCTCTATTAACCAGCGGTTCGCTCACTACAATCTGACAGCTGCTCTCTATATACTGGTGGTCTCTATATACTGAAAGCAGCTCTCTATATACTGACATCTCTCTATATACTGGTGGTCTCTATACTGAAAGCAGCTCTCTGTATACTGACATCTCTCTATATACTGGTGGTCTCTATATACTGAAAGCAGCTCTCTATATACTGACGGCCGCTCTTTATATACTGGATTTCAATATATTAAGAGCCGCTGCTCTCTATGTGCTAACAGCTGCTCTCTATATGCTAATAACTGCTCTCTATATACTAATAGCTGCTCTCTGTGTGCTAATAGCTGCTCTCTATATGCTAATAGCTGCTCTCTATATGCTAATAGCTGCTCTCTATATGCTAATAGCTGCTGTCTATATGCTAATAGCTGCTCTCTATGTGCTAATAGCTGCTCTGTGTGCTAATAGCTGCTCTCTATATGCTAATAGCTGCTCTCTGTATGCTAATAGCTGCTCTCTGTGTGCTAATAGCTGCTCTCTGTGTGCTAATAGCTGCTCTCTATATGCTAATAGCTGCTGTCTATATGCTAATAGCTGCTCTCTATGTGCTAATAGCTGCTCTCTGTGTGCTAATAGCTGCTCTCTATATGCTAATAGCTGCTCTCTGTATGCTAATAGCTGCTCTCTGTGTGCTAATAGCTGCTCTCTGTGTGCTAATAGCTGCTCTCTGTGTGCTAATAGCTGCTCTCTATATGCTAATAGCTGCTATGTGCTAATAGCTGCTCTCTATGTGCTAATAGCTGCTCTCTGTGTGCTAATAGCTGCTCTCTGTGTGCTAATAGCTGCTCTCTGTGTGCTAATAGCTGCTCTCTGTGTGCTAATAGCTGCTCTCTATATGCTAATAGCTGCTGTCTATATGCTAATAGCTGCTCTCTATATACTAATAGCTGCTCTCTATATGCTAATAGCTGCTCTCTATATACTAATAGCTGCTCTCTGTGTGCTAATAGCTGCTGTCTATATGCTAATAGCTGCTGTCTATATGCTAATAGCTGCTCTCTATATGCTAATAGCTGCTGTCTATATGCTAATAGCTGCTCTCTGTGTGCTAATAGCTGCTGTCTATATGCTAATAGCTGCTCTCTATATGCTAATAGCTGCTCTCTGTGTGCTAATAACTGCTCTCTATATACTAATAGCTGCTCTCTGTGTGCTAATAGCTGCTCTCTGTGTGCTAATAGCTGCTCTCTGTATACTAATAACTGCTCTCTATATACTAATAGCTGCTCTCTGTGTGCTAATAGCTGCTCTCTATATGCTAATAGCTGCTCTCTGTGTGCTAATAGCTGCTCTGTAAATATGATTGTCAACTTTCTATTTACTGACAGCCGCTCTCTATATATTGACAGCAGCTTCTCTGTATACAGGAAGCAATCGGGAAGCCGACTGCCTAAATACCGGCAGCCGGCTTCCCGACTGTCTTATCCCGGCATGGGTGAAATGCCGGGCGTCTAGATGTAGCCGCAGGGGGGGGAGGGTTAGGTTTAGGGCTCCCGGGGGAGACTTAGGGTTAGGCACCCCCCAGGAGGGTCAGGGTTAGGCTAGGGGGAGGGAGGGTTAGGGTTAGGCACCCCCTGGGGGCACTTGGGGTTAGGTACCCCCCCGGGGGACTTAGGTTTAGGCAGCGGGGAAGGGGGTGGTTAGGGTTAGACACTTGGGGGGGGAGTTAGGGTTAGGCACCCCTAAGGAGGGTTAGGGTTAGGGGGGTTAGGTTAGTTTGTACTTACCTATCCACGTTGGGGATTTCCAGCGCTGTCGGGCTTCCGCTGCTTCTAACTATGCTCCTGTTGGGCTGCCGCTGACGGGAATCGGGTATATCATACCCATTCCCTGTATACTAATAACCACTCTATATTCTGATGGTACCTCGCTACATACTGATAGCTGCTGTAATATATACTGACAAAACTCTTTCTATACTGACAGCTACTCTCTGTATACTAATAGCCACTCTCTATATATTGAGAGCAGCTCTAACAGCCGCTGTTCTCTATATACTAACTGCTCTCTAAATACTAATGTCCACCTTCTATTTACTGGCGGCCTCTCTCTATATAATGCCGGCCTCTCTCTATATATTGGCAGCCACTCTCTATATATTTGGCTGCTCTCTATATACTGGTAGCCTCTCTCTATATACTGGCAGCAGGTCTCTACTGACTGTCGCTCTCAATATACTGGCGGGCGCTCTCTATATACTGATTGTCACACTCTATACATACAGCTGCTCTCTATATATCGATGGCAACTTTCTATATACTGGCAGCCTCTCTATATACCCACGTCCGCTCTCTATATACAGATATCTACTCTCTATACTGATGGCAACTCTCTATATACAAAGAGCTGCTCTCTATATATCGATAGTAACTTTCTACTTCAGGGTCCATAGGGTATCCACAGGATACCTTAGGGTATAGGTGTGACGTCAGTCGCAGGGCACCAAAGAGTTAAGCTTTCAGCCTCCCAGGATGCACTAGGTCCCCCTCCTATACCCCGCCCCCGAGCCAAGGCACCTCAGTTTAGTTTGGTGCCCGGCCGGAGTCGGGTGCACCTGTTGGAGTGGGGGCTAGAAGAGCCCCTGAAGCTTATTCTTCATGCAGCTGTGGCTGCACAACTGGATGAACAGCATGGACAGTCAGTCCTGACGTCCATGCTGTCTTCCCTACACCCCGCCGGTACCAGAACGCCGGTACTGATCCGGGGATGCTGGTGGGCGTCTGGGGTCACAGCTAGCGGTGACCCCAGATGCTCCGGACCATGGCCGGATTCAAGGGGGACAGAGGTAAGCAGCGGGGTCCCGCGGTGGGTCCCCGCTGATCACATGGTCCTAAGTCCCCAGGCAGGGGGCTCCCTGGGGACTGGCTGCAGCGTGGAGCCAGGCGACCAACCTGCGCTTCCACTACCCCCTGGGACAGCGGACCGCAGCAGAGCGGTAGCGCTGCGGCGTCCCAGGGGTTAAATGCATGCCAGGGGAGCGCGCCTTCCCTGTCTCACAGCCGGCGCCTCCCCCGCTGCACACAGCCCTCTCTGCATGCTGCCGACTGGTCCTGTGGCAGCGCTCCTCCCCCAGGCCAGCCTCCTCTCTGCTCCTCGGCGGCCATCTTCTCCAGAACGCATGGTGAACGCTGCTGGAAGCGCTGGAAGGAAGCATCGTGGTCTGGGTCCCCCCGCATACCTCTCCTCCGCTGTGGTCAGGTCTGTGTATGCAGCGCTGTGTCCTACCAGGCCCTGTGTCTGTGTAGTTGAGTGATCAGCGCTGTTAGTGCAGGAATTGTTATTTTTCTGCATTGTATGTGACTGTGCTAGCGCTGCTGCCTGTAATCTTTTCTCTCTAAACTGTCAGCTTTATTACTGTCCCTGTTCTTTCTGCTAAAGCCCTTGCGGTGCGGTGCTGCAGGGTGGTCTCTCGCCTATTTAATACTTAATTGGTGAGAGAGGTCACATACGTGGTGCCATCATGTCTGAAAGTGATTTTCCCCTCCGGCTACAGTGTACCACGTGCAAAGTACCGTTAGCGGAGGGGGAGGGTAGCGCGGAGGGCCTTTGCCGGCAGTGTTTGTCCATGGCGCGGCCTATTACGGTTACAGCACTGGTACAGGAGCCGCCCTGGGCTTGTTTCGCTCAGGCGTTAACAGCTTTAGTGGGCCAGTTGGCTCCGCAGCCCGCGTTTACTCCGATGGGTTTGTCCCAGCAGTCTGTGGTGTCGTCACCCATGCAGGGGTTCCCACGACAATTGGTGGTACCCCACAGTCTCCCTATTTCCCCGCTCCCGGGTTCTCAGGAGCCAGCGTGGGTTAACTCCCTGACGAGTTCTGTACAGCACTTGTCGGATGTGTTGCAAGGGGAGTCTGTGATGCGGTCTCATAAAAGGCCGGTGGCGTCTCTGTCCGCTCCTTATGAGGATGACGAAGGGACGTCTGATGATGGGGAGATTCTAGATCCTTACGATCAGGAACCTCTCCATACTAAGGACGCTGATGCTAAGTCCAAAGTATATATTCCTGGACTTATTCGGGCGGTCCGCACAGCCTTGGTGATTGAGGACGAAGTTCCCCCAGCGGCTAAATCTAAGTATGCCTTTTTCAAAGATGTGAAGGGCGATGCCACAGTCTTTCCTCTTTCGGGTCAGTTGGTGGACCATTTAGAGGAGGCGTGGAAACAACCTGGCAAAAGATACCAGCCGCAGAGACGCCTGGCGGTGGCTTATCCGTTCGCGGATAATTATTTTGCGAAGTGGGAATCCCCTCCACAGGTGGATTCTCACGTGACCCGTCTTGTCCGTAGTGCCACATTGCCGATGCCATCCATGTCCTCCCTTAAGGATGCTACGGACCGCAAGGTAGAAATCTGCCTGAAGTCCGCTTATTCCCTTGCAGGGGGGGCAGCACGGCCGGCTATGGCCATTTGCTGGGTTGCCAGAGCGATGGAGCGCTGGGCGGATTCATTAGAGGCTTCTTTTGAATCCGACTGTCCGGCCGATCAGGCGGAGTTGATTGGCAATCTCCGTGATTCGGCCACCTACATCAACGAGGCGGCTCTAGACATTAGTACTCTGGTGTCTAGAATTTCTTCAGCAGCGGTAGCTGCTCGTCGCACCTTGTGGCTGCGATCCTGGAAGGCGGACGCAGATTCCAAGAAAGGTCTGGAAGCGTTGCCGTTTACCGGAGAAGTTCTCTTCGGTCCGGATCTGGATAAGATTGTGGCCACGCTGGCGGCAGCCAAATCTGCCTGTCTCCCGTCGGCCGCTGCTCCTTCTGGTTCGGGACCATCGTCCTTTCGGTCATCTAGGGCCCAGGGCAGGCCCAAACCACAGTCGTTTCCTCGACAGGCTGGCCCTAAGAAATCGGTCAAGCCCCGGAAGCAGGCATGGAGTACCAGACGTCCGGCCCCCAAGCCAGATGGCAAGCCTGCGGCCTGACGGTCCGGGCCTCCCTTTGGGGGATCCCAGGGTGGGAGGCCGCCTGCTACAGTTCGCCCAGTGTTGGTCGACTACTACGACAGACACTTGGGTTCTGGAGGTGGTTTCCCACGGATACGCCCTCTCCTTCCGGCACAGACCCCCGGCTCGCTTCTTCACCACGGGTCTCCCATCAGACCGGAACAAGGCTACGGAGCTGCGGAAGGTATTGCACACTATGCTCCAGACTGGAGTTATAGTGGCGGTTCCATTCTCCCAGAGGGGCCAGGGTTTCTATTCAAATCTATTTTTGGTACAGAAACCCAATGGGTCATATCGTCCGATTCTCAACCTCAAAGCACTCAACAAGTCTTTGCGGGTCCCGAAGTTTCGGATGGAGACCCTACGGTCCATCATTCTGGCGCTGGAACCTGGGGACTACTTGGTGTCATTGGACATACAGGACGCTTACCTGCATGTCCCTATTCTTTGGCGCCATCAACAGTTCCTCAGGTTTGCAATCAGCAGCGACCACTTCCAGTTTCGGGCGTTACCTTTTGGCCTGGCAACAGCACCACGTGTTTTCACCAAGGTGATGGCGGTCATGGCGGCTTCTCTGCGGCTGCAGGGAGTCCGCATGTTGCCGTATTTGGACGACCTGTTATTGGTGGCAGGATCTCCAGAGCTCCTGTTACGCCACTTGGACCTGACCATTGCACTGCTGCAACGGCACGGCTGGCTAATCAACTGGCAGAAGTCCACTCTAATCCCGTCTCGGAGGATTCGGGGCTGGGGAGCAGTTTCGGGTCCACACTTGTTCCAGGGCAGGTGGACGCCGACAGAAGCGGAGCTTCCAATAAATATCTTGGAACTCCGTGCGGTCTTCAATGCTCTCCAGCAGGCACAGCGGTTTCTCCAGGGTCGCCCGGTGCAGGTCCAGTCGGACAACGCTACCACCGTGGCCTACATAAACAGGCAAGGAGGAACTCGCAGTCGGGCGGCTCTCGTAGAGGTCTCTCGGATCCTGGTTTGGGCGGAGCGCAATCTTCCGGCCATATCAGCGGTTTTCATCCCGGGAGTGCTCAATTGGGAGGCGGACTTTCTAAGTCGCCAGGATGTTCATCCGGGGGAATGGTCCCTGCACCCGGACGTTTTTCAACTACTGGTGGACAGGTGGGGTCTTCCAGAAATCGACCTCATGGCGTCCCGGCACAACAACAAGTTGCCGGTGTACGGGTCTCGCACAAGAGACGAAGGGGCGTCTCTGGTGGATGCTCTGTCCGTCCGGTGGACGTTCCGGTTCGCATACCTGTTCCCTCCGGTCTCCCTTCTTCCACGGGTAATACGGAAATTCAAACAGGAAGGAGGGACGCTCCTGTTGATAGCTCCCGCGTGGCCCAGACGGCACTGGTTCTCAGACCTTCAGGGTCTGTCCGTGGACATTCCTCTGCGGTTGCCGCTACGACCGGACCTTCTGTCTCAGGGTCCTTGCCTTCACCCGGACCTAACTCGGCTGTCTTTGACGGCGTGGCTGTTGAGACGGCCATGCTGAGGTCCCGGGGGTTTTCCAGCTCTGTGGTGCGTACCATGTTACGAGCTCGGAAACCGTCTTCCGCGAGGATATACCATCGCGTGTGGCATACGTTCTTCCAGTGGTGTCGACCAAGAGGTTATGCACCGCGGGAGTTTCGTCTGTCTCGGATTCTCGCCTTCCTGCAAGCGGGACTAGATCATGGGCTTCGCCTTGCTTCTTTGAAGGTACAGGTTTCGGCCCTATCTGTCTGGTTTCACCGTAGGATTGCTACAATCCCGGATGTGCGCACCTTTATGCAGGGTGTTCTCCGCATTCAGCCGCCCTTTGTTCCACCTGTGGCGCCTTGGGATTTGGCTGTGGTCCTGAGGGCTCTCCAAGGACCGCCGTTTGAACCACTGGGCTCAGTGGATCTTAAATGGCTAACAGCTAAGACTGTTTTCCTTCTGGCCATTGCTTCGGCCAGACGTGTTTCTGAGTTAGGGGCTCTTTCTTGTAGACCCCCTTTCTTGGTTTTTTATGGGAACAGGGCAGTGCTCCGCACTCGGCCCGAGTTTCTTCCCAAAGTTGTTTCCCAGTTTCATATTAACGAGGAAATAGTTGTTCCGGCCTTTAACTCACCGGGTCTTTCCGTGGGTGAGGCCTCTTTGGATGTTGTGCGGGCCTTAAGGACTTATGTTGACCGCACTTCTTCGTTTAGGAAGTCGGACGCTTTGTTTGTCCTCTTTGGCTTCCGTAAAAAGGGTTGGCCTGCTTCAAAGCAAACTTTGGCAGCCTGGATCCGTATGGCTATTTCTGAAGCTTATCTTCATGAAGGCCTACCGGTCCCTCCTTCTCTGAAGGCTCATTCCACTAGGTCTGTGGGTCCTTCGTGGGCAGCTCGACGTGGTGCCTCGGCAGTTCAGATCTGCAAGGCTGCTACGTGGTCTTCTGTCCATACCTTCGTGAGGTATTACAGGTTTGACACCTTCGCCTCTCAGGATGCTTCCTTCGGGCGGCGGATTCTCCTTTCTGCACAGGAGCGTCCCCACCCTTAAAGGATACTGCTTTGGGACATCCCCAAGGTATCCTGTGGATACCCTATGGACCCTGAAGTAGAAAATATGAGATATGGTAAGAACTTACCCTTGTTATCTCTATTTCTACGAAGTCCATAGGGTTCCACAGGACTCCCGCCCTGTCGCACCTGTGCTGCAGATGGGCTTTGCTCTGGTCACCGGTTTTCCGTCTCCCTCTGGTGAGAATGTGATTCTTGTATGTGTCCAGATCTTTGTTCTCTCTCTTCCTTCTCCTCCTCCGGCCTATGGCTTGGTAACTAACTGAGGTGCCTTGGCTCGGGGGCGGGGTATAGGAGGGGGACCTAGTGCATCCTGGGAGGCTGAAAGCTTAACTCTTTGGTGCCCTGCGACTGACGTCACACCTATACCCCAAGGTATCCTGTGGAACCCTATGGACTTCGTAGAAATAGAGATAACAAGGGTAAGTTCTTACCATATCTCATATTTTCTATATACTGGCAGCCTCTCTCTATATACACACGTCCGCTCTCTATATACTGATGGCAACTCTCTATACACTTGCAGCCCCTCTCTATATAGTGTCATTCTCCCTCTATATACTGAAGACAGCTCTCTATCTACATACAGCCGTTCCCTATATACCGACGGCAAATGTCTATATACCAATGGCAGCTCTCAATATACTAACGGTCACACTGTATATACTGGCTTTCATAGCACAGGTTCTTTGTAATAGAATTAATAGGTTTTTTTGTGGCCATTTTTAGCATCTGTAGATGTAAGATGTACATTAGGAGTAATGTTATATGTAGTCAGCGCTATTTCCTGGCAGTGCTCAGGGGAGGGCTATACCAGTGACATCACTAGGGCGGTGCTCAGGGGAGGGCTATACCAGTGACATCACTAGGGCGGTGCTCAGGGGAGGGCTATACCAGTGACATCACTAGGGCGGTGCTCAGGGGAGGGCTATACCAGTGACATCACTAGGGCGGTGCTCAGGGGAGGGCTATACCAGTGACATCACTAGGGCGGTGCTCAGGGGAGGGCTATATCAGTGAGATCACTAGGGCGGTGCTCAGGGGAGGGCTATACCAGTGACTTCACTAGGGTGGTGCTCAGGGGAGGGCTATATCAGTGAGATCACTAGGGCAGTGCTCAGGGGAGGGTTATACCAGTGACATCACTAGGGTGGTGCTCAGGGGAAAGCTATATCAGTGGCGTCACTAGGGCGGTGCTCAGGGGAGGGCTCTGTCGGTGGCGTCAGTAGGGCGGTGCTCAGGGGAGGGCTATATCGGTGACAGTGCTCAGGGGAGGGTTTCAATTGGTGGTGTCACTAGGGCGGTGCTCAGGGGAGGGCTATATCTGTGACAGTGCTCAGGGGAGGGTTCTATTGGTGGCGTCACTAGGGCGGTTCTCAGGGGAGGGTTCTATCAGTGGCGTCAGTAGGGCGGTGCTCAGGGGAGGGCTATATCGGTGACAGTGCTCAGGGGAGGGCTATATCGGTGACGGTGCTCAGGGGAGGGCTATATTGGTGGTAGTGCTCAGGGGAGGGTTTTATCAGTGGCGTCACTAGGGTGGCTCTCAGGGGAGGGTTCTGTCGGTAGCGTCACTAGGGCGGTGTTCTATCGCCACGCCACCTCTATGGTAAAAACTGTTATAACGAGCTCTGGAAATTGGAAACATTGAAATAATTTTGGGAAGTGAATCAGTGGCAGGAGATTATACAGAGTATGGAGCTGCTCTAAGTCCTGTGACTGGGTGAGTTACTAGGGCTTGTATCTGAGTAATACCACTCTCATATATAGAATAAAAGCCCTATATCTAGACCTGGGGAAGTGTAGGGTAACACCTATAGAATGAGACCACACAGAGCTGGACTGACACCTGCATCTGTTCCGTTATCTGGCCTGTTGGGAGAATGTGGTGTATGGTGATGTAAGTAACTGGCGCTGTCTCCTAGCGTTCCTGCTGGCGGTGATTGTGGAGTCCTGCGTGGGCTGCGTCCTCCTGGTATCGCTCATTGCTCTGCTCGCCGGTCGCCTCAGGTGAGTCTCACACTCTGCCACCCCCAGGAACATGGGGCATTTATTACACAGGTGCCCGTATAATGTGACGGCAAACCCAGCAGCGTGTAAGGGGCACGATCTGTGATTAACCAATCAGCTGGCTAATATTCATTTATATAATTATGTAAATAGCTTTTAAAACTTTTTAAACCCCATTCAGTATAATTTTATTAACAAATATGCAGATATGGTAATGCCATTATACAGAATTATGGTGCGTACACACGGGATGATTAAAATGCTCGATATGAACGCTATCAATCATATCGTTCATGTCATGCATTTTTTGGTCCCTTCCAACCCACCAGCGTCCTGTGATGCGCGGGCACGCATGTACGATAACCATAACGTCCATCGTTGATCGTGGGTCGTTGGCAGTGTGCTGGATGATCGATATCGACCAGGTTACTATGGCAGTGCGCTGGATGATCGATATCGACCATGTTTACTATGGCGGTGCGCTGGATGATCGATATCGACCATGTTTACTATGGCGGTGCGCTGGATGATCGATATCGACCAGGTTACTATGGCGGTGCGCTGGATGATGGTTATCGATCACGTTACTATGGCGGTGCGCTGGATGATGGTTATCGATCACGTTACTATGGCGGTGCGCTGGATGATGGTTATCGATCACGTTACTATGGCGGTGCGCTGGATAATGGTTATCGATCACGTTACTATGGCGGTGCGCTGGATAATGGTTATCGATCACGTTACTATGGCGGTGCGCTGGATGATCGGTATCGACCAGGTTACTATGGCGGTGCGCTGGATGATGGTTATCGATCATCCAGCACTCCAGGTAATGCTGACTGATAATACTGTGTGTACGCACCATATGTCTCTTATAGCTCTTATTAACATCATTTGGTCATATCCTCCCCACTGCCTACAGCGGTGCCCAACCTTTATGTGCTGCCGCCCTGCTGCCTACAGCGGTGCCCAACCTTTATGTGCTGCCGCCCTGCTGCCTACAGTGGTGCCCAACCTTTATGTGCTGCCGCCCTGCTGCCTACAGCGGTGCCCAACCTTTATGTGCTGCCGCCCTGCTGCCTACAGCGGTGCCCAACCTTTATGTTCTGCCTATTTGAGTATTATGACGGCTGATACAGCAATGTATATACACCATGCCCATATTATACTGTATATACACCATGCCCATATTATACTGTATATACACCATGCCCATATTATACTGTATATACCCCATGCCCATATTATACTGTATATACCCCATGCCCATATTATACTGTATATACACCATGCCCATATTATACTGTATATACACCATGCCCATATTATACTGTATATACACCATGCCCATGTTATACTATATATACCCCATGCCCATGTTATACTGTATATACCCCATGCCCATATTATACTGTATATACACCGTGCCCATGTCACACTGTATATACACCGTGCCCATGTCACACTGTATATACACCGTGCCCATGTCACACTGTATATACCCCATGCCCATGTTACAATGTTCTGTAGTGTAGGTCCTGTTTTTTGGTCATACTGTTTCTCTTTATGTACTCTGTAAGGCACTGCAGAGGGGAGGGGAGGGGAGGGGGAATATATGTGAATGTATAGGCAGGTTAGGAGAGGGTCATACTGTAGCTAATTGCTAATCACAGTGTAAAAGTAAATCTTCCCGGTGTGTGTTCCTCGCAGGACCAGCTGGTGTCACCTGAACCCCCCTCTCGTGTCACAGCTCTGTGTTACCCTTGTTTTTGGGCCTGGGCGTTATCTCTGCACTTTGCACCGCGAGGTTAATCATTGGCGATGTCGCTGATTTTACACAACATCCTGGCAGCCTGCTTGTTGTTTCCAGGGTGTGAATGACCCAAAGGTGCAAATTTTTACTGATTAAACTTTTGTCCCACAGTCTGGCAGTCACACTGAGAGTCCCGGGGTAACAGATAAGAGACCGCTCCAGTTACAGGAGGTCACGGCACATGGGACATCTGCCAGCATCCGCCAGCACTGCGTCCTAATGACTGTGACACACTGGGTGCTGAGGGGACACTAATGACTGTGACACATGGGGAGCTGAGGGGACACTAATGACAGTGACAAATTGGGTGCTGAGGGGACACTAATGACTGTGACACACTGGATGCTGAGGGGACACTAATGACTGTTACACACAGGGTGCTGAGGGGCATTAATGACAGTGACACATTTGGAGCTGAGGGGACACTAATTACAGTGACACACTGGGTGCTGAGGGGACACTAATGACAGTGACACACAGGGTGCTGAGGGGACACTAATGACAGTGACACACAGGGTTCTGAGGGGACACTAATGACAGTGACACACAGGGTTCTGAGGGGACACTAATGACAGTGACATACAGGGTGCTGAGGGGACACTAATGACAGTGACACACAGGGTGCTGAGGGGACACTAATGACAGTGACACACAGGGTGCTGAGGGGACACTAATGACAGTGACACACAGGGTGCTGAGGGGACACTAATGACTGACACATGGGAGCTGAGGGGACACTAATAATTGTGACACATGGGAGCTGAGGGGACACTAATGACTGTGACACATGGGAGCTGAGGGGACACTAATGACTTACACACTAGTAGGGGATGCTAATAAATGTGAAATGTGTGGAGATGAGGGGACACTAATGACTGACACATGGGGAGGTGAGGGGACACTAATGACTGACACACGGGGCGTTGAGGGGACACTAATGACTGTGACACAAGGGGAGTTGAGGGGACACTAATGACTGACACAAGGGGAGTTGAGGGGACACTAATGACTGTGACACATGGGGAGTTGAGGGCACACTAATGACTGTGACGCATGGGAGCTGAGGGGACACTAATGACTGACACACAGGGAACTGAGGGGTCAGTAATGACTGTGACACATGGGAGCTAAAGGGACACTAATGACTAACACACTAGTAGGGGATGCTAATATAGGTGAAATGCGTGGAGATAAGGGGACACTAATGACTTACACACTGGTAGGGGATGCTAATAAAGGTGAAATGCATAGAGATGAGGGGACACTAATGACTGACACACTGGTAGGGGATGCTAATAAAGGTGAAATGCGTGGAGATAAGGGGACACTAATGACTTACACACTGGTAGGGGATGCTAATATAGGTGAAATGTGTAGAGATGAGGGGACACTAAATGACTGACACACTGGTAGGGGATGCTAATATAGGTGAAATGTGTGGAGATGAGGGGAAACTAATGACTGACACACTGGTAGGGAATGCTAATAAAGGTGAAATGTGTGGAGATGAGGGGACACTAATGACTGACACACTGGTAGGGGATGCTAATATAGGTGAAATGCGTAGAGATGAGGGGAAACTAATGACTGACACACTGGTAGGGGATGCTAATATAGGTGAAATGCGTAGAGTTGAGGGGACACTAATGACTGACACACTGGTAGGGGATGCTAATAAAGGTGAAATGTGTGGAGATGAGGGGACACTAATGACTGACACACTGGTAGGGGATGCTAATAATGTGAAATGCGTAGAGATGAGGGGGCACTAATGACTGACACACTGGTAGGGGATGCTAATAATGTGAAATGCGTAGAGATGAGGGGGCACTAATCACTGACACACTGGTAGGGGATGCTAATAAAGGTGAAATGCGTAGAGATGAGGGGGCATTATGAAGTAAAGACATATTTGCCCCTAGCAGCTTTCCTGGATTACAAAGACAGTAGTCTCCTGGAACTTTTCCTCCTCCACTGAATAGTGCCCTGATTCACATGGCAAGCCGATTATCCAATGGTTTCCCTCTCTGACAGGCCTAGGTATCGGTAAAGGAAGAGTGAGAGGTTTGGAGGTGGAGGCTCAGTAAGGGCCGGGTAAGAGGTTCAGTTGCTGAAGATTTCAGTATTTCTGTTTTTGGGTACACAGCAGATACACCATTAGAGATATTGCGGGACGATGGCTTGGTGCAGGGAAGTGTCCACTAAGATGATCCGACAGCCCTTCCCAGTAACTGCAGATCAATACAAAATTCTCAATGGCGGCTGCGCTAGGCTGTAATAGGATTTTATTCTATATATCTAATCTAGGTCAGTCTACGTAATCCCCCCTGTGACACCTCCCTGCAGCCCGGCTCTGAGCATTGTGTCAGAGCGCTCACTGTCCATAATAATAATTATTGGTGTACCATTATACCGGCTATACCTCATACTCCATGCCGCATCTGCCCATCAGGAAGAAGAAATCCCAGAAGCCAAGATTCATGGATAGCATCGTCCTGGGGATCCCTGCAGAGCAGCCTGTCCTACAGCTGCCAAGGGCCCAGTTCTCATGGAGAAGAGAGTGGGAATGGGATGATCCTACCAGAAAGACCCCGCCTAACAGTCAACAAGAATCGCGGGTGAGAGGCTTTTCTATCAGGTCTATAGACTAGAAGCATTCGCCAAAGCTGAGTCCCTAATTATATACCCCCCATTTGTGGCACTCAGGTGCAGCAGGGAAGATGCGCTGTACGCAAATGTCTATAGTCTGCAAAAAAGCAGCGAGTTGCAAACTAGTGGCGATGCGGACATCAGCAAACCGTGCACGCTCAGAGAGAGAAACTGTTGACTGCGCATGCCCCAAATCAGACTTCAGCGTATGGACAGAGGGCCATAGATTGTGTGGACGGAGACGGGACGTCTGTATTTGTTTTGTCTCTTGCACCCAGTATGGGGCTGGTGTAAGTCCCGGGATTAATGATGACGCTGCAGACGTAAGAACAGTGGGCGGGACAGGCTTCCACATGCCGCCGCGCAGATCTTTAGTATTCACTGGCGGAGTCTCGCTTTACTGTAATGTAGTAGGCAGGCAGCCGCCACCAGACACTACAGCGACAGCACATGCGCACAACTCAGAATCAGCGCCAAAAGCCGTTTGCACAGATGAACCTGCAACTCGCTGCCATTTATTTATTTCACTCTATTTTATTTTGTCAGGTTCACGTTTCGGAAGCTCCAGAGATTCAAATGAAGACATTTGGCGAATTTGCAAGATCTCCGGCTGCAAGCCCTTACCGCGGGAGCCATAACCTGGCGTTTATCAGTGACAATTAGGGGAGTGGACGTAACTTGGGAGTATATTCTGTTACACAAAGAATTCAGATTCCTCATCTGGTCCCAGACACATTAATAAGGGAATAATCTGAGTGAGAAATGTGACACGACCCCTCTCTGGGTCAGGTGACACGACCCCTCTCTGGGTCAGGTGACACGACCCCTCTCTGGGTCAGGTGACACGACCCCTCTCTGGGTCAGGTGACACGACCCCTCTCTGGGTCAGGTGACACGACCCCTCTCTGGGTCAGGTGACACGACCCCTCTCTGGGTCAGGTGACACGACCCCTCTCTGGGTCAGGTGACACGACCCCTCTCTGGGTCAGGTGACACGACCCCTCTCTGGGTCAGGTGACACGACCCCTCTCTGGGTCAGGTGACACGACCCCTCTCTGGGTCAGGTGACCCTTTTCTCAGCGGCGTCAGTCGGGGCTGGAATCTTTGTCAGGAATGTTTCATTGTTAATTACAGAAGAAGTCGTCTGTCCTTTACCTGCGTTATTTCATAATTTTTCATGTTTCTCCGGGAAGAAGTTGCTGAAGCCGCCGTTGCCTGAGGTCTGGCACATTAGTGCTAATATACGACCATTATTATCATTTATTAAAATAAAAACATTTGTATCAATAATAAAAAACATCAGCGGTGATCGAAGCAGTAAGTAATACTGGGTACATACCTGACCGTTATATCTGCAGGTGGTGGTCCGTGTGTATGAACAACCAACCACCATCTGCCATCTGGCCACGGGTCCCACCAATTGTGTTAAATAGATATTTTGAGATTCTTATTGGTGAATTCAATCAGCGGCGAGTTGGGTCCTGTGAGCCGTTGTCACATTGAATTACATTTGCGCATTTCCAATTCAATCCTAAACTCGCTTTGCATTATCCCGACAAATTCCCGTTTTTTTGTGCGTATCTTCTGAGCAGGTGAAAGGTCGGGAAATGCTTTATTCTATGGTAAAAACTTTGAAACATTGGGCCTGATTCAGATCCGCTCGCTAGATGCATTCGCACGCAGCCGCCAAACTATGCAATTCCCGAGATCGCACGGCAAGGCATTAGCACACCCACTATGTCTTGGCTTGCGATCACGGTGTGTATTTAGACGCCCACAAGCCTGTCTTAAGACGCCCACTTTCCCTTAGTGACAGACGTCATCTCCAGGAAATGTATTTAACAATTGGTAACATGGAGTACCATCGGAGCCATACGCAGCACTTGTGGCTGACCATACCCTACCGCAAGCACTGCGATTGCTTCAGTGTGTAACACAGTCATGTGACGTGTATTATGACGCTGCATCTTAATTATACACGCCACTGAAACGGCGTGAAGATGCTCAGACACGCCTGCATTCGCACCACCACTCCCCCGTTTCCATCGATGAACCCATTACCGCCCACAAACGGCTCGTCCTGTCATTCAATCTAGCGAGGCGTCTGAGTAAAAGGGGCAATCGCTTCAAAATCACATGGACTGGTTCCGCGCACTTGCATTGCGTCATACGCATGTGCAAATTGCAAACATCGGCAGAATACGTGCGAACGCAGCCTAGCGAACAGGTCTGAATCAGGCCCATAGTGCAAAAACTCTGGTACGCCATTCCCAATGAATGATCACGCTCTAGGAGGGGTTTAACTAGCATCATTTGGCCAATAAAAACATGTCCGCTTTCCATTTACAGTATTTACTCTAAAAAGTTCAATAATGGGTATTTATGGGACAAGATGTATGTAGAGGGCTCGTATTGGTGAGACATGTATGTAGAGGGCTTGTATTAATGGGACATGATGTATGTAGAAGGCTTGTATTGATGGGACATGATGTATGTAGAGGTCTTGTATTGATGGGACATGATGTATGTAGAAGGCGTGTAAGATGGGACATGATGTATGTAGAAGGCTTGTATTGATGGGACATGATGTATGTAGAAGGCTTGTACTGATGGCACATGATGTATGTAGAGGGCTTGTATTGACGGGACATGATGTATGTAGAGGGCTTGTATTGACGGGACATGATGTATGTAGAGGGCTTGTATTGATGGGACATGATGTATGTAGAGGGCTTGTATTGATGGGACATGATGTATGTAGAGGGCTTGTATTGATGGGACATGATCAGGGCCGGACTAACGGGGGGGGCAACAAGGGCAGTCGTCCCTGGGCCCCCACACGTAGAGGGCCCCCACACCCATCGAGGTTAAAGTGCGCCGGAGGAGACGGAACCAGTACCGCCTCCTCCGGCCCACCTAAGCCCGGCGCCGCAGAGAGGGTCAATTTACCCGGCACCCGCTGGTGACCAGCGGGCACCTGACTCTCTCCCCTCAGCAGCAACGGAGCCGGAGCTCACTCGTGAGCTCTGACTACCGGCTCACGCAGTGTGCACTATGGGAGAGACGTCATTACGTCTCTCCCATGGTGCGGAGGACCGGACGGCAGCAGCAGATGTGGGAGCGAGGTTTAAGGTAAGTATTAGTTGTTGGTGTTTTTTTGTGTGCAGGCAGCTTTATTACTGGGGGCAATGCTTTGGGGGCATTACTACTGGGGGCACTATTACAGAAGGAGCATTACTATTGGGGGCACTAATACAGGGCCATTACTACTGGGGGCAGTTATACAGTGGGCTCCACTACAGGTGGCATTACTATTGGTGGCACTACCACAGGGGGCATTAATATTTGAGTAGCTACTACTGGGGACATTTATAAAGGGGGCACTACAATAGGGGGCATAACTACTGGGGACATGACTACAGGTGGCACTAATGGGGGGATTGAATAGGCACTGCATAAGGGGCACCACTCCTGGGGGCACTACTACTCTGGGCTCTGCATATGGGACACTACTACTGTGAGCACTGACATTACTGGGGGCACTGCATAAGGGGTACCACTACTGTGGCCTCTGCATAAGGTCCCCATTTAATGGAGGCCCCCACATGTTTGTTGCAGAGGGCCCCCACAGACCTTAATCCGGCCCTGGACATGATGTATATAGAAGGATTGTATTGATGGGACATGATGTATGTAGAGGGCTTGTATTGATGGGACATGATGTATGTAGAGGGCTTGTATTGATGGGACATGATGTATGTAGAGGGCTTGTATTGATGGGACATGATGTATGTAGAAGGCTTGTATTGATGGGACATGATGTATGTAGAGGGCTTGTATTGATGGGACATGATGTATGTAGAGGGTTTGTATTGATGGGACATGATGTATGTAGAAGGCTTGTATTGATGGGACATGATGTATGTAGAAGGCTTGTATTGATGGGACATGATGTATGTAGAAGGCTTGTATTGATGGGACATGATGTATGTAGAGGGTTTGTATTGATGGGACATGATGTATGTAGAAGGCTTGTATTGATGGGACATGATGTATGTAGAAGGCTTGTATTGATGGGACATGATGTATATAGAAGGATTGTATTGATGGGACATGATGTATGTAGAAGGCTTGTATTGATGGGACATGGGCCCTCATTCAGAGCCGTTCGCTATTTGCGGTCGTTCGTTTAAAAACAAGGGGTGGCTATTCAAATGATCCGTACGCACATTGCAGTCTGTTCACACCTCTAAGTCTGAACGAACGAGCAAAACATACGCTCGTTTATTTGTTAAAAACGCCCCCTGGCCGCTCGCACCATACGTCATGTCCGCTATTTATTAGATTAATCGAGTACATCGACCAGCGTATGAACTGCTCGCTATTCTTGTGGTTGGTGTTTGCTACCACAAATTTGCGAGCAGTTCTGGCTATAAAATAACCCAGTGACGTGGACAATGACGCTGCTGTTTTAAATATACACACCCATAAAACGCCCGTTTTGACCTTTAAGCACGCCTGCGTTCGGATCTCCACTCCCCATTTTCAAGCACCTTCCCCTGTTACCACCCACATACGCCTCATTCTGTCACTCAAAATAGCAGGCACTCGCAATATAGCGTACAAACGATTTTCGGCCGCACTGACTAGTTCGCGCATGCGTACTAAAAAGCGTACGCATGCGCAGATGTGCAAACATCGCTCGGAACGAGCGTACTGCCGCTAACGAGCGGCTCTGAATGAGGGCCTTGATGTATGTAGAAGGCTTGTATTGATGGGACATGATGTATGTAGAGGGCTTGTATTGATGGGACATGATGTATGTAGAAGGCTTGTATTCATGGCACATGATGTGTGTAGAGGGCTTGTATTCATGGGACATGATGTGTGTAGAAGGCTTGTATTCATGGGACATGATGTGTGTAGAAGGCTTGTATTCATGGGACATGATGTGTGTAGAAGGCTTGTATTCATGGGACATGATGTGTGTAGAAGGCTTGTATTGATGGGACATGATGTATGTAGAAGGCTTGTATTTATGGGACATGATGTATGTAGAGAGCTTGTATTGATGGGACATGATGTATGTAGAGGGCTTGTATTGATGGGACATGTATGTAGAGGGCTTGTATTGATGGGACATGTATGTAGAGGACTTGTATTGATGGGACATGTATGTAGAGGGCTTGTATTGATGGGACAGGGGTTTTAGAACTTGCACATGGGAGCTAAAGATTTTTTTTCCCAACTTTATAAAAACACTGGGCGGGATGTATTGACCGTGCCGTGTACATCCCGCCAGTCACTGCATCAATGCTAATCACATATGTACTAACCTGCTGCCGAGTGAGGGGGTCTACATGGGTCTCCTCCCCCTCCTAGCCACGGAAGCTTCCTGCTGGTGGCCTATGTAGGAAGTCTCAGACTCCACCTCCTCCTCCCTGCACCGGAAGAAGAGGAGAAGGAGGCGTTGAACCCAGGAGGAGCACGCAGGAGGCTGAGGTGAAGGAGGGGAGCAGTGAGAGGTGCTGGGCGACTGCAGGGAGCAGGATGTGGTGACAAGCCCATAAGTTTCTATATGCTAATGCCAGAAAAACCTGGCATTACCCCCGGCATCGAAAATCGGGCGGCTGGGGCTTAGTACATATGAAAATGCTGTAAAAACCCAGAAAACAGGGTTTTACAGCATTTTTCCTTTAGTACATCCCAAACACTGTATTTTGGGGTACAGCAAAAATTACTTTAATTTGATGAAAACCATTTTAATTGCTATTATTTTACCACCACTAATCAAAAAATGCAAAAATCAGCCATGTGACATCTTCTGAGATCCTCCAGTACTTTCCTTATGGCCACTAACAGCCTTCTATACAGTCCTGATATGTCACTAAGAGCCTTCTATACAGTCCTGATATGTCACTGAGAGCCTTCTATACAGTCCTGATATGTCACTAAGAGCCTTCTGTACAGACCTCATATGTCACTAGCAGCCTTCTACACAGACCTGATCTGTCACTAACTGCCTTCTACACAGACCTGATCTGTCACTAACTGCCTTCTACACAGACCTGATCTGTCACTAACATCCTTCTATACAGACCTGACATGTCACTAGCAGCCTTCTATGCAGACCTGATATGTCACTAACAGCCTTCTATACAGACCTGATATGTCACTAACAGCCTTCTATACAGTCCTGATATGTCACTAACAGCCTTCTATACAGACCTGATATGTCACTAACATCCTTCTATACAGACCTGATCTGTCACTAACAGCCTTCTATACAGAACTGATCTGTCACTAACATCCTTCTATACAGACCAGACATGTCACTAACATCCTCCTATACAGACCTGATATGTCACTAGCAGCCTTCTATACAGTCCTGATATGTCACTAACAGCCTTCTATACAGACCTGATAGGTCACTAACTGCCTTCTACACATACCTGATATGTCACTAGCAGCCTTCTATAGAGACCTGATATGTCACTAGCAGCCTTCTATGCGGTCGTGATATGTCACTAGCAGCCTTCTATACAGACCTGATATGTCACTAGCAGCCTTCTATGCGGTCGTGATATGTCACTAGCAGCCTTCTATACAGACCTGAAATGTCACTAGTAGTCTTCTATACAGACCTGATCTGTCAGTAGCAGCCTTCTATACAGACCTGATATGTCACTAGCAGCCTTCTATACAGACCTGATATGTCACTAGCAGCCTTCTATACAGACCTGATATGTCACTAAGAGCCTTCTATACAGACCTGATATATCACTAATAGCCTTCTATACAGACCTGATATGTCACTAGCAGCCTTCTATACAGACCTGATATGTCACTAACAGCCTTCTACACATACCTGATATGTAACAAGCAGCCTTCTATACAGACCTGATATGTCACTAGCAGCCTTTTATGCGGTCCTGATATGTCACTAGCAGCCTTCTATACAGACCTGATCTGTCACTAGCAGCCTTCTGTAGAGACCTGATATGTCACTAGCAGCCTTCTATGCGGTCGTGATATGTCACTAACTGCCTTCTACACATACCTGATATGTCACTAGCAGCCTTCTATAGAGACCTGATATGTCACTAGCAGCCTTCTAAACAGACCAGACATGTCACTAACATCCTTCTATACAGACCTGATCTGTCACTAACAGCCTTCTACACAGACCTGATCTGTCACTAACAGCCTTCTACACAGACCTGATCTGTCACTAACTGCCTTCTACACAGACCTGATATGTCACTAACAGCCTTCTACACAGACCTGATCTGTCACTAACTGCCTTCTACACAGACCTGATCTGTCACTAACATCCTTCTATACAGACCTGACATGTCACTAACATCCTTCTATACAGACCTGATATGTCACTAGCAGCCTTCTACACAGACCTGATATGTCACTAGCAGCCTTCTATACAGACCTGATCTGTCACTAGCAGCCTTCTATACAGACCTGATATGTCAATTAACAGCCTTCTATACAGACTTGATATATCACTAACAGCCTTCTACACAGACCTGATATGTCACTAATAGCCTTCTACACAGACCTGATCTGTCACTAACTGCCTTCTACACAGACCTGATCTGTCACTAACAGCCTTCTATACAGACCTGATATGTCACTAACATCCTTCTATACAGACCTGATATGTCACTAGCAGCCTTCTACGCAGACCTGATATGTCACTACCATCCTTCTACACAGACCTGATATGTTACTAACAGCCTTCTACACAGACCTGATATGTCACTAATAGCCTTCTATACAGACCTGATCTGTCACTAACTGCCTTCTACACAGACCTGATCTGTCACTAACAGCCTTCTATGCAGACCTGACATGTCACTAACATCCTTCTATGCAGACCTGATATGTCACTAGCAGCCTTCTACGCAGACCTGATATGTCACTAACATCCTTCTATGCAGACCTGATATGTCACTAGCAGCCTTCTATACAGACCTGATCTGTCACTAGCAGCCTTCTATGCGGTCGTGATATGTCACTAGCAGCCTTCTATACAGACCTGATCTGTCACTAGCAGCCTTCTATGCGGTCGTGATATGTCACTAACAGCCTTCTATACAGACCTGATATGTCACTAATAGCCTTCTATACAGACCTGATCTGTCACTAACTGCCTTCTACACAGACCTGATCTGTCACTAACAGCCTTCTATGCAGACCTGACATGTCACTAACATCCTTCTATGCAGACCTGATATGTCACTAGCAGCCTTCTACGCAGACCTGATATTTCACTAACATCCTTCTATACAGACCTGATATGTCACTAGCAGCCTTCTATACAGACCTGAAATGTCACTAACAGCCTTCTATGCGGTCGTGATATGTCACTAACAGCCTTCTATGCAGACCTCATATGTCACTAGCAGCCTTCTATACAGACCTGATATGTCACTAATAGCCTTCTATGCGGTCGTGATATGTCACTAACAGCCTTCTATGCAGACCTCATATGTCACTAGCAGCCTTCTATAGGGTCCTGATATGTCACTAGCAGCCTTCTATGCAGACCTGATATGTCACTAGCAGCCTTCTATAGAGACCTGATATGTCACTAGCAGCCTTCTATGCGGTCGTGATATGTCACTAACAGCCTTCTACACATACCTGATATATCACTAACAGCCTTCTATGCAGACCTCATGTCACTAGCAGCCTTCTATACAGACCTGATATGTCACTAACATCCTTCTATACAGACCTGATATGTCACTAACAGCCTTCTATACGGTCCTGATATGTCACTAACAGCCTTCTATACAGACCTGATATGTCACTAACAGCCTTCTATACGGTCCTGATGTCACTAACAGCCTTCTATACGGTCCTGATGTCACTAACAGCCTTCTATACAGACCTGATATGTCACTAACAGCCTTCTATACAGACCTGATATGTCACTAACAGCCTCCTACACAGACCTGATATGTCACTAACAGCCTTCTACAGACCTGATATGTCACTAACAGCCTTTTACACGGTCCTGATATGTCACTAACAGCCTTCTATACAGACCTGAAATGTCACTAATAGCCTTCTATACAGACCTGATATGTCACTAACAGCCTTCTGTACAGACCTGATATGTCCGCACAGAGTAAAGAATGTATGGTTTATTGATATAATTAGACCAAAATTTTTTTAAATACTAATGCAATAGACTTTTCGATGTCTCTCACCTGATCTTGTAGTTGGTGGTGCACCCAGGAGCCATATATAGTATTTTAGGCAAATGGGAGGGAAAAGAAGGCTCTTTTTGTGGGGCACTCTTTTATCTTGTAATCTATGTTTAAAATATAGCTTTTATTATATATTCTTAAAATTATGATATCATACTGTAAATAGGAGACTATGCCCAATAATTGGGACTATTATTAAATATACAGACCTGTGACACAGACATACATTGAACATATAATTAGTTTTTACAAAAATCAAAAATAGTGAAAATATTAGACAATATGAATGGAGAATAATATTCTCAAAAAAGTAGTTAAGGTATGCGAATAGACAAAAAGCATATAGATACCTACATAGAGCATATCAGTGATTATATCATCAAGCAGTGGCGAGATATTTATCAATATGATTCAAGAGTGGAAATTCTCATGCAGGGTACATTCCTTATTGAATTAGGTAGGTTATGGATCAATGATACATTGCATCCATGTGTTCAAATATATTTGAAGGTAAAACCTGAATATAGCAATCACATTTTCTGTCACCCATATAAGACTCCCACATAAAGTCTAGCAGGGAGGAGAGTTAACAAGATTTTCTCTAGATCATACACAATGTCAATTTTTATCAAAAAAGATTTTCTAGCAAAATAAATATCTTTGTCACCTCAAAGCAGTTTCTCAGAGACAATGCACAACATCAATACTTATCAGATAATTATTCTAGCAGGAAAGATGTTTATATGTCACCTCAAAACAGTTTAACAGAGATATATAGTAGCAATGAAGATAATATGTCTACTTATATGCAATTACAAGATACATGCATGAATAAATGAGAACAGACTCTACAAGGCATATGTTGAATCTTCAGTCATAGATCATATAAGAGGTAAGTATGAAAATGACATAGAAAAAACATGTATGTGTAGATCAGAGTTGCTAACCACATTCAGGTAATACAGCATAGGGGAAACACTTATGAGTGTCAGAGTAGTCCCATGTGGGGAAGATACATATTACCACATCAGTAGATCAATATAAGGAAGGAGATGGAAGTCGGCGTGTGCACCCGCCGAAATGCTCCATCCGTCACCGCTGCATCATCTAAGGAGATTGGGACGCGCGTTTCGCCTGTTAGGCTTGGTCACCCGCACATAGTCAGAGAGTCTCAGCTCTCTGTTTAAATACTAGTTACCGGGAATGACTCCCGGCTAGTGAAAATTAAAGAAGGTCTTCCATTGGTTGTCCGGGACACGTGATGTGTCACTGCTGTTCTCTAACTGCCTATTGGATAATCAGGTCACCTGATGTAAACATTACTAGGAAAAGGGGAGTATCAAGGGAGATAATCACTCTCTTGAGTATATGTCAGCGCTATTGTTTATGCGATTTATCCAGTTACCCATCGCTGATCAAATTAGAGATCAAAAATAGAAATTATATAGTTATGTAGAGAAACAAAAAGGGGGTAAGTGGAAAAATGATAATACAGATAAATATAATAATGATGAAAATATAAAAATCAGAATAATTATAAAATAAAACGGACATTGGGAAGTTATAAAGAGAAAATAAAAATAAATATAAAAATAGAAATAAAATATAAGAAAAGTAGGACTCCGTAGCGCTGTGCATAATAAGGGCAGATGTACCAGTAGAGAGTCCAATTATCTATGCTAATACATATATATGATAAAAGCTTAGAGTTTTAATAGTGGAAAGAGAGAGAGATATATTGTTTAAGGAATCATGAATAGCATCAATTACCAATAATGTCCAGACATAAAAACACATGAATATGGAGATTATTACCACTTAATTCTACCAATATGATTATTATATTATGATTAACACATACGGTAGGTGGTGAGAAAAGAGGAGAATGGAGGAATATAAAAGAAATAAGGTATCTCTACACATTATCTTAGACTGCAGCTGCTGCATGCCATCATATATATCATTGGATGACTTGTGAGCGTACAGACCCAGCATGGTAGGGAAAGAAAAGGTAAGATGAGCATCTACTGTTACATTGTATCAGCAGGATAGATCCTGATAAATAAATTGCAGGAAATTTCCCTGAAAATCTGTAATGAGAGTGCTCACGATTAGGAGAGGGCAGAATTTAGGTGAATCAGCACAGGGGCGGAAACCCGTGCTACTGCTAGTCATATGTCATCCGATATTGGTGAAGAGTGAGCATTCGGGCCATGCATGAGATTCTTCAGAAATCAGATAAGAAAGCCGTAATGATGGCAGTACTGATGAATGTATTTACTCTGTTACAGCCGTATTGCAGAGCAATGTACCCATCCATTTCCTGCATGATCACCTGCTTGAAGTCAGTAAGATCAGGCACAAGTTGTGCTCAAATATCAGTAAGTGGTACTCTTGTCTACCACTGCAGCAGTCAGAAAGATAGTATGTATCTCTCCTTTATAATAGCAAGTTGGAATCAAGATATTAAACAAAAATAATCTGGCTAAATACAAGTATTGGATATACCCACATGACCTATATGTGTGTAAGTGGTTAGGATCCAAAGTACTCCATAATATATGTTATTGTCATGTCCCCACTGTTACAAGGAGATGAAAAAAACCACAAAATTAGGAAATAAAAATTTGGATGTGACTATAAGTGTAAATAATAAGTTTATCTATATGTGAATGGTATATAGTCATACATAAGTATGTATGATCATACCATAGATACCAAAAATTATATGTGAACAAGGAATTAATGTGATGGGTATAGTGATGTGTATAGTAAAGAAGTGTGAAGATGATATTCGACGAATAATATAAGTGTGTCTCGTTAGGTATGAACCATTATTTATATATCTAGCCGGTTCATAAAAGGGTCATAGAGAGGAAGAAGAAAGGGAAAGGGGGTATATTTAGAAAAATCTCATTGATGAAGTGTAAGGTAAGTGGTAAATACTACGTGATAATAATAGTGAAAATATCCAGAAATGTCACCCAGTGAAAAAGTAATAAATAGATATAGTCAAATCCAGATGAAGTATAACTTTAAGATTGGAGTCTAGAAATGATGTATCCAGTTGGTAAATCCTTATATAGATGTATCCAACTGGTATATCCTTATAAAAATACATTATAATTCATGTATTCGTTGAGTCCATCTGGTGTCAGAGATCCAAGTTTAAAAGTCCAGGCACTTTCTCGTTTCAATAATTCTTGAGTTAGATCACCCCCACGTATTCCTAGATTGACTTTCTCCAAGCCAAAGATCCTGAATTCTTTGTTTGATCCTTGGTGATGTTTGAGGAAATGTCTGGCTACTGAAGTCAGTTTCTTATGTTTACTTAAATCCGTGGGGGCATTTCTAATGGAGCCAATGTGTTCAAGTATCCGATGTTTAAAGGCACGAGATGTCATTCCCACATATTTCATATTGCAACTGCATATTATGCAGTAAATGAATTCCACTGCATTGCAATTCATGAAGTTCTTGATTGGGATTATTTGACCATATTTGTCTTCCACTTTGTTGGTTTTCAGAATAAATTGGCATGCCTTACATGTACCACATGGAAAAGTGCCTGTAAGTTTGATCTCTCTTGGTGGGTTCTTAACAAAGTGTCTTTTTTCCAGTTCATCTCTTAAATTCCTTGACCGCCTCTAACTCATAGACACTTTATTCTCTAAGATTTTTGACAAATCTTTGTCCAGATGAAGTGTGTGCCAGTGTTTTTGTAAAATATCTTGGATCTCCCTCCATTCATAGCAGAAGTCACCTACAAAGCGTAGTTTATCCATAGATTCTGTGTTGTTTTTTCTTGGAAGTATATGTGATTCTCTCAGGATGTCCGCCGTAAATTTCTTTGCTCTTCTGATTGAGCGTTTACTGTAGCCTCTTTCGAGAAGTCTTTCTGCTAGTTCGTAACTTTTCTTTTCAAATGTTGTTTTATCAGAGCAGTTGCGTCTCAATCTGAGAAATTCTCCTTTAGGGAGATTTTCTATGGTGGTTGGGAAGTGTGAACTTGTCTGATGTAGAAGATTATTCGTAGCTGTTTCTTTGCGGAATAATTCTGTTTGAATCAAGCCTGTGGGATCTTTGTAGATTGTGAGATCCAGGAATGGTACTGATTGGTGGCTAACATAATATGTCAGTTTCAAGTTTATCAAATTGTTATTTAGCTTATTGATGAATGTCATCAACGATTCCTCATTGCCTGGGCATAGTCTCCTATTTACCGTATGATATCATAATTTTAATAGTATATAATAAAAACTATATTTTAAACATAGATTACAAGATAAAAGAGTGCCCCACAAAAAGAGCCGCCTTTTCCCTCCCATAAGCCTTCTACACAGACATGATATGTCACTAACAGCCTTCTATAGGGTCCTGAAATGTCACTAGCAGCTTTCTCTGCGGTCGTGATATGTCACTAAGCCTTATATACAGACCTGATATGTCACTAACAGCCTTCTATACAGAGCTGATATGTCACTAAGAGCCTTCTACACAGACCTGATATGTCACTAACAGCCTTATACACATACCTGATATGTCACTAAGAGCCTTCTATAGGGTCCTGAAATGTCACTAACAGCCTTCTATGCGGTCGTGATATGTCACTAAGCCTTCTATAGGGTCCTGATATGTCACTAACAGCCTTCTATACAGAGCTGATATGTCACTAACTGCCTTCTACACAGACCTGATATGTCACTAACAGCCTTCTATAGGGTCCTGAAATGTCACTAGCAGCCTTCTATGCGGTCGTGATATGTCACTAAGCCTTATATACAGACCTGATATGTCACTAACAGCCTTCTATACAGAGCTGATATGTCACTAAGAGCCTTCTACACAGACCTGATATGTCACTAACAGCCTTATACACATACCTGATATGTCACTAAGAGCCTTCTATAGGGTCCTGAAATGTCACTAACAGCCTTCTACACAGACCTGATATGTCACTAACATCCTTCTATACAGACCTGATATGTCACTAACTGCCTTCTACACAGACCTGATATGTCACTAAGAGCCTTCTATAGGGTCCTGAAATGTCACTTTCAGGACCCTATAGACCCTTCTATTCGGTCGTGATATGTCACTAACAGCCTTCTATACAGAGCTGATATGTCACTAAGAGCCTTCTATACAGACCTGATATGTCACTAACTGCCTTCTACACAGACCTGATATGTCACTAAGAGCCTTCTATAGGGTCCTGAAATGTCACTTTCAGGACCCTATAGACCCTTCTATTCGGTCGTGATATGTCACTAACAGCCTTCTATACAGAGCTGATATGTCACTAAGAGCCTTCTACACAGACCTGATACGTCACTAACTACCTTCTACACAGACCTGATCTGTCACTAACAGCCTTCTATACGGTCCTGATATGTCAATAACAGCCTTCTATACAGAGCTGATATGTCACTAACCGCCTTTTACACGGTCCTGATCTGTCACTAACGGCCTTCTACTCAGACCTGATCTGTCACTATTAGCCTTCTACACAGACCTGATATGTCACTAAAAGCCTTCTATAGGGTCCTGATCTGTCACTATTAGCCTTCTATACAGACCTGATATGTCATTAACAACCTTATATACTGACCTGATATGTCACTAACAGCCTTCTACACAGACCTGATATGTCACTAAGAGCCTTCTATACAGACCTGATATGTCACTAATAGCCTTCTATACGGTCCTGATATGTCACTAACAGCCTTCTATACGGTCCTGATATGTCACTAAGAGCCTTCTATACGGACCTGATATGTCACTAATAGCCTTCTATACGGTCCTGATATGTCACTAACAGCCTTCTATACGGTCCTGATATGTCACTAAGAGCCTTCTATACAGACCTGATATATCACTAATAGCCTTCTATACAGACCTGATATATCACTAAAAGCCTTCTATACAGACCTGATATGTCACTAACATCCTTCTATACAGTCCTGATATGTCACTAAGAGCCTTCTATACAGACCTGATATGTCACTAACATCCTTCTATACAGACCTGATATATCACTAATAGCCTTCTATACAGTCCTGATATGTCACTAATAGCCTTCTATACGGTCCTGATAGGTCACTAGCAGTCTTCTATACGGTCCTGATATGTCACTAAGAGCCTTCTATACAGACCTGATATGTCACTAGCAGTCTTCTATACAGTCCTGATATGTCACTAAGAGCCTTCTATACAGACCTGATATATCACTAATAGCCTTCTATACAGACCTGATATGTCACTAGCAGTCTTCTATACAGTCCTGATATATCACTAATAGCCTTCTATACAGACCTGATATGTCACTAGCAGCCTTCTATACAGACCTGATATGTCACTAATAACCTTCTATACTGTCCTGATCTGTCACTAATTGCCTTCTATACGGTCCAGATAGGTCACTAGCAGCCTTCTATACAGACCTGATATATCACTAATAGCCTTCTATACAGACCTGATATATCACTAATAGCCTTCTATACAGTCCTGATATGTCACTAGCAGCCTTCTATACAGACCTGATATATCACTAATAGCCTTCTATACAGACCTGATATATCACTAATAGCCTTCTATACAGACCTGATATATCACTAATAGCCTTCTATACAGACCTGATATATCACTAATAGCCTTCTATACAGACCTGATATGTCACTAACAGCCTTCTATACAGACCTGATAGGTCACTAGCAGCCTTCTATACATACCTGATATGTTATTCCATAGGAAAATGCAGGGGGGGAGTTTCAATCTGCCTGGAAACCCCCCTCCCCAGCCCACTCCATGACTACAATAGAAATAGTAATATAATACAATGTTACTAGTGCTTCATATTATTCTCACTATCACAAATGAAATAATTAGCACCACCTGTGGATCTTTTAACATATATCAGCTAGTAATAAATAACCTGTGCATCAACAAGAAGATCTGGAAAACATTCACTGTTAGGGATGCACTGCTAGAGAGCCCAATATATACATATATGTCCAGGGCAGTGCAAGATTCGGCCGCTGCTCCCAGCCTCCCGGACTTGCTCTAATTCTCTTGAATGGTGCCCACATCTAATATACATACAGCTCAGGCAGGATGGACCCTACTGCCACATCTTATGGGTTACTGTGATCGCTGGTCCTGTATATACTGGAATTATGACACACAATACACTATGTATGACACATATAATGGGTTACTGTGATCACTGGTCCTGTATATGCTGGAATTATGACACACAATACACTATGTATGACACATATAATGGGTTACTGTGATCACTGGTCCTGTATATGCTGGGATTATGACACACAATACACTATGTATGACACATATAATGGGTTACTGTGATCACTGGTCCTGTATATGCTGGAATTATGACACACAATACACTATGTATGACACATATAATGGGTTACTGTGATCGCTGGTCCTGTATATGCTGGAATTATGACACACAATACACTATGTATGACACATATAATGGGTTACTGTGATCACTGGTCCTGTATATGCTGGATATATGACACACAATACACTATGTATGACACATATAATGGGTTACTGTGATCACTGGTCCTGTATATGCTGGAATTATGACACACAATACACTATGTATGACACATATAATGGGTTACTGTGATCACTGGTCCTGTATATGCTGGAATTATGACACAATACACTATGTATGACACATATAATGGTTACTGTGATCACTGGTCCTGTATATGCTGGAATTATGACACACAATACACTATGTATGACACATATAATGGTTACTGTGAACGCTGGTCCTGTATATGCTGGAATTATGACACACAATACACTATGTATGACACATATAATGGGTTACTGTGATCACTGGTCCTATATATGCTGGAATTATGACACACAATACACTATGTATGACACATATAATGGGTTACTGTGATCACTGGTCCTATATATGCTGGATATATGACACACAATACACTATGTATGACACATATAATGGTTACTGTGATCGCTGGTCCTGTATATGCTGGAATTATGACACACAATACACTATGTATGACACATATAATGGGTTACTGTGATCACTGGTCCTATATATGCTGGAATTATGACACACAATACACTATGTATGACACATATAATGGGTTACTGTGATCACTGGTCCTGTATATGCTGGAATTATGACACACAATACACTATGTATGACACATATAATGGTTACTGTGATCACTGGTCCTGTATATGCTGGAATTATGACACACAATACACTATGTATGACACATATAATGGGTTACTGTGATCGCTGGTCCTGTATATGCTGGAATTATGACACACAATACACTATGTATGACACATATAATGGGTTACTGTGATCACTGGTCCTGTATATGCTGGAATTATGACACACAATACACTATGTATGACACATATAATGGGTTTCTGTGATCACTGGTCCTGTATATGCTGGAATTATGACACACAATACACTATGTATGACACATATAATGGGTTACTGTGATCACTGGTCCTGTATATGCTGGAATTATGACACACAATACACTATGTATGACACATATAATGGTTACTGTGATCACTGGTCCTGTATATGCTGGAATTATGACACACAATACACTATGTATGACACATATAATGGGTTACTGTGATCACTGGTCCTGTATATACTGGAATTATGACACACAATACACTATGTATGACACATATAATGGGTTACTGTGATCACTGGTCCTGTATATGCTGGAATTATGACACACAATACACTATGTATGACACATATAATGGGTTACTGTGATCACTGGTCCTGTATATGCTGGAATTATGACACACAATACACTATGTATGACGCATATAATGGGTTACTGTGATCGCTGGTCCTGTATATGCTGGAATTATGACACAATACACTATGTATGACACATATAATGGGTTACTGTGATCACTGGTCCTGTATATACTGGAATTATGACACACAATACACTATGTATGACACATATAATGGGTTACTGTGATCGCTGGTCCTGTATATGCTGGAATTATGACACACAATACACTATGTATGACACATATAATGGGTTACTGTGATCACTGGTCCTGTATATGCTGGAATTATGACACACAATACACTATGTATGACACATATAATGGGTTACTGTGATCACTGGTCCTGTATATGCTGGAATTATGACACATAATACACTATGTATGACACATATAATGGGTTACTGTGATCACTGGTCCTGTATATGCTGGAATTATTACACACAATACACTATGTATGACACATATAATGGGTTACTGTGATCACTGGTCCTGTACATGCTGGAATTATGACACACAATACACTATGTATGACACATATAATGGGTTACTGTGATCACTGGTCCTGTATATGCTGGAATTATGACACACAATACACTATGTATGACACATATAATGGTTACTGTGATCACTGGTCCTGTATATGCTGGAATTATGACACACAATACACTATGTATGACACATATAATGGGTTACTGTGATCACTGGTCCTGTATATGCTGGAATTATGACACACAATACACTATGTATGACACATATAATGGCTTACTGTGATCGCTGGTCCTGTATATGCTGGAATTATGACACACAATACACTATGTATGACACATATAATGGGTTACTGTGATCACTGGTCCTGTATATGCTGGAATTATGACACACAATACACTATGTATGACACATATAATGGTTACTGTGATCACTGGTCCTGTATATGCTGGAATTATGACACACAATACACTATGTATGACACATATAATGGGTTACTGTGATCACTGGTCCTGTATATGCTGGAATTATGACACACAATACACTATGTATGACACATATAATGGCTTACTGTGATCACTGGTCCTGTATATGCTGGAATTATGACACACAATACACTATGTATGACACATATAATGGGTTACTGTGATCACTGGTCCTGTATATACTGGAATTATGACACACAATACACTATGTATGACGCATATAATGGGTTACTGTGATCACTGGTCCTGTATATGCTGGAATTATGACACACAATACACTATGTATGACACATATAATGGTTTACTGTGATCACTGGTCCTGTATATACTGGAATTATGACACACAATACACTATGTATGACACATATAATGGGTTACTGTGATCGCTGGTCCTGTATATGCTGGAATTATGACACACAATACACTATGTATGACACATATAATGGGTTACTGTGATCACTGGTCCTGTATATACTGGAATTATGACACACAATACACTATGTATGACGCATATAATGGGTTACTGTGATCGCTGGTCCTGTATATGCTGGAATTATGACACAATACACTATGTATGACACATATAATGGGTTACTGTGATCACTGGTCCTGTATATACTGGAATTATGACACAATACACTATGTATGACGCATATAATGGGTTACTGTGATCGCTGGTCCTGTATATGCTGGAATTATGACACACAATACACTATGTATGACACATATAATGGGTTACTGTGATCACTGGTCCTATATATGCTGGAATTATGACACATAATACACTATGTATGACACATATAATGGGTTACTGTGATCACTGGTCCTATATATGTTGGAATTATGACACATAATACACTATGTATGACACATATAATGGGTTACTGTGATCACTGGTCCTGTATATGCTGGAATTATGACACACAATACACTATGTATGACACATATAATGGGTTACTGTGATCACTGGTCCTGTATATGCTGGAATTATGACACACAATACACTATGTATGACACATAATGGGTTACTGTGATCACTGGTCCTGTATATGCTGGAATTATGACACACAATACACTATGTATGACACATATAATGGGTTACTGTGATCGCTGGTCCTGTATATGCTGGAATTATGACACACAATACACTATGTATGACACATATAATGGGTTACTGTGATCGCTGGTGCCTGTATATCCTGGAATTATGACACATAATACACTATGTATGACACATATAATGGGTTACTGTGATCACTGGTCCTGTATATCCTGGAATTATGACACACAATACACTATGTATGACACATATAATGGGTTATTGTGATCACTGGTCCTGTATATGCTGGAATTATGACACACAATACACTATGTATGACACATATAATGGTTACTGTGATCGCTGGTCCTGTATATGCTGGAATTATGACACACAATACACTATGTATGACACATATAATGGGTTACTGTGATCGCTGGTCCTGTATATCCTGGAATTATGACACACAATACACTATGTATGACACATATAATGGGTTACTGTGATCGCTGGTCCTGTATATGCTGGAATTATGACACACAATACACTATGTATGACACATATAATGGGTTATTGTGATCACTGGTCCTGTATATGCTGGAATTATGACACACAATACACTATGTATGACACATATAATGGGTTACTGTGATCACTGGTCCTGTATATGCTGGAATTATGACACACAATACACTATGTATGACACATATAATGGGTTACTGTGATCGCTGGTCCTGTATATGCTGGATATATGACACACAATACACTATGTATGACACATATAATGGGTTACTGTGATCACTGGTCCTGTATATGCTGGAATTATGACACAATACACTATGTATGACACATATAATGGGTTACTGTGATCACTGGTCCTGTATATGCTGGAATTATGACACACAATACACTATGTATGACACATATAATGGGTTACTGTGATCACTGGTCCTGTATATACTGGAATTATGACACACAATACACTATGTATGACGCATATAATGGGTTACTGTGATCGCTGGTCCTGTATATGCTGGAATTATGACACACAATACACTATGTATGACACATATAATGGGTTACTGTGATCACTGGTCCTGTATATACTGGAATTATGACACACAATACACTATGTATGACGCATATAATGGGTTACTGTGATCGCTGGTCCTGTATATGCTGGAATTATGACACAATACACTATGTATGACACATATAATGGGTTACTGTGATCACTGGTCCTATATATGCTGGAATTATGACACATAATACACTATGTATGACACATATAATGGGTTACTGTGATCACTGGTCCTGTATATGCTGGAATTATGACACACAATACACTATGCATGACACATATAATGGGTTACTGTGATCACTGGTCCTGTATATGCTGGAATTATGACACACAATACACTATGTATGACACATATAATGGGTTACTGTGATCACTGGTCCTGTATATGCTGGAATTATGACACACAATACACTATGTATGACACATATAATGGGTTACTGTGATCACTGGTCCTGTATATGCTGGAATTATGACACACAATACACTATGTATGACACATATAATGGGTTACTGTGATCACTGGTCCTGTATATGCTGGAATTATGACACACAATACACTATGTATGACACATATAATGGGTTACTGTGATCACTGGTCCTGTATATGCTGGAATTATGACACACAATACACTATGTATGACACATATAATGGGTTACTGTGATCACTGGTCCTGTATATGCTGGATATATGACACACAATACACTATGTATGACACATATAATGGGTTACTGTGATCACTGGTCCTGTATATGCTGGAATTATGACACACAATACACTATGTATGACACATATAATGGGTTACTGTGATCACTGGTCCTGTATATACTGGAATTATGACACACAATACACTATGTATGACACATATAATGGGTTACTGTGATCACTGGTCCTGTATATGCTGGAATTATGACACACAATACACTATGTATGACACATATAATGGGTTACTGTGATCACTGGTCCTGTATATACTGGAATTATGACACACAATACACTATGTATGACACATATAATGGGTTACTGTGATCACTGGTCCTGTATATCCTGGAATTATGACACACAATACACTATGTATGACACATATAATGGGTTACTGTGATCACTGGTCCTGTATATCCTGGAATTATGACACACAATACACTATGTATGACACATATAATGGGTTATTGTGATCACTGGTCCTGTATATGCTGGAATTATGACACACAATACACTATGTATGACACATATAATGGTTACTGTGATCACTGGTCCTGTATATGCTGGAATTATGACACACAATACACTATGTATGACACATATAATGGGTTACTGTGATCACTGGTCCTGTGTATCCTGGAATTATGACACACAATACACTATGTATGACACACATAATGGGTTACTGTGATCGCTGGTCCTGTATATGCTGGAATTATGACACAAAATACACTATGTATGACATATATAATGGGTTATTGTGATCACTGGTCCTGTATATGCTGGAATTATGACACACAATACACTATGTATGACACATATAATGGGTTACTGTGATCACTGGTCCTGTATATGCTGGAATTATGACACACAATACACTATCTATGACACATATAATGGGTTACTGTGATCACTGGTCCTGTATATACTGGAATTATGACACACAATACACTATGTATGACACATATAATGGGTTACTGTGATCACTGGTCCTGTATATGCTGGAATTATGACACACAATACACTATGTATGACACATATAATGGGTTACTGTGATCACTGGTCCTGTATATACTGGAATTATGACACACAATACACTATGTATGACACATATAATGGGTTACTGTGATCACTGGTCCTGTATATGCTGGAATTATGACACACAATACACTATGTATGACACATATAATGGGTTACTGTGATCGCTGGTCCTGTATATGCTGGAATTATGACACATAATACACTATGTATGACACATATAATGGGTTACTGTGATCGCTGGTCCTGTATATGCTGGAATTATGACACACAATACACTATGTATGACACATATAATGGGTTACTGTGATCGCTGGTCCTGTATATGCTGGAATTATGACACATAATACACTATGTATGACACATATAATGGGTTACTGTGATCGCTGGTCCTGTATATGCTGGAATTATGACACACAATACACTATGTATGACACATATAATGGGTTACTGTGATCGCTGGTCCTGTATATGCTGGAATTATGTCACACAATACACTATCTATGACACATATAATGGGTTACTGTGATCACTGGTCCTGTATATGCTGGAATTATGTCACACAATACACTATCTATGACACATATAATGGGTTACTGTGATCACTGGTCCTGTATATGCTGGAATTATGACACACAATACACTATGTATGACACATATAATTGGTTACTGTGATCACTGGTCATGTATATGCTGGAATTATGACACACAATACTCTATGTATGACACATATAATGGGTTACTGTGATCACTGGTCCTGTATATGCTGGAATTATGACACATAATACACTATGTATGACACATATAATGGGTTACTGTGATCACTGGTCCTGTATATGCTGGAATTATGACACACAATACACTATGTATGACACATATAATGGGTTACTGTGATCACTGGTCCTGTATATGCTGGAATTATGACACACAATACACTATGTATGACACATATAATGGGTTACTGTGATCACTGGTCCTGTATATGCTGGAATTATGACAAACAATACACTATGTATGACACATATAATGGGTTACTGTGATCGCTGGTCCTGTATATGCTGGAATTATGACACACAATACACTATGTATGACACAGATAATGGGTTACTGTGATCGCTGGTCCTGTATATCCTGGAATTATGACACACAATACACTATGTATGACACATATAATGGGTTACTGTGATCACTGGTCCTGTATATGCTGGAATTATGACACACAATACACTATGTATGACACATATAATGGGTTACTGTGATCGCTGGTCCTGTATATCCTGGAATTATGACACACAATACACTATGTATGACACATATAATGGGTTACTGTGATCGCTGGTCCTGTATATGCTGGAATTATGACACACAATACACTATGTATGACACATATAATGGGTTATTGTGATCACTGGTCCTGTATATGCTGGAATTATGACACACAATACACTATGTATGACACATATAATGGTTACTGTGATCACTGGTCCTGTATATGCTGGAATTATGACACACAATACACTATGTATGACACATATAATGGTTACTGTGATCACTGGTCCTGTATATGCTGGAATTATGACACACAATACACTATGTATGACACATATAATGGGTTACTGTGATCACTGGTCCTGTATATGCTGGAATTATGACACACAATACACTATGTATGACACATATAATGGGTTACTGTGATCGCCGGTCCTGTATATGCTGGAATTATGACACACAATACACTATGTATGACACATATAATGGGTTACTGTGATCACTGGTCCTGTATATGCTGGAATTATGACACACAATACACTATGTATGACACATATAATGGGTTACTGTGATCACTGGTCCTGTATATGCTGGAATTATGACACACAATACACTATGTATGACACATATAATGGGTTACTGTGATCACTGGTCCTGTATATGCTGGAATTATGACACACAATACACTATGTATGACACATATAATGGGTTACTGTGATCGCTGGTCCTGTATATGCTGGAATTATGACACACAATACACTATGTATGACAGATATAATGGGTTACTGTGATCACTGCTCCTGTATATGCTGGAATTATGACACACAATACACTATGTATGACACATATAATGGGTTACTGTGATCGCTGGTCCTGTATATGCTGGAATTATGACACACAATACACTATGTATGACACATATAATGGGTTATTGTGATCACTGGTCCTGTATATGCTGGAATTATGACACACAATACACTATGTATGACACATATAATGGGTTACTGTGATCGCTGGTCCTGTATATGCTGGAATTATGACACACAATACACTATGTATGACACATATAATGGGTTACTGTGATCGCTGGTCCTGTATATGCTGGAATTATGACACACAATACACTATGTATGACACATATAATGGTTACTGTGATCGCTGGTCCTGTATATGCTGGAATTATGACACACAATACACTATGTATGACACATATAATGGGTTACTGTGATCGCTGGTCCTGTATATGCTGGAATTATGACACACAATACACTATGTATGACACATATAATGGTTACTGTGATCGCTGGTCCTGTATATGCTGGAATTATGACACACAATACACTATGTATGACACATATAATGGGTTACTATGATCGCTGGTCCTGTATATGCTGGAATTATTACACACAATACTGTACACTATGTATGACACATATAATGGGTTACTGTGATCGCTGGTCCTGTATATGCTGGAATTATGACACACAATACACTATGTATGACACATATAATGGGTTACTGTGATCGCTGGTCCTGTATATGCTGGAATTATGACACACAATACACTATGTATGACACATATAATGGGTTACTGTGATCACTGGTCCTGTATATGCTGGAATTATGACACACAATACAGTATGTATGACACATATAATGGGTTACTGTGATCGCTGGTCCTGTATATGCTGGGATTAGGACACACAATACACTATGTATGACACATATAATGGGTTACTGTGATCACTGGTCCTGTATATGGTGGAATTATGACACACAATACACTATGTATGACACATATAATGGGTTACTGTGATCACTGGTCCTGTATATGCTGGAATTATGACACACAATACACTATGTATGACACATATAATGGGTTACTGTGATCGCTGGTCCTGTATATGCTGGAATTATGACACACAATACACTATGTATGACACATATAATGGGTTACTGTGATCACTGGTCCTGTATATGCTGGAATTATGACACACAATACACTATGTATGACACATATAATGGGTTACTGTGATCACTGGTCCTGTATATGCTGGAATTATGACACACAATACACTATGTATGACACATATAATGGGTTACTGTGATCACTGGTCCTGTATATGCTGGATATATGACACACAATACACTATGTATGACACATATAATAGCTGGATAAGTGGTAATTATGCCCTCTTCATGGACTGGCCACACTCACTCTAAAATCAAGCATTTGGAAACCCCAATCTAGAAATCCTGCGTTTGCCACTGCATTCGACCCCGAAATCCAATGCTGTCCCCTATTACACCAAGGAGCTACCCAGGTTAACCCTGCAATAACCTTGGTTTTAGCTCTGGTGTAAAAGGGGTATTAATTACATGTAAGATTCTGATGGAGCTGTGAGACGGGCGATTGTTTTTGCCAAGACGCGGGTGCTGGCGTTACATATTTAGGCATTAGTCATATCATTCTCTACCCCCCAGACCTTACATCCTTAAAGTGTTGGACATTGATGTCACAAATAATTTTGTGAGGTCGGCACAAAAGGAAGGGTGAATTAATAGCCATTTACATGACAAGTAGCACACTACTGGCAAGCATGTAACGCTATACACAGGGTTGTCATCATGTACCCGTGTGTAATGGGAAGTTACCCTTCAGGCAATTAGTTATAGGGTGTAAAGCTGCGTTATCCTGCAGTACAGACTGGATAAAGAAACACTAATATGTATGTTTCTGAGTAAATTGGATTCACATCAGAGAAATCTAATGTAACATATATTGGGTGAATACAGTTGATGTGGTTACAATCAGTAACATTTACCTTACTGACAATCTGGTAACATCCGAACTGTAGAGATTAGAGATTCACACTGAGACGGGCACAGTGACTGGACTATAATATTATCTTCTCTTACATATTAGGATGGCGGATTATATACTGTATACTCATCACTACAGCAGTAGCAAGACAAATTCACACAACAGTACACAGGACAGACGTGGTACCCTATCATATTTACAAAGGGTTAACTTCAATTGTTTGTGGCCTATTCCAACTATATTAATAAACACAGCAGGATATTTTTTATTTCACGTTTTCTTATTCATTGCATTCTTAACTTCTAAATAACTATTTCTAAATCTTTACTATTAACTTTTATATATTTCCTTGGCCTCATACCGAGCTGTCAAACATGATGGTTCAGGATTTCTTTTATGAAACTTGAATATTTAATAAAATTTCATTTTATTTGTGAATTTGTCGTGTAAAGTGCACTATTTCCGAAGACAACACTTTCTCTCCCCCTTCTTTTAGATACAGGAAAAAAAAGGCAATTTGGAGGCCCTTACACAAACCGGCTTTGCATTCCTTCAGCTGCCCTCCTTCCAGTGTGTACTCAGAGAGTTTTCGGCACAGCCGGGAACCTTGTCAGCGATCGGCGTAGGAGGCTACGTCCTCAAAATGTGGAAAAGATGATGTTCATCAAAATGAACTACAAATTCCACGAGGAAGACCTTCACCAGCAATTACATCCAAAAATGACAGAGGCACCTGAGGCTGTAATGGTGGATTCCATCAGGGACGAATTAATATTGTGTGAAGTTGATGTACACACTGATGAGGGTGAGGAATCGGATGATGATGGCGACAACATCTTGCCTCTGTAAAGCCAGTTTGTGCACTGAGAGATCATTGCCAGCAATGTCAGCTGCCCGCTAGTCGCTTGTTTTGTGCTGCTGCTCTGACGCTTACTTATTTTTGTTTGATACTGTATTTATTTCAAGTAAAATCACAAATCGGAATACAGTACTTGCAAAATACTCATGTCATTTTTGAACCTTGATTTGTAGAGACCAACCTGGTGGGCTTGGCTTTCCTTTATCATAACAGCCATGTTTAGTCAGTTGCAACTCAAACACCAAATGAAGAGGCTATTGTGTGATGGTATTTGGAGATGTTCTCCCTCCTCCCCTCCCAGCCTTCCCATATATAATCCCAGAAGCACAATGATAAGAGATGTTTAGTACCAGACTTTAAATCCCTCTGCCCCCTTCCTGCTCAGAGCTTCTTTGTGTGCTACCACATTCACGTTCACATGCTACCATGTTCAGCTCCCCCTCCTCACTCATAAATTTACATTGGATTCCAAATCTTAAATTCAATTTACTATGAATCAACCCTTCCTTTACCTGCCTTCAACTACATACATACTCCATCTCCCTCAGGCCTCTTGATCAATGAATACATTTGTTTCCTGATGTGCCATGTTGGAAGTCACACTGCCACAGCCACTGAAATCTTCTACATGCAGTTGACGCATCCCAAAAATGGCCTGAAATTGTTATGGCCACCGACAGCATCTCCTGTATGTACCTTTTATTTAAATAAAAAAATCTGAACCACCAAGTTGATGGGGTGGGCAAAACATGTTACATTTTCAAATTTACAGGTTTCTTAATTGCTCCTCCCCCAAGCCCAACCGGTTGCCCCAGGACCCTGGTAATTTGATAGGCTGTTATAAATAACGGTTGCGCTCAATAAACGCCTGCCCCTTCTGTATGTAAGCGGAATAATTAGATAATGTGGACGGTGGGTGTCATGAGAGAGACCAGAAATATGAACAGCAGCACAGAGCATCTTCCGGAAGGATATGGGCAATAAAAAACCAATATGTTTAATAGAAAAATGAGTTGTGTATATTGGTCACATTACATACATATTTACATGTTACATACAGTGCATAAAGCAGGCTGAGGTAATCTGAGGCATGCCTCCTGTTGTTGAGAAATAACTTCCAGTAGGCCCCGCAAACAGCATGGATGCTGGGAGTTATAGTTCAGCCGGAGAGCTACAGACTGCTTTCCTCTGATGTAAACCGCAAGTCTTGGTCCCATTATCCCTAACAACCTCCCTGAGCACAAAGTTTAGAGTGTGCACTACTCAGCAGCACCTCCACAAGCAAGGTCACTGCATTTCGATTGGATGTAAAAAATATACACCGTAATTGGGCTGAATCAATATTCAATCAGGATGTGGCACATATAGCCCTCATTGTATGTTACCAACAGATGATCTGCAGATGTCACTTGGGTAATCAGGTTTTAGGTCGCTTGTTCACATAGTATTGGACCCAAGTGGGCTTCATTGAGCCTGCTCCCATTTATGCCCCAAGAATCTCTGAGCGATGGTGCAGACACTGCATAATATCTTCTGACAAACTCTCCATGCTTGAATAGCGAACCTTCTCTAGATCAAAGATGTCTTTTTGGAATTGAAGAACTTGATCTACCTTCTACACTGAACCTTCAGTTCTTTCCCTGAGTCTTCAACTGCTCCATAAACATACTCCAACTCCCTCGGGCCTCTGACCTACTGTAGTTCTTGATTCATGAACACATTCTTGGTTTTAACTTCCTATGGGGTCATATAGTGCCACTCTGTTTCTAAGATGTGCCTTGTTGGAAGCTGAACTGCTGCATGCTGTCGCTTAGCTTAGTCAGCCAGTTAGCTCGACGCAACCTTTTGGCCTGAACTGGATGAAATGAATGTTGTGAGCTGTAGGGTAGTCAAAAGTGACTGGAAATTACCGGAAATAAATGTTATTGAGGGTAACAATACTTGAGGAACAAAAAGAGGCTCAAATTATGTGATTTAAAAAACAAAATACAGATGTAAAACACAAAGGAGCACATAATACACCATATAGGATGTATAATGGACCATCACCTGCACAGAATACACTGTATAGATGTATAATGGACCATCACCTGCACATAATACAGTGTATAGATGTATAATGGACCATTACCTGCATATAATACAGTGTATAGATGTATAATGGACCATCACCTGCACAGAATACACTGTATAGATGTATAATGGACCATTACCTGCACATAATACAGTGTATAGATGTATAATAGACCATCCCCTTCACATAATACACTGTATAGATGTATAATGGACCATCACATGCATATAATACACTGTATAGATGTATAATGGACTATCACCTGCACATAATACACTGTATAGATGTATAATGGACCATCCCCTGCACATAGTCCATTATACATCTATACAGTGTATTATGTGCAGGGGATGGTCCATTATACATCTATACAGTGTATTATATGCAGGTGATGGTCCATTATACATCTATACTTGTGATAGTCCATTGTACATCTATACAGTGTGTTATGTGCAGGGGATGGTCCATTATACATCTATACAGTGTATTATATGCAGGTGATAGTCCATTATACATCTATACAGTGTATTATCACCTGCATATAATACACTGTATAGATGTATAATGGACCATCCCCTGCACATAACACACTGTATAGATGTACAATGGACTATCACAAGTATAGATGTATAATGGACCATCACCTGCATATAATACACTGTATAGATATATAATGGACTATCACCTGCATATAATACACTTTATAGATGTATAATGGACCATCCCCTGCACATAATACACTGCATAGATATATAATGGACTATCACCGGCATATAATATACTGTATAGATGCATAATGGACTATCACCTGCATATAATACACTGTATAGATATATAATGGACTATCCCCAGCACATAATACACTATATAGATGTATAATGGACCATCCCCTGCACATAACACACTGTATAGATGTATAATGGACTATCACCGGCATATAATATACTGTATTGCATAATGGACTATCACCTGCATATAATACACTGTATAGATGTATAATGGACTATCACCTGCATATAATACACTGTATATATGTATAATGGACTATCCTGCATATAATACACTGTATATATGTATAATGGACCATCACCTGCATATAATACACATGGCCATGGTACAGGTAGAGTCTGGCTGGGAAGTAAAGCTGTTTGTGAAATGAGGTTAATGGTTGATTAATTACATTTTATGTGATCTGTGTGAATAATGATTAATCAATATGACAGGTGCCGTATGGCTCTCACTAAACTACAGAGATCAGCTGGTTCTTATCAACACAGCGTAATAACAACTTACCTTATATCTGATAATTAAAGTCACAACAACCGTATCTGGCATTAGAATTATCCATCAGTTTATTGATAATATTAAGAGAAGAAAATGGTGGCAAGAAAGAAGGCGACAGTCAGATGGATAGATAGCGTCCGATTCATAGCTGTATGTAAATACAATGATCTACGCACAACTCTGATGTTTAGCTGTCAGTACATGCGCAGGATCTGTGCTGTGCATAGGCCGATCATTAGCCACCACAGCGGTCGCAGTCCCCCCTAAGCCCAAGCACTAATGCTCATATAATGATATTCGTGTTATTGGAAATTACAAATCCTGAGGAGAGTCCTAGAGGGGTACTGTCATCCATTTTACTATCACATCTCTGAGATTTCCCACAGGGTGACCCTGGTATGCCCGTTAGTGACCCCGGTATGCCTGTTAGTGACCCCGATATGCCTGTTAGTCACCCCGGTATACCCATTAGTGACCCCGGTATGCCCATTAGTGACCCCAGTACGCCCATTAGTGGCCCCGGTATGCCCGTTAGTGGTCCCGGTGTGCCCGTTAGTGCACCCGCTATGCCTGTTTGTGACCCCGGTATGCCCGTTAGTGCCCCCGCTATGCCCAAAAGTGACCCTGGTATGCCCGTTAGTGGCCCCGGTGTGCCCGTTAGTGGCCCCGGTGTGCTCATTAGTGCCCCCGCTATGCCCGTTAGTGACCCCGGTATGCCTGTTAGTGACGCCGGTGATTTAGAGAGCAGCTGCCTGTGATGGAGCTGGCGATGTGTGTTAGATACAGCTGCTGCTGCTGAAGACGATACACCCACCCAGTGGGCTGTCAGCAGGGGCGGATTGAGATGGAAAACCAGCCCAGGGAAATTTATGGAAGCAGCCCTAATGGGGGCGGGGTTTGTCAAGGTGTCGGGAACCCTACTCATAGAGCCTGATTCTCAGATAAACACAGTTGCGTCTTTGACATTATGATAATGCCGCTACAATACCCTTCCATGGTGTACAGCCGAGGACTGTCAGGGGCTACAGGCGCTTTGAGCATCTCTAGACATCTCCATCGGACGCATCATTGGAACTTTCACCAGTCCTATGCTAAGTGTAGATCATCCATCTGAGTATGAACTACAATGCAAGCAACTCAGCGTCTCTATTTGCAACCACCATCAGCGACACCCATACTGCATTACATCTGCATCTGATAAGCCAACCGCCTGTAACTGCCTAGGAACACCCATACTGCATTACATCTGCATCTGATTAGCCAACCGCCTGTTACTGCCTAGGAACACCCATACTGCATTACATCTGCATCTGATTAGCCAAGCGCCTGTAACTGCCTAGGAACACCCATACTGCATTACATCTGCATCTGATTAGCCAACCGCCTGTAACTGCCTAGGAACGCCCATACTGCATTACATCTGCATCTGATTAGCCAACCGCCTGTTACTGCCAAGGAACGCCCATATGGCATTACATCTGCATCTGATTAGCCAACCGCCTGTTACTGCCTAGGAACACCCATACTGCATTACATCTACATCTGATTAGCCAACCGCCTGTAACTGCCTAGGAACACACATACTGCATTACATCTATGCCTGATTAGCCAGCCGCCTGTAACTGCTCTGGAACGCCCATACTGCATTACATCTGCACCTGATTAGCCAGCCGCCTGTAACTGCCTAGGAACGCCCATACTGCATTACATCTGCATCTGATTAGCCAACCGCCTGTAACTGCCTAGGAACACCCATACTGCATTACTTCTGCATCTGATTAGCCAGCCGCCTGTAACTGCCTAGGAATGCCCATACTGCATTACATCTGTGCCTCTTTAGCCAACCGCCTGTTACTGCCTAGAAACGCCCATACTGCATTACATCTGCATCTGATTAGCCAACCGCCTGTAACTGCCTAGGAACACCCATTCTGCATTACATCTGCATCTGATTAGCCAACCGCCTGTAACTGCCTAGGAACACCCATACTGCAGTACATCTGCCCCTGATTATCCAACCGCCTGTAACTGCCTAGGAACACCCATACTGCATTACATCTGCATCTGATTAGCAAACCACCTGTAACTGCCTAGGAACACCCATACTGAATTACATCTGCGCCTGATTAGCCAACTGCCTGTAACTGCCTAGGAACACCCATACTGCATTACATCTGCGCCTGATTAGCCAACGGCCTGTAACTGCCTAGGAACACCCATACTGCATTACATCTGCATCTGATTGGCCAACCGCCTGTAACTGCCTAGGAACACCCATACTGCATTACATCTGCCCCTGATTATCCAACCACCTGTAACTGCCTAGGAACACCCATACTGCATTACAACGGTGCCTGATAAGACAGCCGCCTGTAACTGCCTAGGAACACCCATACTGCATTACATCTGCGCCTGATTAGCCAACCACCTGTAACTGCCTAGGAACACCCATACTGCATTACATCTGCATCTGATTAGCCAACCACCTGTAACTGCCTAGGAACACGCGTACTGCATTACATCTGCATCTGATTAGCTAACCGCCTGTAACTGCCTAGGAACACCCATACTGCATTACATCTGCATCTGATTAGCCAACCGCCTGTAACTGCCTAGGAACGCCCATACTGCATTACATCTGCCCCTGATTATCCAACCACCTGTAACTGCCTAGGAACACCCATACTGCATTACATCTGCATCTGATTAGCCAACCACCTGTAACTGCCTAGGAACACCCATACTGAATTACATCTGCGCCTGATTAGCCAACCGCCTGTAACTGCCTAGGAACACCCATACTGCATCACATCTGTGCCTGATTAGCCAACCGCCTGTAACTGCCTAGGAACACCCATACTGCATCACATCTGCGCCTGATTAGCCAACGGCATGTAACTGCCTAGGAACACCCATACTGCATTATTTCTGCATCTGATTAGCCAGCCGCCTGTAACTGCCTAGGAATGCCCATACTGCATTACATCTGTGCCTCATTAGCCAACCACCTGTAACTGCCTAGGAACACCCATACTGCATTACATCTGCGCCTGACTAGCCAACTGCCTAGGAACACCCATACTGCATTACATCTGCACCTGATTAGCCAACAGCCTGTAACTGCGTACGAACACCCATACTGCATTACATCTGCTCCTGATTAGCCAACTGCCTGTAACTGCCTAGGAACACCCATACTGCATTACATCTGCTCCTGATTAGCCAACCGCGTGTAACTGCCTAGGAACACCCATACTGCATTACATCTGCTCCTGATTAGCCAACCGCCTGTAACTGCCTAGGAACACCCATACTGCATTACATCTGCTCCTGATTAGCTAACCGCCTGTAACTGCCTAGGAACACCCATACTGCATTACATCTACGCCTGATTAGCCAGCCGCCTGTAACTGCCTAGGAACACCCATACTGCATTACATCTACACCTGATTAGCCAGCCGCCTGTAACTGCCTAGGAACGCCCATACTGCATTACATCTGCATCTGATTAGCCAACCGCCTGTAACTGCCTAGGAACACCCATACTGCATTACATCTATGCCTGATTAGCCAGCCGCCTGTAACTGCTCTGGAACGCCCACACTGCATTACATCTGCATCTGATTAGCCAACCGCCTGTAACTGCCTAGGAACGCCCATACTGCATTACATCTGCGCCTGATTAGCCAGCCACCTGTAACTGCCTAGGAACGCCCATACTGCATTACATCTGCATCTGATTAGCCAGCCGCCTGTATCTGCCTAGGAACGCCCATACTGCATTACATCTGTGCCTCATTAGCCAACCACCTGTAACTGCCTAGGAACGCCCATACTGCATTACATCTGTGACTGATTAGCCAACCGCTTGTAACTGCCTAGGAACACCCATACTGCATTACATCTGTGTCTGATTAGCCAACCGCCTGTAACTGCCTAGGAACGCCCATACTGCATTACATCTGCCCCTGATTAGCCAGCCGCCTGTAACTACCTAGGATCGCCCATACTGCATAACATCTGCAACTGATTAGCCAGCCGCCTGCCTGTAACTGCCTTGGAACACACATACTGCATTACATCTGCATCTGATTAGCCAACTGCCTGTAACTGCCTAGGAACACCCATACTGCATTACATCTGCATCTGATTAGCCAACCGCCTGCCTGTAACTGCCTAGGAACACCCATACTGCATTACATCTGCGCCTGATTAGCCAACTGCCTGTAACTGCCAAGGAACACCCACACTGCATTACATCTGCTGCTGATTAGCCAACCGCCTGTAACTGCCTAGGAACACCCATACTGCATTACATCTGCGCCTGATTAGCCAGCCGCCTGTAACTGCCTAGGAATGCCCATACTGCATTACATCTGCATCTGATTACCCAGCCGCCTGTAACTGCCTAGGAACGCCCATACTGCATTACATCTGTGCCTCATTAGCCAACCGCCTGTAACTGCCTAGGAACGCCCATACTGCATTACATCTGCATCTGATTAGCCAGCCGCCTGTAACTGCTTAGGAATGCCCATACTGCATTACATCTGCATCTGATTAGCCAGCCGCCTGTAACTGCCTAGGAACGCCCATACTGCATTACATCTGTGCCTCATTAGCCATCCGCCTGTAACTGCCTAGGAACGCCCATACTGCATTACCTCTGCATCTGATTAGCCAACCGCCTGTAACTGCCTAGGAACGCCCATACTGCATTACATCTGGATCTGATTAGCCAACCGCCTGTAACTGCCTAGGAACGCCCATACTGCATTACATCTGCTCCTGATTAGCCAACCGCCTGTAACTGCCTAGGAATGCCCATACTGCATTACATCTGCACCTGATTAGCCAACCACCTGTAACTGCCTAGGAACGCCCATACTACATTACATCAGCATCTGATTAGCCAACCACCTGTAACTGCCTAGGAACGCCCATACTGCATTACATCTACACCTGATTAGCCAACCGCCTGTAACTGCCTAGGAACGCCCATACTGCATTACATCTACACCTGATTAGCCAACCGCCTGTAACTGCCTAGGAACACCCATACTGCATTACATCTGCTCCTGATTAGCCAACCGCCTGTAACTGCCTAGGAACACCCATACTGCATTACATCTGCTCCTGATTAGCTACCCGCCTGTAACTGCCTAGGAACACCCATACTGCATTACATCTACGCCTGATTAGCCAGCCGCCTGTAACTGCCTAGGAACACCCATACTGCATTACATCTACGCCTGATTAGCCAGCCGCCTGTAACTGCCTAGGAATGCCCATACTGCATTACATCTGCATCTGATTAGCCAACCGCCTGTAACTGCCTAGGAACACCCATACTGCATTACATCTGCATCTGATTAGCCAACTGCCTGTAACTGCCTAGGAACACCCATACTGCATTACATCTGCATCTGATTAGCCAACCGCCTGCCTGTAACTGCCTAGGAACACCCATACTGCATTACATCTGCGCCTGATTAGCCAACTGCCTGTAACTGCCTAGGAACACCCATACTGCATTACATCTAGGCCTGATTAGCCAGCCGCCTGTAACTGCTCTGGAACGCCCATACTGCATTACATCTGCGCCTGATTAGCCAGCCGCCTGTAACTGCCTAGGAACGCCCATACTGCATTACATCTGCATCTGATTAGCCAACCGCCTGTAACTGCCTAGGAACACCCATACTGCATTACATCTGCGCCTGATTAGCCAGCCGCCTGTAACTGCCTAAGAACGCCCATACTGCATTACATCTGCATCTGATTAGCCAGCCGCCTGTAACTGCCTAGGAACACCCATACTGCATTACATCTGTGCCTCATTAGCCAACCGCCTGTAACTGCCTAGGAACGCCCATACTGCATTACATCTGCATCTGATTAGCCAACCGCCTGTAACTGCCTTGGAACACCCATACTGCATTACATCTGCATCTGATTAGCCAACCGCCTGTAACTGCCTAGGAACACCAATACTGCATTTCATCTGCATCTGATTAGCCAACCGCCTTTAACTGCCTAGGAACGCCCATACTGCATTACATCTGCGCCTGATTAGCCAACTGCCTGTAACTGCCAAGGAACACCCACACTGCATTACATCTGCTGCTGATTAGCCAACCGCCTGTAACTGCCTAGGAACACCCATACTGCATTACATCTGCGCCTGATTAGCCAGCCGCCTGTAACTGCCTAGGAATGCCCATACTGCATTACATCTGCATCTGATTACCCAGCCGCCTGTAACTGCCTAGGAACGCCCATACTGCATTACATCTGTGCCTCATTAGCCAACCGCCTGTAACTGCCTAGGAACGCCCATACTGCATTACATCTGCATCTGATTAGCCAGCCGCCTGTAACTGCTTAGGAATGCCCATACTGCATTACATCTGCATCTGATTAGCCAGCCGCCTGTAACTGCCTAGGAACGCCCATACTGCATTACATCTGTGCCTCATTAGCCATCCGCCTGTAACTGCCTAGGAACGCCCATACTGCATTACCTCTGCATCTGATTAGCCAACCGCCTGTAACTGCCTAGGAACGCCCATACTGCATTACATCTGGATCTGATTAGCCAACCGCCTGTAACTGCCTAGGAACGCCCATACTGCATTACATCTGCTCCTGATTAGCCAACCGCCTGTAACTGCCTAGGAATGCCCATACTGCATTACATCTGCACCTGATTAGCCAACCACCTGTAACTGCCTAGGAACGCCCATACTACATTACATCAGCATCTGATTAGCCAACCGCCTGTAACTGCCTAGGAACGCCCATACTGCATTACATCTACACCTGATTAGCCAACCGCCTGTAACTGCCTAGGAACGCCCATACTGCATTACATCTACACCTGATTAGCCAACCGCCTGTAACTGCCTAGGAACACCCATACTGCATTACATCTGCTCCTGATTAGCCAACCGCCTGTAACTGCCTAGGAACACCCATACTGCATTACATCTGCTCCTGATTAGCTACCCGCCTGTAACTGCCTAGGAACACCCATACTGCATTACATCTACGCCTGATTAGCCAGCCGCCTGTAACTGCCTAGGAACACCCATACTGCATTACATCTACGCCTGATTAGCCAGCCGCCTGTAACTGCCTAGGAATGCCCATACTGCATTACATCTGCATCTGATTAGCCAACCGCCTGTAACTGCCTAGGAACACCCATACTGCATTACATCTGCATCTGATTAGCCAACTGCCTGTAACTGCCTAGGAACACCCATACTGCATTACATCTGCATCTGATTAGCCAACCGCCTGCCTGTAACTGCCTAGGAACACCCATACTGCATTACATCTGCGCCTGATTAGCCAACTGCCTGTAACTGCCTAGGAACACCCATACTGCATTACATCTAGGCCTGATTAGCCAGCCGCCTGTAACTGCTCTGGAACGCCCATCCTGCATTACATCTGCGCCTGATTAGCCAGCCGCCTGTAACTGCCTAGGAACGCCCATACTGCATTACATCTGCATCTGATTAGCCAACCGCCTGTAACTGCCTAGGAACACCCATACTGCATTACATCTGCGCCTGATTAGCCAGCCGCCTGTAACTGCCTAAGAACGCCCATACTGCATTACATCTGCATCTGATTAGCCAGCCGCCTGTAACTGCCTAGGAACACCCATACTGCATTACATCTGTGCCTCATTAGCCAACCGCCTGTAACTGCCTAGGAACGCCCATACTGCATTACATCTGCATCTGATTAGCCAACCGCCTGTAACTGCCTTGGAACACCCATACTGCATTACATCTGCATCTGATTAGCCAACCGCCTGTAACTGCCTAGGAACACCAAAACTGCATTTCATCTGCATCTGATTAGCCAACCGCCTGTAACTGCCTAGGAACGCCCATACTGCATTACATCTGCATCTGATTAGCCAACCGCCTGTAACTGCCTAGGAACACCCATACTGCATTACATCTGCATCTGATTAGCCAACCCCCTGTAACTGCCTAGGAACACCAATACTGCATTTCATCTGCATCTGATTAGCCAACCGCCTGTAACTGCCTAGGAACGCCCATACTGCATTACATCTGCATCTGATTAGCCAACCGCCTGTAACTGCCTAGAAACACCCATACTGCATTACATCTGCTCCAGATTAGCCAACCACCTGTAACTTCCTAAGAACGCCCATACTGCATTACATCTGTATCTGATTAGCCCAACCGCCTGTAACTGCCTAGGAACACCCATACTGCATTACATCTGCATCTGATTAGCCAATCACCTGTAACTGCCTACGAACGCCCATACTTCATTACATCTGCGCCTGATTAGCCAACCGCCTGTAACTGCCTAGGAACGCCCATACTGCATTACATCTGCCCCTGATTAGCCAGCCGCCTGTAACTACCTAGGAACGCTCATACTGCATTACATCTGCTCCTGATTAGCCAACCGCCTGTAACTGCCTAGGAACGCCCATACTGCATTACATCTGTGACTGATTAGCCAACCGCTTGTAACTGCCTAGGAACACCCATACCATTACATCTGTGTCTGATTAGCCAACCGCCTGTAACTGCCTAGGAACGCCCATACTGCATTACATCTGCCCCTGATTAGCCAGCTGCCTGTAACTACCTAGGATCGCCCATACTGCATTACATCTGCCCCTGATTAGCCAGCCGCCTGTAACTACCTAGGATCGCCCATACTGCATTACATCTGCATCTGATTAGCCAGCCGGCTGTAACTACCTAGGAACACCCATACTGCATTACATCTGCTCCTGATTAGCCAACCGCCTGTAACTGCCTAGGATCGCCCATACTGCATTACGTCTGTGGCTGATTAGCCAACCGCTTGTAACTGCCTAGGAACGCCCATACTGCATTACATCTGCGCCTGATTAGCCAACCGCTTGTAACTGCCTAGGAACGCCCATACTGCATTACATCTGCTTCAGATTAGCCAACCACCTGTAACTTCCTAGGAACGCCCATACTGCATTACATCTGTATCTGATTAGCCAACCGCCTGTAACTGCCTAGGAACACCCATACTGCATTACATCTACGTCTGATTAGCCAACCGCCTGTAACTGCCTACGAACGCCCATACTTCATTACGTCTGCGCCTGATTAGCCAACCACCTGTAACTGCCTAGGAACGCCCATACTGCATTACATCTGCCCCTGATTAGCCAGCCACCTGTAACTACCTAGGAACGCTCATACTGCATTACATCTGCTCCTGATTAGCCAACCGCCTGTAACTGCCTAGGAACGCCCATACTGCATTACATCTGTGACTGATTAGCCAACCGCTTGTAACTGCCAAGGAACACCCATACTGCATTACATCTGCATCTGATTAGCCAACCGCCTGTAACTGCCTAGAAACACCCATACTGCATTACATCTGCTCCAGATTAGCCAACCACCTGTAACTTCCTAGGAACGCCCATACTGCATTACATCTGTATCTGATTAGCCCAACCATCTGTAACTGCCTAGGAACACCCATACTGCATTACATCTACGTCTAATTAGCCGACCGCCTGTAACTGCCTAGGAACGCCCATACTGCATTACATCTGCCCCTGATTAGCCAGCCGCCTGTAACTACCTAGGAACGCTCATACAGCATTACATCTGCTCCTGATTAGCCAACCGCCTGTAACTGCCTAGGAACGCCCATACTGCATTACATCTGTGACTGATTAGCCAACCGCTTGTAACTGCCTAGGAACACCCATACCATTACATCTGTGTCTGTTTAGCCAACCGCCTGTAACTGCCTAGGAACGCCCATACTGCATTACATCTGCCCCTGATTAGCCAGCCGCCTGTAACTACCTAGGATCGCCCATACTGCATTACATCTGCCCCTGATTAGCCAGCCGCCTGTAACTACCTAGGATCGCCCATACTGCATTACATCTGCATCTGATTAGCCAGCCGGCTGTAACTACCTAGGAACACCCATACTGCATTACATCTGCTCCAGATTAGCCAACCACCTGTAACTTCCTAGGAACGCCCATACTGCATTACATCTGTATCTGATTAGCCCAACCGCCTGTAACTGCCTAGGAACACCCATACTGCATTACATTTACATCTGATTAGCCAACCGCCTGTAACTGCCTACGAACGCCCATACTGCATTACGTCTGCGCCTGATTAGCCAACCACCTGTAACTGCCTAAGAACGCCCATACTGCATTACATCTGCCCCTGATTAGCCAGCCACCTATAACTACCTAGGAACGCTCATACTGCATTACATCTGCTCCTGATTAGCCAACCGCCTGTAACTGCCTAGGAACGCCCATACTGCATTACATCTGTGACTGATTAGCCAACCGCTTGTAACTACCTAGGAACACCCATACTGCATTACATCTGTGTCTGATTAGCCAACCGCCTGTAACTGCCTAGGAACGCCCATACTGCATTACATCTGCCCCTGATTAGCCAGCCGCCTGTAACTACCTAGGATCGCCCATACTGCATTACATCTGCCCCTGATTAGCCAGCCGCCTGTAACTACCTAGGATCGCCCATACTGCATTAGATCTGCATCTGATTAGCCAGCCGGCTGTAACTACCTAGGAACACCCATACTGCATTACATCTGCTCCTGATTAGCCAACCGCCTGTAACTGCCTAGGATCGCCCATACTGCATTACGTCTGTGCCTGATTAGCCAACCGCTTGTAACTGCCTAGGAACGCCCATACTGCATTACATCTGCGCCTGATTAGCCAACCGCTTGTAACTGCCTAGGATCGCCCATACTGCATTACATCTGCTCCTGATTAGCCAACCGCTTGTAACTGCCTAGGAACGCCCATACTGCATTACATCTGCGCCAGATTAGCCAACCGCCTGTAACTGTCTAGGAACACCCATACTGCATTACATCTGCTCCTGATTAGCCAACTGCTTGTAACTGCCTAGGAACACCCATACTGCATTACATCTGCATCTGATTAGCTAACTGCCTAGGAACACCCATACTGCATTACATCTGCATCTGATTAGCCAACTGCCTGTAACTGCCTAGGAACACCCATACTGCATTACATCTGCATCTGATTAGCCAACCGCCTGCCTGTAACTGCCTAGGAACACCCATACTGCATTACATCTGCGCCTGATTAGCCAACTGCCTGTAACTGCCTAGGAACACCCATACTGCATTACATCTGCTCCTGATTAGCCAACCGCCTGTAACTGCCTAGGAACGCCCATACTGCATTACATCTGCGCCTGATTAGCCAACTGCCTGTAACTGCCTAGGAACACCCATACTGCATTACATCTGCATCTGATTAGCCAATCACCTGTAACTGCCTAGGAACGCCCATACTGCATTACATCTGCTCCTGATTAGCCAGCCGCCTGTAACTACCTAGGAACGCCCATACTGCATTACATCTACACCTGATTAGCCAACTGCCTGTAACTGCCAAGGAACACCCATACTGCATTACATCTGCTCCTGATTAGCCAACCGCCAGTAACTGCCTAGGAACACCCATACTGCATTACATCTGCATCTGATTAGCCAATCACCTGTAACTACCTAGGAATGCCCATACTGCATTACATCTGCTCCTGATTAGCCAGCCGCCTGTAACTGCCTAGGAACGCCCATACTGCATTACATCTACACCTGATTAGCCAACTGCCTAGGAACGCCCATACTGCATTACATCTGCTCCTGATTAGCCAACCGCCTGTAACTGACTGGGAACGCCCATACTGCATTACATCTACGCCTGATTAGCCAACCACCTGTAACTGCCTAGGAACACCCATACTGCATTACATCTGCATCTGATTAGCCAACTGCCTGTAACTGCCTAGGAACGGCCATACTGCAATACATCTGCATCTGATTAGCCTACCGCCTGTAACTGCCTAGGAACACCCATACTGCATTACATCTGCTCCTGATTAGCCAACCACCTGTAACTTCCTAGGAACGCCCATACTGCTTTACATCTGTATCTGATTAGCCCAACCGCCTGTAACTGCCTAGGAACACCCATACTGCATTACATGTACGACTGATTAGCCAACCGCCTGTAACTGCCTACGAACGCCCATAATTCATTACATCTGCGCCTGATTAGCCAACCGCCTGTAACTGCCTAGGAACGCCCATACTGCATTACATCTGCCCCTGATTAGCCAGCCGCCTGTAACTACCTAGGAACGCCCATACTGCATTACATCTGCATCTGATTACCCAGCCGGCTGTAACTACCTAGGAACACCCATACTGCATTACATCTGCTCCTGATTAGCCAACCGCCTGTAACTGCCTAGGATCGCCCATACTGCATTACGTCTGTGCCTGATTAGCCAACCGCTTGTAACTGCCTAGGAACGCCCATACTGCATTACATCTGCGCCTAATTAGCCAACCGCTTGTAACTGCCTAGGAACGCCCATACTGCATTACATCTGCTCCTGATTAGCCAACCGCTTGTAACTGCCTAGGAACGCCCATACTGCATTACATCTGCGCCTGATTATTCAACTGCTTGTAACTGCCTAGCAACACCCATACTGCATTACATCTGCGCCTGATTAGCCAACTGCCTGTAACTGCCTAGGAACACCCATACTGCATTACTTCTGCGCCTGATTAGCCAACCGCCTGCCTGTAACTGCCTAGGAACACCCATACTGCATTACATCTGCATCTGATTAGCCAACCGCCTGCCTGTAACTGCCTAGGAACACCCAAACTGCATTACATCTGCTCCTGTTAGCCAACCGCCTGTAACTGCCTAGGAACGCCCATACTGCATTACATCTGTGACTGATTAGCCAACCGCTTGTAACTGCCTAGGAACACCCATACTGCATTACTTCTGTGTCTGATTAGCCAACCACCTGTAGCTACCTAGGATCGCCCATACTGCATTACATCTGCCCCTGACTAGCCAGCCACCTGTAACTACCTAGGATCGCCCTTACTGCATTACATCTGCATCTGATTAGCCAGCCGGCTGTAACTACCTAGGAACGCCCATACTGCATTACATCTGCTCCTGATTAGCCAACCGCCTGTAACTGCCTAGGATCGCCCATACTGCATTACGTCTGTGCCTGATTAGCCAACCGCTTGTAACTGCCTAGGAACGCCCATACTGCATTACATCTGCGCCTAATTAGCCAACCGCTTGTAACTGCCTAGGAACGCCCATACTGCATTACATCTGCTCCTGATTAGCCAACCGCTTGTAACTGCCTAGGAACGCCCATACTGCATTACATCTGCGCCTGATTAGCCAACTGCTTGTAACTTCCTAGCAACACCCATACTGCATTACATCTGCAACTGATTAGCCAACCTCCTGCCTGTAACTGCCTTGGAACACCCATACTGCATTACATCTGCATCTGATTAGCCAACTGCCTGTAACTGCCTAGGAACACCCATACTGCATTACATCTGCATCTGATTAGCCAACCGCCTGCCTGTAACTGCCTAGGAACACCCATACTGCATTACATCTGCGCCTGATTAGCCAACTGCCTGTAACTGCCTAGGAACACCCATACTACATTACATCTGCATCTGATTAGCCAATCACCTGTAACTGCCAATGATCGCCCATACTGCATTACATCTGCTCCTGATTAGCCAACTGCCTGTAACTGCCTAGGAACACCCATACTGCATTACATCTGCTCCTGATTAGCCAACCGCCTGTAACTGCCAAGGATCACCCATACTGCATTACATCTGCTCCTGATTAGCTAACCGCCTGTAACTGCCTAGGAACACCCATACTGCATTACATCTATGCCTGATTAGCCAGCCGTCTGTAACTGCCTAGGAACACCCATACTGCATTACATCTACGCCTGATTAGCCAGCCGCCTGTAACTGCCTAGGAACGCCCATACTGCATTACATCTGCATCTGATTAGCCAAATGCCTTTAACTGCCTAGGAACACCCATACTGCATTACATCTGCTCCTGATTAGCCAGCCGCCTGTAACTGCCTAGGAACACCCATACTGCATTACATCTACGCCTGATTAGCCAGCCGCCTGTAACTGCCTAGGAACACCCATACTGCATTACATCTACGCCTGATTAGCCAGCCGCCTGTAACTGCCTAGGAACGCCCATACTGCATTACTTCTGCATCTGATTAGCCAACCGCCTGTAACTGCCTAGGAATGCCCATACCGCATTACATCTGCGCCTGATTAGCCCGCCGCCTGTAACTGCCTAGGAATGCCCATACTGCATTACATCTGCATCTGATTAGCCAGCCGCCTGTAACTGCCTAGGAACGCCCTTACTGCATTACATCTGTGCCTCATTAGCCAACCGCCTGTATCTGCCTAGGAACGCCCATACTGCATTACATCTGCATCTGATTAGCCAACCGCCTGTAACTGCCTAGGAACGCCCATTCTGCATTACATCTGGATCTGATTAGCCAACCGCTTGTAACTGCCTAGGAACACCCATACTGCATTACATCTGCTCCTGATTAGCCAACCGCCTGTAACTGCCTAGGAATGCCCATACTGCATTACATCTGCATCTGATTAGCCAGCCGCCTGTAACTGCCTAGGAACGCCCTTACTGCATTACATCTGTGCCTCATTAGCCAACCGCCTGTAACTGCCTAGGAACGCCCATACTGCATTACATCTGCTCCTGATTAGCCAACCGCCTGTAACTGCCAAGGATCACCCATACTGCATTACATCTGCTCCTGATTAGCTAACCGCCTGTAACTGCCTAGGAACACCCATACTGCATTACATCTATGCCTGATTAGCCAGCCGTCTGTAACTGCCTAGGAACACCCATACTGCATTACATCTACGCCTGATTAGCCAGCCGCCTGTAACTGCCTAGGAACGCCCATACTGCATTACATCTGCATCTGATTAGCCAAATGCCTTTAACTGCCTAGGAACACCCATACTGCATTACATCTGCTCCTGATTAGCCAGCCGCCTGTAACTGCCTAGGAACACCCATACTGCATTACATCTACGCCTGATTAGCCAGCCGCCTGTAACTGCCTAGGAACACCCATACTGCATTACATCTACGCCTGATTAGCCAGCCGCCTGTAACTGCCGAGGAACGCCCATACTGCATTACTTCTGCATCTGATTAGCCAACCGCCTGTAACTGCCTAGGAATGCCCATACCGCATTACATCTGCGCCTGATTAGCCCGCCGCCTGTAACTGCCTAGGAATGCCCATACTGCATTACATCTGCATCTGATTAGCCAGCCGCCTGTAACTGCCTAGGAACGCCCTTACTGCATTACATCTGTGCCTCATTAGCCAACCGCCTGTAACTGCCTAGGAACGCCCATACTGCATTACATCTGCATCTGATTAGCCAACCGCCTGTACCTGCCTAGGAACGCCCATTCTGCATTACATCTGGATCTGATTAGCCAACCGCTTGTAACTGCCTAGGAACACCCATACTGCATTACATCTGCTCCTGATTAGCCAACCGCCTGTAACTGCCTAGGAATGCCCATACTGCATTACATCTGCATCTGATTAGCCAACCGCCTGTAACTGCCTAGGAACACCCATACTGCATTACATCTGCTCCTGATTAGCCAACCGCCTGTAACTGCCCAGGAACACCCATACTGCATTACATCTGTGCCTGATTAGACAGCCGCCTATAACTGCCTAGGAACACCCATACTTCATTACATCTGCATCTGGTTAGCCAACCGCCTGTAACTGCCTAGGAACACCCATACTGCAATACATGTGCATCTGATTAGCCAACCGCCTGTAACTGCCTAGGAACACCAATACTGCATTACATCTGCATCTGATTAGCCAACCGCCTGTAAATGCCTAGGAACGCCCATACTGCATTACATCTGCATCTGATTAGCCAACCGCCTGTAACTGCCTAGGAACACCCAAACTGCATTACATCTGCTCCAGATTAGCCAACCACCTGTAACTTCCTAGGAACACCCATACTGCATTACATCTGTATCTGATTAGCCCAACCGCCTGTAACTGCCTAGGAACACCCATACTGCATTACATGTACGACTGATTAGCCAACCGCCTGTAACTGCCTAGGAACGCCCATACTGCATTACATCTGCCCCTGATTAGCCAGCCGCCTGTAGCTACCTAGGAACGCTCATACTGCATTACATCTGCTCCTGATTAGCCAACCGCTTGTAACTGCCTAGGAACACCCATACTGCAATACATCTGTGTCTGATTAGCCAACTGCCTGTAACTGCCTAGGAACGCCCATACTGCATTACATCTGCCCCTGATTAGCCAGCCGCCTGTAACTACCTAGGATCGCCCATACTGCATTACATCTGCCCCTGATTTGCCAGCCGCCTGTAACTACCTAGGATCGCCCATACTGCATTACATCTGCATCTGATTAGCCAGCCGGCTGTAACTACCTAGGAACACCCATACTGCATTACATCTGCTCCTGATTAGCCAACCGCCTGTAACTGCCTAGGATCGCCCATACTGCATTACGTCTGTGCCTGGTTAGCCAACCGCTTGTAACTGCCTAGGAACACCCATACTGCATTACATCTGCGCCTGATTAGCCAACCGCTTGTAACTGCCTAGGAATGCCCATACTGCATTACATCTGCTCCTGATTAGCCAACTGCTTGTAACTGCCTAGCAACACCCATACTGCATGACATCTGCGCCTGATTAGCCAACTGCTTGTAACTGCCTAGGAACACCCATACTGCATAACATCTGCAACTGATAAGCCAACCGCCTGCCTGTAACTGCCTTGGAACACCCATACTGCATTACATCTGCATCTGATTAGCCAACTGCCTGTAACTACCTAGGATCGCCCATACTGCATTACATCTGCCCCTGATTAGCCAGCCGCCTGTAACTACCTAGGATCGCCCTTACTGCATTAAATCTGCATCTGATTAGCCAATCACCTGTAACTGCCTAGGAACGCCCATACTGCATTACATCTGCTCCTGATTAGCCAATCACCTGTAACTGCCTAGGAACGCCCATACTGCATTTCATCTGCTCCTGATTAGCCAGCCGCCTGTAACTGCCTAGGAATGCCCATACTGCATTACATCTACACCTGATTAGCCAACTGCCTGTAACTGCCTAGGAACGCCCATACTGCATTACATCTGCTCCTGATTAGCCAACCACTTGTAACTGCCTAGGAACACCCATACTGCATTACATCTGCATCTGATTAGCCAACTGCCTGTAACTGCCTAGGATCGCCCATACTGCATTACATCTGCATCTGATTAGCCTACCGCCTGTAACAGCCTAGGAACACCCATACTGCATTACATCTGCTCCTGATTAGCCAACCACCTGTAACTTCCTAGGAACACCCATACTGCATTACATCTGTATCTGATTAGCCCAACCGCCTGTAACTGCCTAGGAACGCCCATACTGCATTACATCTACGTCTGATTAGCCAACCGCCTGTAACTGCCTACGAACGCCCATACTTCATTACATCTGCGCCTGATTAACCAACCGCCTGTAACTGCCTAGGAACGCCCATACTGCATTACATCTGCCCCTGATTAGCCAGCCGCCTGTAACTACCTAGGAACGCCCATACTGCATTACATCTGCTCCTGATTAGCCAACCGCCTGTAACTGCCTAGGAACGCCCATACTGCATTACATCTGTGACTGATTAGCCATCCGCTTGTAACTGCCTAGGAACACCCATACTGCATTACATCTGTGTCTGATTAGCCAACCGCCTGTAACTACCTAGGATCACCCATACTGCATTACATCTGCCCCTGATTAGCCAGCCGCCTGAAACTACCTAGGATCGCCCTTACTGCATTACATCTGCATCTGATTAGCCAATCACCTGTAACTGCCTAGGAACGCCCATACTGCATTACATCTGCATCTGATTAGCCAGCCGGCTGTAACTACCTAGGAACACCCATACTGCATTACATCTGCTCCTGATTAGCCAACCGCCTGTAACTGTCTAGGAACACCCATACTGCATTACATCTGCTCCTGATTAGCCACCTGCTTGTAACTGCCTAGCAACACCCATACTGCATTACATCTGCGCCTGATTAGCCAACTGCCTGTAACTGCCTATGAACACCCATACTGCATAACATCTGCAACTGATTAGCCAACCGCCTGCCTGTAACTGCCTTGGAACACCCATACTGCATTACATCTGCATCTGATTAGCCAACTGCCTGTAACTGCCTAGGAACACCCATACTGCATTACATCTGCATCTGATTAGCCAACCGCCTGCCTGTAACTGCCTAGGAATACCCATACTGCATTACATCTGCGCCTGATTAGCCAACTGCCTGTAACTGCCTAGGAACACCCATACTGCATTACATCTGCATCTGATTAGCCAATCACCAGTAACTGCCAAAGATCGCCCATTCTGCATTACATCTGCTCCTGATTAGTCAGCCGCCTGTAACTGCCTAAGAACGCCCATACTGCATTACATCTACACCTGATTAGCCAACTGCCTGTAACTGCCTAGGAACACCCATACTGCATTACATCTGCTCCTGATTAGCCAACCGCCTGTAACTGCCTAGGAACACCCATACTGCATTACATCTGCTCCTGATTAGCTAACCGCCTGTAACTGCCTATGAACACCCATACTGCATTACATCTATGCCTGATTAGCCAGCCGCCTGTAACTGCCTAGGAACACCCATACTGCATTACATCTACGCCTGATTAGCCAGCCGCCTGTAACTGCGTAGGAACACCCATACTGCATTACATCTGCTCCTGATTAGCCAGCCACCTGTAACTGCCTAGAAACGCCCATACTGCATTACATCTACACCTGATTAGCCAACTGCCTGTAACTGCCTAGGAACACCCATACTGCATTACATCTGCTCCTGATTAGCCAACCGCCTGTAACTGCCTAGGAACACCCATACTGCATTACATCTGCTCCTGATTAGCTAACCGCCTGTAACTGAATAGGAACACCCATACTGCATTACATCTACGCCTGATTAGCCAGCCGCCTGTAACTGCCTAGGAACGCCCATACTGCATTACTTCTGCATCTGATTAGCCAGCCGCCTGTAAATGCCTAGGAACACCCATACTGCATTACATCTATGAATGATTAGCCAGCCGCCTGTAACTGCTCTGGAACGCCCATACTGCATTACATCCGCGCCTGATTAGCCAGCCGCCTGTAACTGCCTAGGAACGCCCATACTGCTTTACATCTGCATCTGATTAGCCAACCGCCTGTAACTGCCTAGGAACGCCCATACTGCATTACTTCTGCATCTGATTAGCCAGCCGCCTGTAACTGCCTAGGAATGCCCATACTGCATTACATCTGTGCCTCTTTAGCCAACCGCCTGTTACTGCCTAGGAACGCCCATACTGCATTACATCTGCATCTGATTAGCCAACCGCCTGTAACTGCCTAGGAACGCCCATACTGCATTACATCTGGATCTGATTAGCCAACCGCCTGTAACTGCCTAGGAACACCCATACTGCATTACATCTGTGCCTGATTAGCCAACCGCCTGTAACTGCCTAGGAATGCCCATACTGCATTACATCTCCACCTGATTAGCCAACCACCTGTAACTGCCTAGGAACACCCATACTGCATTACATCTGCATCTGATTAGCCAACTGCCTAGGAACGCCCATACTGCATTACATCTGTGCCTGATTAGCCAACCGCCTGTAACTGCCTAGGAATGCCCATACTGCATTACATCTCCACCTGATTAGCCAACCACCTGTAACTGCCTAGAAATGCCCATACTGCATTACATCTGCATCTGATTAGCCAACCGCCTGTAACTGCCTAGGAACGCCCATACTGCATTACATCTGTGCCTGATTAGCCAACCACCTGTAACTGCCTAGGAACGCCCATTCTGCATTACATCTGCTCCTGATTAGCCAACCGCCTGTAACTGCCTAGGAACGCCCATACTGCAATACATCTGTGCCTCATTAGCCAACCACCTGTAACTGCCAAGGAACACAAATACTGCATTACATCTGAGCCTGATTAGCCAGCCACCTGAACTGCCTAGGAACACCCATACTGCATTACATCTCCTGCTGATTAGCCAACCGCCTGTAACTGCCTAGGAATGCCCATACTGCATTACATCTGCTCCTGATTAGCCAACCGCCTGTAATTGCCAAAGAATGCCCATACTGCATTACATCTGCTCCTGATTAGCCAACCGCCTGTAACTGCCTAGGAACACCCATACTGCATTACATCTGTACCTGATTAGACAGCCGCCTGTAACTGCCTAGGAACACCCATACTGCATTACTTCTGCATCTGATTAGCCAACCGCCTGTAACTGCCTAGGAACACCCATACTGCATTACATCTGCATCTGATTACCCAACCGCCTGTAACTGCCTAGGAACACCCATACTGCATTACATCTGCATCTGATTAGCCAACCGCCTGTAACTGCCTAGGAACACCCATACTGCATTACTTCTGCATCTGATTAGCCAACCGCCTGTAACTGCCTAGGAACGCCCATACTGCATTACATCTGCATCTGATTAGCCAACCGCCTGTAATGGGCTAGGAACGCCCATACTGCATTACATCTGCTCCTGATTAGCCAACCGCCTGTAACTGACTGGGAACGCCCATACTGCATTACATCTACTCCTGATTAGCCAACCGCCTGTAACTGCCTAGGAACACCCATACTGCATTACATCTGCATCTGATTAGCCAACTGCCTGTAACTGCCTAGGAACGCCCATACTGCATTACATCTGCATCTGATTAGCCTACCGCCTGTAACTGCCTAGGAACACCCATACTGCATTACATCTGCTCCTGATTAGCCAACCACCTGTAACTTCCTAGGAACGCACATACTGCATTACATCTGTATCTGATTAGCCTAACCGCCTGTAACTGCCTAGGAACACCCATACTGCATTACATCTACGTCTGATTAGCCAACCGCCTGTAACTGCCTAGGAACGCCCACACTGCATTACATCTGCCCCTGATTAGCCAGCCGCCTGTAACTACCTAGGAACGCCCATACTGCATTACATCTGCTCCTGATTAGCCAACCGCCTGTAACTGCCTAGGAACGCCCATACTGCATTACATCTGTGCCTGATTAGCCAACCGCTTGTAACTGCCTAGGAACACCCATACTGCATTACATCTGTGTCTGATTAGCCAACCGCCTGTAACTGACTTGAAACGCCCATACTGCATTACATCTGCCCCTGATTAGCCAGCCGCCTGTAACTACCTAAGATCGCCCATACTGCATTACATCTGCCCCTGATTAGCCAGCCGCTTGTAACTACCTAGGATCGCCATTACTGCATTACATCTGCATCTGATTAGCCAGCCGGCTGTAACTACCTAGGAACACCCATACTGCATTACATCTGCTCCTGATTAGCCAACCACCTGTAACTGCCTAGGATCGCCCATAGCGCATTACGTCTGTGCCTGATTAGCCAACCGCTTGTAACTGCCTAGCAACACCCATACTGCATTACATCTGCCCCTGATTAGCCAGCCGCCTGTAACTGCCTCGGAACGCCGATACTGTATTACATCTGCTCCTGATTAGCCAACCGCTTGTAATTGCCTATGAACGCCCATACTGCATTACATCTGCCCCTGATTAGCCAGCCGCCTGTAACTACCTAGGAACGCCCATACTGCATTACATCTACTCCTGATTAGCCAACCGCCTGTAACTGCCTAGGAACGCCCATACTGCATTACATCTGTGCCTGATTAGCCAACCGCTTGTAACTGCTTAGGAACACCCATACTGCATTACATCTGTGTCTGATTAGCCAACCGCTTGTAACTGCTTAGGAACACCCATACTGCATTACATCTGTGTCTGATTAGCCAACCGCCTGTAACTGCCTAGGAACGCTCATACTGCATTACATCTGCCACTGATTAGCCAGCCACCTGTAACCACCTAGGATCGCCCATACTACATTACATCTGCCCCAGATTAGCCAGCCGCCTATAACTACCTAGGATCGCCCATACTGCATTACATCTGCATCTGATTAGCCAGCCGGCTGTAACTACCTAGGAACACCCATACTGCGTTACATCTGCTCCTGATTAGCCAACCGCCTGTAACTGCCTAGGAACACCCATACTGCATTACATCTGCATCTGATTAGCCAACCGCCTGTAACTGCCTAGGAACGCCCATACTGCATTACATCTGCTCCTGATTAGCCAACCGCTTGTAACTGCCTAGGAACGCCCATACTGCATTACGTCTGTGCCTGATTAGCCAACCGCCTGTAACTGCCTAGGAACACCCATACTGCATTACATCTGCTCCTGATTAGCCAACCGCCTGTAACTGCCTAGGATCGCCCATACTGCATTACGTCTGTGCCTGATTAGCCAACCGCCTGTAACTTTCTAGGAACGCCCATACTGCATTACATCTGCTCCTGATTAGCCAACCGCTTGGAACTGCCTAGGAACGCAAATACTGCATTACATCTGCTCCTGATTAGCCAACCGCCTGTAACTGCCTAGGATCGCCCATACTGCATTACGTCTGTGCTTGATTAGCCAACCGCCTGTAACTTTCTAGGAACGCCCATACTGCATTACATCTGCTCCTGATTAGCCAACCGCTTGGAACTGCCTAGGAACGCAAATACTGCATTACATCTGCTCCTGATTAGCCAGCCGCCTGTAACTACCTAGGAACACCCATACTGCATTACATCTGCGCCTTATTACCCAACTGCCTGTAACTGCCTAGGAACACCCATACTGCATTACATCTGCATCTGATTAGCCAAAAGCCTGCCTGTAACTGCCTAGGAACACCCATACTGCATTACATCTGCGCCTGTTTAGCCAACTGCCTGTAACTTCCTAGGAACACCCATACTGCATTACATCTGCATCTGATTAGCCAATCACCTGTAACTGCCTAGGAACACCCATACTGCATTACATCTGCTCCTGATTAGCCAGCCGCCTGTAACTGCCTAGGAACGCCCATACTGCATTACATCTACACCTGATTAGCCAACTGCCTGTAACTGCCTACGAACACCCATACTGCATTACATCTGCATCTGATTAGCCAATCACCTGTAACTGCCTAGGAACGCCCATACTGCATTACATCTGCTCCTGATTAGCCAGCCGCCTGTAACTGCCTAGGATGCCCATACTGCATTACATCTGCGCCTGATTAGCCAGCCGCCTGTAACTGCCTAGGAACGCCCATACTGCATTACATCTGCATCTGATTAGCCAACCACCTGTAACTGCCTAGGAACACCCATACTGCATTACATCTGCATCTGATTAGCCAACCGCCTGTAACTGCCTAGGAACACCCATACTGCATTACATCTGCCCCTGATTAGCCAGCCGCCTGTAACTACCTTGGAACGCCCATACTGCATTACATCTACTCCTGATTAGCCAACCGCCTGTAACAGCCTAGGAACGCCCATACTGCATAACATCTGTGCCTGATTAGCCAACCGCTTGTAACTGCCTAGGAACACCCATACTGCATTACATCTGTGCCTGATTAGCCAACTGCTTGTAACTGCCTAGGAACACCCATACTGCTTTACATCTGTGTCTGATTAGCCAACCGCCTGTAACTGCCTAGAAACGCCCATACTGCATTACATCTGCCCCTGATTAGCCAGCCGCCTGTAACTACCTAGGATCGCCCATACTGCATTACATCTGCCCCTGATTAGCCAGCCGCTTGTAACTACCTAGGATCGCCCATACTGCATTACATCTGCATCTGATTAGCCAGCCGGCTGTAACTACCTTGGAACACCCATACTGCATTACATCTGCTCCTGATTAGCCAACCACCTGTAACTGCCTAGGATCGCCCATAGCGCATTACGTCTGTGCCTGATTAGCCAACCGCTTGTAACTGCCTAGGAACGCCCATACTGCATTACATCTGCGCCTGATTAGCCAACTGCCTAGGAACACCCATACTGCATTACATCTGCATCTGATTAGCCAATCAGCTGTAACTGCCTAGGAACGCCCATACTGCATTACATCTGCTCCTGATTAGCCAGCCGCCTGTAACTGCCTAGGAACGCCCATACTGCATTACATCTACACCTGATTAGCCAACTGCCTGTAACTGCCTATGAACACCCATACTGCATTACATCTGCATCTGATTAGCCAATCACCTGTAACTGCCTAGGAACGCCCATACTGCATTACATCTGCTCCTGATTAGCCAGCCGCCTGTAACTGCCTAGGAACACCGATACTGCATTACATCTGTGCCTGATTAGCCAACCGCTTGTAACTGCTTAGGAACACCCATACTGCATTACATCTGTGTCTGATTAGCCAACCGCCTGTAACTGCCTAGGAACGCTCATACTGCATTACATCTGCCACTGATTAGCCAGCCGCCTGTAACCACCTAGGATCGCCCATACTACAATACATCTGCCCCTGATTAGCCAGCCGCCTGTAACTACCTCGGATCGCCCATACTGCATTACATCTGCATCTGATTAGCCAGCCGGCTGTAACTACCTAGGAACACCCATACTGCATTACATCTGCTCCTGATTAGCCAACCGCCTGTAACTCCCTAGGAACACCCATACTGCATTACATCTGCATCTGATTAGCCAACCGCCAGTAACTGCCTAGGAACGCCCATACTGCATTACATCTGCTCCTGATTAGCCAACCGCTTGTAACTGCCTAGGAACGCCCATACTGCATTACGTCTGTGCCTGATTAGCCAACTGCCTTTAACTGCCTATGAACGCCCATACTGCATTACATCTGCCCCTGATTAGCCAGCCGCCTGTAACTACCTAGGAACGCCCATACTGCATTACATCTACTCCTGATTAGCCAACCGCCTGTAACTGCCTAGGAACGCCCATACTGCATTACATCTGTGCCTGATTAGCCAACCGCTTGTATCTGCTTAGGAACACCCATACTGCATTACATCTGTGTCTGATTAGCCAACCGCCTGTAACTGCCTAGGAACGCTCATACTGCATTACATCTGCCACTGATTAGCCAGCCGCCTGTAACCACCTAGGATCGCCCATACTACATTACATCTGCCCCTGATTAGCCAGCCGCCGGTAACTACCTAGGATCGCCCATACTGCATTACATCTGCATCTAATTAGCCAGCCGGCTGTAACTACCTAGGAACACCCATACTGCATTACATCTGCTCCTGATTAGCCAACCGCCTGTAACTGCCTAGGATCGCCCATACGGCATTACGTCTGTGTCTGATTAGCCAACCGCTTGTAACTGCCTAGGAACGCCCATACTGCATTACATCTGCGCCTGATTAGCCAACCACTTGTAACTGCCTTGGAACGCCCATACTGCATTACATCTGCTCCAGATTAGCCATCCACTTGTAACTGCCTAGGAACACCCATACTGCATTACATCTGCGCCTGATTAGCCAACCGCCTGTAACTGTCTAGGAACACCCATACTGCATTACATCTGCGCCTGATTAGTCAACTGCCTGTAACTGCCTAGGAACACCCATACTGCATTACATCTGCTCCTGATTAGCCCAACCGCCTGTAACTGCCTAGGAACACCCATACTGTATTACATCTGCATCTGATTAGCCAACTGCCTGTAACTGCCTAGGAACACCCATACTGCATTACATCAGCATCTGATTAGCGAACTGCCTGTAACTGCCTAGGAACACCCACACTGCATTACATCTGCTCCTGATTAGCCAACCGCCTGTAACTGCCTAGGAACGCCCATACTGCATTACATCTGCGCCTGATTAGCCAACTGCCTGTAACTGCCTAGGAACACCCCTACTGCATTACATCTGCATCTGATTAGCCAGCCGCCTGTAACTGCCTAGGAACGCCCATACTGCATTACATCTTCACCTGATTAGCCAACTGCCTGTAACAGCCTAGGAACACCCATACTGCATTACATCTGCATCTGATTAGCCAATCACCTGTGACTGCCTAGGAACGCCCATACTGCATTACATCTGCTCCTGATTAGCCAGCCACCTGTAACTGCCTAGGATCACCCATACTGCATTACATCTGCATCTAATTAGCCAACCACCTGTATCTGCCTAGGAACACCCATACTGCATTACATCTGCATCTGATTAGCCAACCGCCTGTAACTGCCTAGGAACACCCATACTGCATTACATCTGCTCCTGATTAGCCAACCGCTTGTAACTGCCTAGGAACGCCCATACAGCATTATGTCTGTGCCTCATTAGCCAACCGCCTGTAACTGCCTAGGAACACCCATACTGCATTACATCTGCATCTGATTAGCCAATCACCTGTGACTGCCTAGGAACTCCCTTACTGCATTACATCTGCTCCTGATTAGCCAGCCGCCTGTAACTGCCTAGGATCACCCACACTACATTACATCTGCATCTGATTAGCCAACCACCTGTATCTGCCTAGGAACACCCATACTGCATTACATCTGCATCTGATTAGCCAACCGCTTGTAACTGCCTAGCAACGCCCATACTGCATTACGTCTGTGCCTGATTAGCCAACCGCCTGTAACTGCCTAGGAACACCCATACTGCATTACTTCTGCTCCTGATTAGCCAACCGCCTGTAACTGCCTAGGATCGCCCATACTGCATTACGTCTGTGCCTGATTAGCCAACCGCCTGTAACTGCCTAGGATCGCCCATACTGCATTACGTCTGTGTCTGATTAGCCAACCGCCTGTAACTGCCTAGGAACGCCCATACTGCATTACATCTGCGCCTGATTAGCCAACCACTTGTAACTGCCTAGGAACGCCCATACTGCATTACATCTGCTCCTGATTAGCCAACCGCTTGTAACTGCCTAGGAACGCCCATACTGCATTACATCTGCATCTGATTAGCCAACCGCCTGTAACTGCTTAGGAACACCCATACTGCATTACATCTGCTCCTGATTAGCCAACCACCTGTAACTTCCTAGGAACGCCCATACTACATTACATCTGTATCTGATTAGCCCAACCGCCTGTAACTGCCTAGGAACACCCATACTGCATTACATCTACGTCTGATTAGCCAACCGCCTGTAACAGCCTACGAACGCCCATACTGCATTACATCTGCTCCTGATTAGGCAACTGCCTGAAACTGCCTAGGAACACCCATACTTCATTACATCTGCGCCTGATTAGCCAACCGCCTGTAACTGCCTAGGAACGCCCATACTGCATTACATCTGCCCCTGATTAGCCAGCCGCCTGTAACTACCTAGGAACGCCCATACTGCATTAAATCTGCTCCTGATTAGCCAACCGCCTGTAACTGCCTAGGAACGCCCATACTGCATTACATCTGCTCCTGATTAGCCAACTGCCTGTAACTGCCTAGGAACGCCCATACTGCATTACATCTGTGCCTGATTAGCCAACCGCTTGTAACTGCCTAGGAACACCCATACTGCTTTACATATGTGTCTGATTAGCCAACCGCCTGTAACTGCCTAGGAACGCCCATACTGCATTACATCTGCCCCTGATTAGCCAGCCGCCAGTAACTAACTAGGATTGCCAATACTGCATTACATCTGCCCCTGATTAGCCAGCCGCCTGTAACTAAATAGGATCGCCCATACTGCATTACATCTGCATCTGATTAGCAAGCCGGCTGTAACTACCTAGGAACACCCATACTGCATTACATCTGCTCCTGATTAGCCAACCGCCTGTAACTGCCTAGGATCGCCCATACTGCATTACATCTGCGCTTGATTAGCCAACCGCCTGTAACTGCCTAGGAACGCCCATACTGCATTACATCTGCATCTGATTAGCAAGCCGGCTGTAACTACCTAGGAACACCCATACTGCATTACATCTGCGCTTGATTAGCCAACCGCCTGTAACTGCCTAGGATCGCCCATACTGCATTACATCTGCTCCTCATTAGCCAACCGCTTGTAACTGCCTAGGAACGCCCATACTGCATTACACCTGCGCCTGATTAGCCAACCGCCTGTAACTGTCTAGGAACACCCATACTGCATTACATCTGCTCCTGATTAGCCAACCACTTGTAACTGCCTAGCAACACCCATACTGCATTACATCTGCGCCTGATTAGCCAACTGCCTCTAACTGCCTAGGAACACCCAAACTGCATTACATCTGCTCCTGATTAGCCAACCACCTGTAACTGCCTAGGAACGCCCATACTGCATTACATCTGCGCCTGATTAGCCAACTGCCTGTAACTGCCTAGGAACACCCATACTGCATTACATCTGCATCTGATTAGCCAATCACCTGTAACTGCCTAGGAACGCCCATACTGCATTACATCTGCTACTGATTAGCCAGCCGCCTGTAACTGCCTAGGAACGCCCATACTGCATTACATCTACACCTGATTAGCCAACTGCCTGTAACTGCCTAGGAACACCCTTACTGCATTACATCTGCATCTGTTTAGCCAATCACCTGTAACTGCCTAGGAATGCCCATACTGCATTACATCTGCTCCTGATTAGCCAGCCGCCTGTAACTGCCTAGGAACACCCATACTGCATTACATCTGCGCCTGATTAGCCAGCCGCCTGTAACTGCCTAGGAACGCCCATACTGCATTACATCTGCATCTGATTAGCCAACCGCCTGTAACTGCCTAGGAATGCCCATACTGCATTACATCTGTATCTGATTAGCCAACCGCCTGTAACTGCCTAGTAACAACCATACTGCATTACATCTGCTCCTGATTAGCCAACCACCTGTAACTTCCTAGGAACGCCCATACTGCATTACATCTGTGCCTGATTAGCCAACTGCTTGTAACTGCTTAGGAACACCCATACTGCATTACATCTGTGTCTGATTAGCCAACCGCCTGTAACTGCCTAGGAACGCTCATACTGCATTACATCTGCCACTGATTAGCCAGCCGCCTGTAACCACCTAGGATCGCCCATACTACATTACATCTGCCCCTGATTAGCCAGCCGCCTGTAACTACCTATGATCGCCCATACTGCATTACATCTCCATCAGATTAGCCAGCCGGCTGTAACTACCTAGGAACACCCATACTGCATTACATCTGCTCCTGATTAGCCAACCGCCTGTAACTGCCTAGGAACACCCATACTGCATTACATCTGCATCTGATTAGCCAACCGCCTGTAACTGCCTAGGAACGCCCATACTGCATTACATCTGCATCTGATTAGCCAACGGCCTGTAACTGCCTAGGAACGCCCATACTGCATTACATCTGCTCCTGATTAGCCAACCGCTTGTAACTGCCTAGGAACGCCCATACTGCATTACGTCTGTGCCTGATTAGCCAACTGCCTGTAACTGCCTAGGAACACCCATACTGCATTACATCTGCCCCTGATTAGCCAGCCGCCTGTAACTACCTAGGAACGCCCATACTGCATTACATCTACTCCTGATTAGCCAACCGCCTGTAACTGCCTAGGAATGCCCATACTGCATTACATCTGTGCCTGTTAAGCCAACCGCTTTTAACTGCTTAGGAACACCCATACTGCATTACATCTGTGTCTGATTAGCCAACCGCCTGTAACTGCCTTGGAACGCTCATACTGCATTACATCTGCCACTGATTAGCCAGCCGCCTGTAACCACCTAGGATCGCCCATACTACATTACATCTGCCCCTGATTAGCCAGCCGCCTGTAACTACCTAGGATCGCCCATACTGCATTACATCTGCATCTGATTAGTCAGCCGGCTGTAACTACCTAGGAACACCCATACTGCATTACATCTGCTCCTGATTAGCCAACCGCCTGTAACTGCCTAGGATCACCCATACTGCATTTCATCTGCATCTGATTAGCCAACCGCCTGTAACTGCCTAGGAACGCCCATACTGCATTACATCTGCTCCTGATTAGCCAACCGCTTGTAACTGCCTTGGAATGTCCATACTGCATTACGTCTGTGCCTGATTAGCCAACCGCCTGTACATGCCTAGGAACACCCATACTGCATTACATCTGCTCCTGATTAGCCAACCGCCTGTAACTGCCTAGGAACACCCATACTGTATTACATCTGCATCTGATTAGCCAACTGCCTGTAACTGCCTAGGAACACCCATACTGCATTACATCAGCATCTGATTAGCGAACTGCCTGTAACTGCCTAGGAACACCCATACTGCATTACATCTGCTCCTGATTAGCCAACCGCCTGTAACTGCCTAGGAACGCCTATACTGCATTACATCTGCGCCTGATTAGCCAACTGCCTGTAACTGCCTAGGAACACCCATACTGCATTACATCTGCATCTGATTAGCCAGCCACCTGTAACTGCCTAGGAACGCCCATACTGCATTACATCTTCACCTGATTAGCCAACTGCCTGTAACAGCCTAGGAACACCCATACTGCATTACATCTGCATCTGATTAGCCAATCACCTGTGACTGCCTAGGAACGCCCATACTGCATTACATCTGCTCCTGATTAGCCAGCCGCCTGTAACTGCCTAGGATCACCCATACTGCATTACATCTGCATCTGATTAGCCAACCACCTGTATCTGCCTAGGAACACCCATACTGCATTACATCTGCATCTGATTAGCCAACCGCCTGTAACTGCCTAGGAACACCCATACTGCATTACATCTGCTCCTGATTAGCCAACCGCTTGTAACTGCCTAGGAACGCCCATACAGCATTACGTCTGTGCCTCATTAGCCAACCGCCTGTAACTGCCTAGGAACACCCATACTGCATTACATCTGCTCCTCATTAGCCAACCGCCTGTAACTGCCTAGGATCGCCCATACTGCATTATATCTTCACCTGATTAGCCAACTGCCTGTAACTGCCTAGGAACACCCATACTGCATTATATCTGCATCTGATTAGCCAATCACCTGTGACTGCCTAGGAACTCCCTTACTGCATTACATCTGCTACTGATTAGCCAGCCGCCTGTAACTGCCTAGGATCACCCATACTACATTACATCTGCATCTGATTAGCCAACCACCTGTATCTGCCTAGGAACACCCATACTGCATTACATCTGCATCTGATTAGCCAACCGCTTGTAACTGCCTAGGAACGCCCATACTGCATTACGTCTGTGCCTGATTAGCCAACCGCCTGTAACTGCCTAGGAACACCCATACTGCATTACTTCTGCTCCTGGTTAGCCAACCGCCTGTAACTGCCTAGGATCGCCCATACTGCATTACGTCTGTGCCTGATTAGCCAACCGCCTGTAACTGCCTAGGATCGCCCATACTGCATTACGTCTGTGTCTGATTAGCCAACCGCCTGTAACTGCCTAGGAACGCCCATACTGCATTACATCTGCGCCTGATTAGCCAACCACTTGTAACTGCCTAGGAACGCCCATACTGCATTACATCTGCTCCTGATTAGCCAACCGCTTGTAACTGCCTAGGAACGCCCATACTGCATTACATCTGCATCTGATTAGCCAACCGCCTGTAACTGCTTAGGAACACCCATACTGCATTACATCTGCTCCTGATTAGCCAACCACCTGTAACTTCCTAGGAACGCCCATACTACATTACATCTGTATCTGATTAGCCCAACCGCCTGTAACTGCCTAGGAACACCCATACTGCATTACATCTACGTCTGATTAGCCAACCGCCTGTAACAGCCTACGAACGCCCATACTGCATTACATCTGCTCCTGATTAGGCAACTGCCTGAAACTGCCTAGGAACACCCATACTTCATTACATCTGCGCCTGATTAGCCAACCGCCTGTAACTGCCTAGGAACGCCCATACTGCATTACATCTGCCCCTGATTAGCCAGCCGCCTGTAACTACCTAGGAATGCCCATACTGCATTACATCTGTTCCTGATTAGCCAACCGCCTGTAAATGCCTAGGAACGCCCATACTGCATTACATCTGCTCCTGATTAGCCAACTGCCTGTAACTGCCTAGGAACGCCCATACTGCATTACATCTGTGCCTGATTAGCCAACCGCTTGTAACTGCCTAGGAACACCCATACTGCTTTACATATGTGTCTGATTAGCCAACCGCCTGTAACTGCCTAGGAACGCCCATACTGCATTACATCTGCCCCTGATTAGCCAGCCACCAGTAACTAACTAGGATTGCCAATACTGCATTACATCTGCCCCTGATTAGCCAGCCGCCTGTAACTAAATAGGATCGCCCATACTGCATTACATCTGCATCTGATTAGCAAGCCGGCTGTAACTACCTAGGAACACCCATACTGCATTACATCTGCTCCTGATTAGCCAACCGCCTGTAACTGCCTAGGATCGCCCATACTGCATTACATCTGCGCTTGATTAGCCAACCGCCTGTAACTGCCTAGGAACGCCCATACTGCATTACATCTGCATCTGATTAGCAAGCCGGCTGTAACTACCTAGGAACACCCATACTGCATTACATCTGCTCCTGATTAGCCAACCGCCTGTAACTGCCTAGGATCGCCCATACTGCATTACATCTGCGCTTGATTAGCCAACCGCCTGTAACTGCCTAGGATCGCCCATACTGCATTACATCTGCTCCTCATTAGCCAACCGCTTGTAACTGCCTAGGAACGCCCATACTGCATTACACCTGCGCCTGATTAGCCAACCGCCTGTAACTGTCTAGGAACACCCATACTGCATTACATCTGCTCCTGATTAGCCAACCACTTGTAACTGCCTAGCAACACCCATACTGCATTACATCTGCGCCTGATTAGCCAACTGCCTTTAACTGCCTAGGAACACCCATACTGCATTACATCTGCTTCTGATTAGCCAACCACCTGTAACTGTCTAGGAACACCCATACTGCATTACATCTGCTCCTGATTAGCCAACCACTTGTAACTGCCTAGCAACACCCATACTGCATTACATCTGCGCCTGATTAGCCAACTGCCTGTAACTGCCTAGGAACACCCATACTGCATTACATCTGCATCTGATTAGCCAATCACCTGTAACTGCCTAGGAACGCCCATACTGCATTACATCTGCTACTGATTAGCCAGCCGCCTGTAACTGCCTAGGAACGCCCATACTGCATTACATTTACACCTGATTAGCCAACTGCCTGTAACTGCCTAGGAACACCCTTACTGCATTACATCTGCATCTGTTTAGCCAATCACCTGTAACTGCCTAGGAATGCCCATACTGCATTACATCTGCTCCTGATTAGCCAGCCGCCTGTAACTGCCTAGGAACACCCATACTGCATTACATCTGCGCCTGATTAGCCAGCCGCCTGTAACTGCCTAGGAACGCCCATACTGCATTACATCTGCATCTGATTAGCCAACCGCCTGTAACTGCCTAGGAATGCCCATACTGCATTACATCTGTATCTGATTAGCCAACCGCCTGTAACTGCCTAGTAACAACCATACTGCATTACATCTGCTCCTGATTAGCCAACCACCTGTAACTTCCTAGGAACGCCCATACTGCATTACATCTGTGCCTGATTAGCCAACTGCTTGTAACTGCTTAGGAACACCCATACTGCATTACATCTGTGTCTGATTAGCCAACCGCCTGTAACTGCCTAGGAACGCTCATACTGCATTACATCTGCCACTGATTAGCCAGCCGCCTGTAACCACCTAGGATCGCCCATACTACATTACATCTGCCCCTGATTAGCCAGCCGCCTGTAACTACCTATGATCGCCCATACTGCATTACATCTCCATCTGATTAGCCAGCCGGCTGTAACTACCTAGGAACACCCATACTGCATTACATCTGCTCCTGATTAGCCAACCGCCTGTAACTGCCTAGGAACACCCCTACTGCATTACATCTGCATCTGATTAGCCAACCACCTGTAACTGCCTAGGAACGCCCATACTGCATTACATCTGCATCTGATTAGCCAACGGCCTGTAACTGCCTAGGAACGCCCATACTGCATTACATCTGCTCCTGATTAGCCAACCGCTTGTAACTGCCTAGGAACGCCCATACTGCATTACGTCTGTGCCTGATTAGCCAACTGCCTGTAATTGCCTAGGAACACCCATACTGCATTACATCTGCCCCTGATTAGCCAGCCGCCTGTAACTACCTAGGAACGCCCATACTGCATTACATCTACTCCTGATTAGCCAACCGCCTGTAACTGCCTAGGAACGCCCATACTGCATTACATCTGTGCCTGTTAAGCCAACCGCTTTTAACTGCTTAGGAACACCCATACTGCATTACATCTGTGTCTGATTAGCCAACCGCCTGTAACTGCCTTGGAACGCTCATACTGCATTACATCTGCCACTGATTAGCCAGCCGCCTGTAACCACCTAGGATCGCCCATACTACATTACATCTGCCCCTGATTAGCCAGCCGCCTGTAACTACCTTGGATCGCCCATACTGCATTACATCTGCATCTGATTAGCCAGCCGGCTGTAACTACCTAGGAACACCCATACTGCATTACATCTGCTCCTGATTAGCCAACCGCCTGTAACTGCCTAGGATCACCCATACTGCATTACATCTGCATCTGATTAGCCAACCGCCTGTAACTGCCTAGGAACGCCCATACTGCATTACATCTGCTCCTGATTAGCCAACCGCTTGTAACTGCCTTGGAATGTCCATACTGCATTACGTCTGTGCCTGATTAGCCAACCGCCTGTACATGCCTAGGAACACCCATACTGCATTACATCTGCTCCTGATTAACCAACCGCTTGTAACTGCCTTGGAATGTCCATACTGCATTACGTCTGTGCCTGATTAGCCAACCACCTGTACATGCCTAGGAACACCCATACTGCATTACATCTGCTCCTGATTAGCCAACCGCCTGTAACTGCCTTGGATCGCCCATACTGCATTACGTCTGTGCCTGATTAGCCAACCGCCTGTAACTTTCTAGGAATGCCCATACTGCATTACATCTGCTCCTGATTAGCCAACCGCTTGTAACTGCCTAGGAACGCAAATTCTTCATTACATCTGCTCCTGATTAGCCAACCACTTGTAACTGCCTAGCAACACCCATACTGCATTACATCTGCGCCTGATTACCCAACTGCCTGTAACTGCCTAGGAACACCCATACTGCATTACATCTGCATCTGATTAGCCAACCGCCTGCCTGTAAGTGCCTAGGAACACCCATACTGCATTACATCTGCGCCTGTTTAGCCAACTGCCTAGGAACACCCATACTGCATTACATCTGCTCCTGATTAGCCAGCCGCCTGTAACTGCCTAGGAACGCCCATACTGCATTACATCTGCTCCTGATTAGCCAGCCGCCTGTAACTGCCTAGGAACGCCCATACTGCATTACATCTGCGCCTGATTAGCCAGCCGCCTGTAACTGCCTAGGAACGCCCATACTGCATTACATCTGTGCCTGATTAGCCAACAGCTTGTAACTGCCTAGGAACACCCATACTGCATTACATCTGCATCTGATTAGCCAATCACCTGTGACTGCCTAGGAACTCCCATACTGCATTACATCTGCTCCTGATTAGCCAGCCGCCTGTAACTGCCTAGGATCACCCATACTACATTACATCTGCATCTGATTAGCCAACCGCCTGTAACTGCCTAGGAACACCCATACTGCATTACTTCTGCTCCTGATTAGCCAACCACTTGTAACTGCCTAGAAACGCCCATCCTGCATTACGTCTGTGCCTGATTAGCCAACCGCCTGTAACTGCCTAGGAACACCCATACTGCATTACATCTGTGTCTGATTAGCCAACCGCCTGTAACTGCCTAGGAACGCCCATACTGCATTACATCTGCCCATGATTAGCCAGCCGCCTGTAACTAACTAGGATTGCCAATACTGCATTACATCTGCCCCTGATTAGCCAGCCGCCTGTAACTACCTAGGATCGCCCATACTGCATTACATCTGCATCTGATTAGCAAGCCGGCTGTAACTACCAAGGAATACCCATTCTGCATTACATCTGCTCCTGATTAGCCAACCGCCTGTAACTGCCTAGGAACACCCTTACTGCATTACATCTGCATCTGTTTAGCCAATCACCTGTAACTGCCTAGGATCGCCCATACTGCATTACATCTGCGCTTGATTAGCCAAGCGCTTGTAACTGCCTAGGAATGCCCATACTGCATTACATCTGCTCCTCATTAGCCAACCGCTTGTAACTGCCTAGGAACGCCCATACTGCTTTACATCTGCGCCTGATTAGCCAACCGCCTGTAACTGTCTAGGAACACCCATACTGCATTACATCTGCTCCTGTTTAGCCAACCACTTGTAACTGCCTAGCAACACCCATACTGCATTACATCTGCGCCTGATTAGCCAACTGCCTGTAACTGCCTAGGAACACCCATACTGCATTACATCTGCTCCTGATTAGCCAACCGCCTGTAACTGCCTAGGAACGCCCATACTGCATTACATCTGCGCCTGATTAGCCAACTGCCTGTAACTGCCTAGGAACACCCATACTGCATTACATCTGCATCTGATTAGCCAATCACCTGTAAATGCCTAGGAACGCCCATACTGCATTACATCTGCTCCTGATTAGCCAGCCGCCTGTAACTGCCTAGGAACGCCCACACTGCATTACATCTACACCTGATTAGCCAACTGCCTGTAACTGCCTAGGAACACCCTTACTGCATTACATCTGCATCTGTTTAGCCAATCACCTGTAACTGCCTAGGAACGCCCATACTGCATTACATCTGCTCCTGATTAGCCAGCCGCCTGTAACTGCCTAGGAACACCCATACTGCATTACATCTGCGCCTGATTAGCCAGCCGCCTGTAACTGCCTAGGAACGCCCATACTGCATTACATCTGCATCTGATTAGCCAACCACCTGTAACTGCCTAGGAATGCCCATACTGCATTACATCTGTATCTGATTAGCCAACCGCCTGTAACTGCCTAGTAACAACCATACTGCATTACATCTGCTCCTGATTAGCCAACCACCTGTAACTGCCTAGGAACACCCATACTGCATTACATCTGCGCCTGATTAGCCAGCCGCCTGTAACTGCCTAGGAACGCCCATACTGCATTACATCTGCATCTGATTAGCCAACCACCTGTAACTGCCTAGGAATGCCCATACTGCATTACATCTGTATCTGATTAGCCAACCGCCTGTAACTGCCTAGTAACAACCATACTGCATTACATCTGCTCCTGATTAGCCAACCACCTGTAACTTCCTAGGAACGCCCATACTGCATTACATCTGTGCCTGATTAGCCAACTGCTTGTAACTGCTTAGGAACACCCATACTGCATTACATCTGTGTCTGATTAGCCAACCGCCTGTAACTGCCTAGGAACGCTCATACTGCATTACATCTGCCACTGATTAGCCAGCCGCCTGTAACCACCTAGGATCGCCCATACTACATTACATCTGCCCCTGATTAGCCAGCCGCCTGTAACTACCTAGGATCGCCCATACTGCATTACATCTCCATCTGATTAGCCAGCCGGCTGCAACTACCTAGGAACACCCATACTGCATTACATCTGCTCCTGATTAGCCAACAGCCTGTAACTGCCTAGGAACACCCATACTGCATTACATCTGCATCTGATTAGCCAACCGCCTGTAACTGCCTAGGAACGCCCATACTGCATTACATCTGCATCTGATTAGCCAACCGCCTGTAACTGCCTAGGAACGCCCATACTGCATTACATCTGCTCCTGATTAGCCAACCGCTTGTAACTGCCTAGGAACGCGCATACTGCATTACGTCTGTGCCTGATTAGCCAACTGCCTGTAACTGCCTAGGAACACCCATACTGCATTACATCTGCCCCTGATTAGCCAGCCGCCTGTAACTACCTAGGAACGCCCATACTGCATTACATCTACTCCTGATTAGCCAACCGCCTGTAACTGCCTAGGAACGCCCATACTGCATTACATCTGTGCCTGATTAGCCAACCGCTTTTAACTGCTTAGGAACACCCATACTGCATTACATCTGTGTCTGATTAGCCAACCGCCTGTAACTGCCTTGGAACGCTCATACTGCATTACATCTGCCACTGATTAGCCAGCCGCCTGTAACCACCTAGGATCGCCCATACTACATTACATCTGCCCCTGATTAGCCAGCCGCCTGTAACTACCTAGGATCGCCCATACTGCATTACATCTGCATCTGATTAGCCAGCCGGCTGTAACTACCTAGGAACACCCATACTGCATTACATCTGCTCCTGATTAGCCAACCGCCTGTAACTGCCTAGGAACACCCATACTGCATTACATCTGCATCTGATTAGCCAACCGCCTGTAACTGCCTAGGAACGCCCATACTGCATTACATCTGTGCCTGATTAGCCAACCGCCTGTAACTGCCTAGGAACACCCATACTGCATTACATCTGCTCCTGATTAGCCAACCGCCTGTAACTGCCTAGGATCGCCCATACTGCATTACGTCTGTGCCTGATTAGCCAACCGCCTGTAACTTTCTAGGAATGCCCATACTGCATTACATCTGCTCCTGATTAGCCAACCACTTGTAACTGCCTAGCAACACCCATACTGCATTACATCTGCGCCTGATTACCCAACTGCCTGTAACTGCCTAGGAACACCCATACTGCATTACATCTGCATCTGATTAGCCAACCGCCTGCCTGTAACTGCCTAGGAACACCCATACTGCATTACATCTGCGCCTGTTTAGCCAACTGCCTAGGAACACCCATACTACATTACATCTGCATCTGATTAGCCAATCACCTGTAACTGCCTAGGAACGCCCATACTGCATTACATCTGCTCCTGATTAGCCAGCCGCCTGTAACTGCCTAGGAACGCCCATACTGCATTACATCTGCGCCTGATTAGCCAGCCGCCTGTAACTGCCTAGAAACGCCCATACTGCATTACATCTGCATCTGATTAGCCAACCGCCTGTAACTGCTTAGGAACACCCATACTGCATTACATCTGCCCCTGATTAGCCAGCTGCCTGTAACTACCTAGGATCGCCCATACTGCATTACATCTACTCCTGATTAGCCAACCGCCTGTAACAGCCTAGGAACGCCCATACTGCATAACATCTGTGCCTGATTAGCCAACAGCTTGTAAATGCCTAGGAACACCCATACTGCATTACATCTGTGTCTGATTAGCCAACCGCCTGTAACTGCCTAGGAACGCCCATACTGCATTACATCTGCCCCTGATTAGCCAGCCGCCTGTAACTACCTTGGATCGCCAATACTGCATTACATCTGCCCCTGATTAGCCAGCCACCTGTAACTACCTAGGATCGCCCATACTGCATTACATCTGCATCTGGTTAGCCAGCCGGCTGTAACTACCTAGGAACACCCATACTGCATTACATCTGCTCCTGATTAGCCAACCGCCTGTAACTGCCTAGGATCGCCCATACTGCATTACGTCTGTGTCTGATTAGCCAACCGCTTGTAACTGCCTAGGAACGCCCATACTGCATTACATCTGCGCCTGATTAGCCAACCACTTGTAACTGCCTAGGAACGCCCATACTGCATTACATCTGCTCCTGATTAGCCAACCGCTTGTAACTGCCTAGGAACGCCCATACTGCATTACATCTGCGCCTGATTAGCCAACCGCCTGTAACTGTCTAGGAACACCCATACTGCATTACTTCTGCGCCTGATTAGCCAACTGCCTGTAACTGCCTAGGAACACCCATACTGCATTACATCTGCTCCTGATTAGCCAACCGCCTGCCTGTAACTGCCTAGGAACACCCATACTGCATTACTTCTGCGCCTGATTAGCCAACTGCCTGTAACTGCCTAGGAACACCCATACTGCATTACATCAGCATCTGATTAGCCAACCGCCTGCCTGTAACTGCCTAGGAACACCCATACTGCATTACATCTGCGCCTGATTAGCCAACTGCCTGTAACTGCCTAGGAACACCCATACTGCATTACATCTGCTCCTGATTAGCCAGCCGGCTTTAACTGCCTAGGAACACCCATACTGCATTACATCTGCATCTGATTAGCCAACCGCCTGTAACTGCCTAGGAACACCCATACTGCATTACATCTGCATCTGATTAGCCAACCGCCTGTAACTGCCTAGGAACACCCATACTGCATTACATCTGCTCCTGATTAGCCAACCGCTTGTAACTGCCTAGGAACGCCCATACTGCATTACGTCTGTGCCTGATTAGCCAACCGCCTGTAACTGCCTAGGAACACCCATACTGCATTACATCTGCTCCTGATTAGCCAACCGCCTGTAACTGCCTATGATCGCCCATACTGCATTACGTCTGTGCCTGATTAGCCAACCGCCTGTAACTGCCTAGGATCGCCCATACTGCATTACGTATGTGTCTGATTAGCCAACCGCTTCTAACTGCCTAGGAACGCCCATACTGCATTACATCTGCGCCTGATTAGCCAACCACTTGTAACTGCCTAGGAACGCCCATACTGCATTACATCTGCATCTGATTAGCCAACCGCCTGCCTGTAACTGCCTAGGAACACCCATACTGCATTACATCTGCGCCTGTTTAGCCAACTGCCTAGGAACACCCATACTGCATTACATCTGCATCTGATTAGCCAATCACCTGTAACTGCCTAGGAACGCCCATACTGCATTACATCTGCTCCTGATTAGCCAGCCGCCTGTAACTGCCTAGGAACGCCCATACTGCATTACATCTGCGCCTGATTAGCCAGCCGCCTGTAACTGCCTAGGAACGCCCATACTGCATTACATCTGCATCTGATTAGCCAACCACCTGTAACTGCCTAGGAACACCCATACTGCATTACATCTGCATCTGATTAGCCAACCGCCTGTAACTGCCTAGGAACACCCATACTGCATTACATCTGCCCCTGATTAGCCAGCCGCCTGTAACTACCTAGGAATGCCCATACTGCATTACATCTACTCCTGATTAGCCAACCGCCTGTAACAGCCTAGGAACGCCCATACTGCATAACATCTGTGCCTGATTAGCCAACAGCTTGTAAATGCCTAGGAACACCCATACTGCATTACATCTGTGTCTTATTAGCCAACCGCCTGTTACTGTCTAGGAACACCCATACTGCATTACATCTGCGCCTGATTAGCCAACTGCCTGTAACTGCCTAGGAACACCCATACTGCATTACATCTGCATCTGATTAGCCAACCGCCTGCCTGTAACTGCCTAGGAACACCCATACTGCATTACATCTGCGCCTGATTAGCCAACTGCCTGTAACTGCCTAGGAACACCCATACTGCATTACATCTGCTCCTGATTAGCCCAACCACCTGTAACTGCCTAGGAACACCCATACTGTATTACATCTGCATCTGATTAGCCAACTGCCAGAAACTGCATAGGAACACCCATACTGCATTACATCAGTATCTGATTAGCCAACTGCCTGTAACTGCCTAGGAACACCCATACTGCACTACATCTGCTCCTGATTAGCCAACCGCCTGTAACTGCCTAGGAACGCCCATACTGCATTACATCTTCACCTGATTAGCCAACTGCCTGTAACTGCCTAGGAACACCCATACTGCATTACATCTGCATCTGATTAGCCAACCGCCTGTAACTGCCTAGGAACACCCATACTGCATTACATCTGCTCCTGATTAGCCAACCACTTGTAACTGCTATGGAACGCCCATACTGCATTACGTCTGTGCCTGATTAGCCAACCGCCTGAAACTGCCTAGGAACACCCATACTGCATTACATCTGCTCCTGATTAGCCAACCGCCTGTAACTGCCTAGGATCGCCCATACTGCATTACGTCTGTGCCTGATTAGCCAACCGCCTGTAACTGCCTAGGATCGCCCATACTGCATTACGTCTGTGTCTGATTAGCCAACCGCTTCTAACTGCCAAGGAACGCCCATACTGCATTACATCTGCGCCTGATTAGCCAACCACTTGTAACTGCCTAGGAACGCCCATACTGCATTACATCTGCTCCTGATTAGCCAACCGCTTGTAACTGCCTAGGAACGCCCATACTGCATTACATCTGCGCCTGATTAGCCAACCGCCTGTAACTGTGTAGGAACACCCATACTGTATTACATCTGCGCCTGATTAGCCAACTGCCTGTAACTGCCTAGGAACACCCATACTGCATTACATCTGCATCTGATTAGCCAACCACCTGACTGTAACTTCCTAGGAACACCCATACTGCATTACATCTGCGCATGATTAGCCAACTGCCTGTAACTGCCTAGGAACACCCATACTGCCTTACATCTGCTCCTGATTAGCCCAACCGCCTGTAACTGCCTAGGAACACCCATACTGTATTACATCTGCATCTGATTAGCCAACCGCCTGTAACTGCCTAGGAACACCCATACTGCATTACATCAGCATCTGATTAGCCAACTGCCTGTAACTGCCTAGGAACACCCATACTGCATTACATCTGCATCTGATTAGCCAACCGCCTGTAACTGCCTAGGAACACCCATACTGCATTACATCTGCATATGATTAGCCAACCGCCTGTAACTGCCTAGGAACGCCCATACTGCATTACATCTGTGCCTGATTAGCTAACCGCTTGTAACTGCTTAGGAACACCCATACTGCATTACATCTGTGTCTGATTAGCCAACCGCCTGTAACTGCCTAGGAACGCCCATACTGCATTACATCTGCCCCTGATTAGCCAGCCGCCTGTAAATAACTAGGATTGCCAATACTGCATTACATCTGCCCCTGATTAGCCAGCCGCCTGTAACTACCTAGGATCGCCCATACTGCATTACATCTGCATATGATTAGCCAACCGCCTGTAACTGCCTAGGAACGCCCATACTGCATTACATCTGTGCCTGATTAGCTAACCGCTTGTAACTGCCTAGGAACACCCATACTGCATTACATCTGTGTCTGATTAGCCAACCGCCTGTAACTGCCTAGGATCGCCCATACTGCATTACATCTGCGCTTGATTAGCCAAGCGCTTGTAACTGCCTAGGAATTCCCATACTGCATTACATCTGCTCCTCATTAGCCAACCGCTTGTAACTGCCTAGGAACGCCCATACTGCATTACATCTGCGCCGGATTAGCCAACCGCCTGTAACTGTCTAGGAACACCCATACTGCATTACATCTGCTCCTGATTAGCCAACCACTTGTAACTGCCTAGCAACACCCATACTGCATTACATCTGCGCCTGATTAGCCAACTGCCTGTAACTGCCTAGGAACACCCATACTGCATTACATCTGCTCCTGATTAGCCAGCCGCCAGTAACTGCCTAGGAACGCCCATACTGCATTACATCTACACCTGATTAGCCAACTGCCTGTAACTGCCTAGGAACACCCTTACTGCATTACATCTGCATCTGTTTAATCAATCACCTGTAACTGCCTAGGAACGCCCATACTGCATTACATCTGCTCCTGATTAGCCAGCCGCCTGTAACTGCCTAGGAACACCCATACTGCATTACATCTGCGCCTGATTAGCTAGCCTCCTGTAACTGCCTAGGAACGCCCATACTGCATTACATCTGCTTCTGATTAGCCAACCGCCTGTAACTGCCTAGGAATGCCCATACTGCATTACATCTGTATCTGATTAGCCAACCGCCTGTAACTGCCTAGTAACAACCATACTGCATTACATCTGCTCCTGATTAGCCAACCACCTGTAACTTCCTAGGAACGCCCATACTGCATTTCATCTGTGCCTGATTAGCCAACTGCTTGTAACTGCTTAGGAACACCCATACTGCATTACATCTGTGTCTGATTAGCCAACCGCCTGTAACTGCCTAGGAACGCTCATACTGCATTACATCTGCCACTGATTAGCCAGCCGCCTGTAACCACCTAGGATCGCCCATACTACATTACATCTGCCCCTGATTAGCCAGCCGCCTGTAACTACCTAGGATCGCCCATACTGCATTACATCTGCATCTGATTAGCCAGCCGGCTGTAACTACCTAGGAACACCCTTACTGCATTACATCTGCTCCTGATTAGCCAACCGCCTGTAACTGCCTAGGAACACCCATACTGCATTACATCTGCATCTGATTAGCCAACCGCCTGTAACTGCGTAGGAACGCCCATACTGCATTACATCTGCATCTGATTAGCCAACCGCCTGTAACTGCCTAGGAACGCCCATACTGCATTACATCTGATCCTGATTAGCCAACCGCTTGTAACTGCCTAGGAACGCCCCTACTGCATTACGTCTGTGCCTGATTAGCCAACTGCCTGTAACTGCCTAGGAACACCCATACTGCATCACATCTGCCCCTGATTAGCCAGCCGCCTGTAACTACCTAGGAACGCCCATACTGCATTACATCTACTCCTGATTAGCCAACCGCCTGTAACTGCCTAGGAACCCCCATACTGCATTACATCTGTGCCTGATTAGCCAACCGCTTTTAACTGCTTAGGAACACCCATACTGCATTACATCTGTGTCTGATTAGCCAACCGCCTGTAACTGCCATGGAACGCTCATACTGCATTACATCTGCCATTGATTAGCCAGCCGCCTGTAACCACCTAGGATCGCCCATACTACATTACATCTGCCCCTGATTAGCCAGCCGCCTGTAACTACCTAGGATCGCCCATACTGCATTACATCTGCATCTGATTAGCCAGCCGGCTGTAACTACCTAGGAACACCCATACTGCATTACATCTGCTCCTGATTAGCCAACCGCCTGTAACTGCCTAGGAACACCCATACTGCATTACATCTGCATCTGATTAGCCAACCGCCTGTAACTGCCTAGGAACGCCCATACTGCATTACATCTGCTCCTGATTAGCCAACCGCTTGTAACTGCCTTGGAATGCCCATACTGCATTACGTCTGTGCCTGATTAGCCAACCGCCTGTAACTGCCTAGGAACACCCATACTGCATTACATCTGCTCCTGATTAGCCAACCGCCTGTAACTGCCTAGGATCGCCCATACTGCATTACGTCTGTGCCTGATTAGCCAACCGCCTGTTAGTTTCTAGGAATGCCCATACTGCATTACATATGCTCCTGATTAGCCAACCGCTTGTAACTGCCTAGGAACGCAAATTCTGCATTACATCTGCTCCTGATTAGCCAACCACTTGTAACTGCCTAGCAACACCCATACTGCATTACATCTGGGCCTGATTACCCAACTGCCTGTAACTGCCTAGGAACACCCATACTGCATTACATCTGCATCTGATTAGCCAACCGCCTGCCTGTAACTGCCTAGGAACACCCATACTGCATTACATCTGCGCCTGTTTAGCCAACTGCCTAGGAACACCCATACTGCATTACATCTGCATCTGATTAGCCAATCACCTGTAACTGCCTAGGAACGCCCATACTGCATTACATCTGCTCCTGATTAGCCAGCCGCCTGTAACTGCCTAGGAACGCCCATACTGCATTACATCTGCGCCTGATTAGCCAGCCGCCTGTAACTGCCTAGGAACGCCCATACTGCATTAAATCTGCATCTGATTAGCCAACCGCCTGTAACTGCTTAGGAACACCCATACTGCATTACATCTGCATCTGATTAGCCAACCGCATGTAACTGCCTAGGAACACCCATACTGCATTACATCTGCCCCTGATTAGCCAGCCGCCTGTAACTACCTAGGATCGCCCATACTGCATTACATCTACTCCTGATTAGCCAACCGCCTGTAACAGCCTAGGAACGCCCATACTGCATAACATCTGTGCCTGATTAGCCAACAGCTTGTAAATGCCTAGGAACACCCATACTGCGTTACATCTGTGTCTGATTAGCCAACCGCCTGTAACTGCCTAGTAACGCCCATACTGCATTACATCTGCCCCTGATTAGCCAGCCGCCTGTAACTACCTAGGATCGCCAATACTGCATTACATCTGCCCCTGATTAGCCAGCCGCCTGTAACTACCTAGGATCGCCCATACTGCATTACATCTGCATCTGATTAGCCAGCCGGCTGTAACTACCTAGGAACACCCATACTGCATTACATCTGCTCCTGATTAGCCAACCGCCTGTAACTGCCTAGGATCGCCCATACTGCATTACGTCTGTGTCTGATTAGCCAACCGCTTGTAACTGCCTAGGAACGCCCATGCTGCATTACATCTGCTCCTGATTAGCCAACCGCTTGTAACTGCCTAGGAACGCCCATACTGCATTACATCTGCGCCTGATTAGCCAACCGCCTGTAACTGTCTAGGAACACCCATACTGCATTACATCTGCGCCTGATTAGCCAACTGCCTGTAACTGCCTAGGAACACCCATACTGCATTACATCAGCATCTGATTAGCCAACCGCCTGTCTGTAACTGCCTAGGAACACCCATACTGCATTACATCTGCGCCTGATTAGCCAACTGCCTGTAACTGCCTAGGAACACCCATACTGCATTACATCTGCTCCTGATTAGCCAGCCGGCTTTAACTGCCTAGGAACACCCATACTGCATTACATCTGCATCTGATTAGCCAACCGCCTGTAACTGCCTAGGAACACCCATACTGCATTACATCTGCATCTGATTAGCCAACCGCCTGTAACTGCCTAGGAACACCCATACTGCATTACATCTGCTCCTGATTAGCCAACCGCTTGTAACTGCCTAGGAACGCCGATACTGCATTACGTCTGTGCCTGATTAGCCAACCGCCTGTAACTGCCTAGGAACACCCATACTGCATTACATCTGCTCCTGATTAGCCAACCGCCTGTAACTGCCTAGGATCGCCCATACTGCATTACGTCTGTGCCTGATTAGCCAACCGCCTGTAACTGCCTAGGATCGCCCATACTGCATTACGTCTGTGTCTGATTAGCCAACCGCTTCTAACTGCCTAGGAACGCCCATACTGCATTACATCTGCATCTGATTAGCCAACCGCCTGCCTGTAACTGCCTAGGAACACCCATACTGCATTACATCTGCGCCAGTTTAGCCAACTGCCTAGGAACACCCATACTGCATTACATCTGCATCTGATTAGCCAATCACCTGTAACTGCCTAGGAACGCCCATACTGCATTACATCTGCTCCTGATTAGCCAGCCGCCTGTAACTGCCTAGGAACGCCCATACTGCATTACATCTACACCTGATTAGCCAACTGCCTGTAACTGCCTACGAACACCCATACTGTATTACATCTGCATCTGATTAGCCAATCATCTGTAACTGCCTAGGAACGCCCATGCTGCATTACATCTGCGCCTGATTAGCCAGCCGCCTGTAACTGCCTAGGAACGCCCATACTGCATTACATCTGCATCTGATTAGCCAACCGCCTGTAACTGCCTTGGAACACCCATACTGCATTACATCTGCATCTGATTAGCCAACCGCCTGTAACTGCCTAGGAACACCCATACTGCATTACATCTGCCCCTGATTAGCCAGCCTCCTGTAACTACCTAGGAACGCCCATACTGCATTACATCTACTCCTGATTAGCCAACCGCCTGTAAAAGCCTAGGAACGCCCATACTGCATAACATCTGTGCCTGATTAGCCAACAGCTTGTAAATGCCTAGGAACACCCATACTGCATTACATCTGTGTCTGATTAGCCAACCGCCTGTAACTGCCTAGGAACGCCCATACTGCATTACTTCTGCCCCTGATTAGCCAGCCGCCTGTAACTACCTAGGATCGCCAATACTGCATTACATCTGCCCCTGATTAGCCAGCCGCCTGTAACTACCTAGGATCGCCCATACTGCATTACATCTGCATCTGATTTGCCAGCCGGCTGTAACTACCTAGGAACACCCATACTGCATTACATCTGCTCCTGATTAGCCAACCGCCTGTAACTGCCTAGGATCGCCCATACTGCATTACGTCTGTGTCTGATTAGCCAACCGCTTGTAACTGCCTAGGAATGCCCATACTGCATTACATCTGCGCCTGATTAGCCAACCACTTGTAACTGCCTAGGAACGCCCATACTGCATTACATCTGCTCCTGATTAGCCAACCGCTTGTATCTGCCTAGGAATGCCCATACTGCATTACATCTGCGCCTGATTAGCCAACTGCCTGTAACTGCCTAGGAACACCCATACTGCATTACATCTGCGCCTGATTAGCCAACTGCCTGTAACTGCCTAGGAACACCCATACTGCATTACATCTGCTCCTGATTAGCCCAACCGCCTGTAACTGCCTAGTAACACCCATACTGCATTACATCTGCTCCTGATTAGCCAACCGCTTGTAACTGCCTAGGAACACCCATACTGCATTACATCTGCTCCTGATTAGCCCAACCGCCTGTAACTGCCTAGGAACACCCATACTGTATTACATCTGCATCTGATTAGCCAACTGCCAGTAACTGCCTAGGAACACCCATACTGCATTACATCAGCATCTGATTAGCCAACTGCCTGTAACTGCCTAGGAACACCCATACTGCATTACATCTGCTCCTGATTAGCCAACCGCCTGTAACTGCCTAGGAACGCCCATACTGCATTACATCTGCGCCTGATTAGCCAACTGCCTGTAACTGCCTAGGAACACCCATACTGCATTACATCTGCATCTGATTAGCCAATCACCTGTAACTGCCTAGGAACGCCCATACTGCAATACATCTGCTCCTGATTAGCCAGCCGCCTGTAACTGCCTAGGAACGCCCATACTGCATTACATCTTCACCTGATTAGCCAACTGCCTGTAACTGCCTAGGAACACCCATACTGCATTACATCTGCATCTGATTAGCCAATCACCTGTGACTGCCTAGGAACGCCCATACTGCATTACATCTGCTCCTGATAAGCAAGCCGGCTGTAACTGCCTAGGAACACCCATACTGCATTACATCTGCATCTGATTAGCCAACCGCCTGTAACTGCCTAGGAACACCCATACTGCTTTACATCTGCATCTGATTAGCCAACAGCCTGTAACTGCCTAGAAACACCCATACTGCATTACATCTGCTCCTGATTAGCCAACCGCTTGTAACTGCCTAGGAACGCCCATACTGCATTACGTCTGTGCCTGATTAGCCAACCGCCTGAAACTGCCTAGGAACACCCATACTGCATTACATCTGCTCCTGATTAGCCAACCGCCTGTAACTGCCTAGGATCGCCCATACTGCATTACGTCTGTGCCTGATTAGCCAACCGCCTGTAACTGCCTAGGATCGCCCATACTGCATTACGTCTGTGTCTGATTAGCCAACCGCTTCTAACTGCCTAGGAACGCCCATACTGCATTACATCTGCGCCTGATTAGCCAACCACTTGTAACTGCCTAGGAACGCCCATACTGCATTACATCTGCTCCTGATTAGCCAACCGCTTGTAACTGCCTAGGAACGCCCATACTGCATTACATCTGCGCCTGATTAGCCAACTGCCTGTAACTGCCTAGGAACACCCTTACTGCATTACATCTGCATCTGATTAGCCAACCGCCTGACTGTAACTTCCTAGGAACACCCATACTGCATTACATCTGTGCCTGATTAGCCAACTGCCTGTAACTGCCTAGGAACACCCATACTGCATTACATCTGCTCCTGATTAGCCCAACCGCCTGTAACTGCCTAGGAACACCCATACTGTATTACATCTGCATCTGATTAGCCAACCGCCTGTAACTGCCTAGGAACACCCATACTGCATTACATCAGCATCTGATTAGCCAACTGCCTGTAACTGCCTAGGAACACCCATACTGCATTACATCTGCATCTGATTAGCCAACCGCCTGTAACTGCCTAGGAACACCCATACTGCATTACATCTGCATCTGATTAGCCAACCGCCTGTAACTGCCTAGGAACACCCATACTGCATTACATCTGCTCCTGATTAGCCAACCACCTGTAACTTCCTAGGAACGCCCATACTGCATTACATCTGTATCTGATTAGCCCAACCGCCTGTGACTGCCTAGGAACACCCATACTGCATTACACCTACGTCTGATTAGCCAACCGCCTGTAACTGCCTACGAACGCCCATACTGCATTACATCTGCTCCTGATTAGCCAGCCGCCTGCAACTGCCTAGGAACGCCCATACTGCATTACATCTGCGCCTGATTAGCCAGCCACCTGTAACTGCCTTGGAACGCCCATACTGTATTACATCTGCTTCTGATTAGCCAACCGCCTGTAACTGCCTAGGAACACCCATACTGCATTACATCTGCATCTGATTAGCCAACCGCCTGTAACTGCCTAGGAACACCCATACTGCATTACATCTGCCCCTGATGAGCCAGCCGCCTGTAACTACCTAGGAACGCCCATACTGCATTACATCTACTCCTGATTAGCCAAACGCCTGTAACTGCCTAGGAACGCCCATACTGCATTACATCTGTGCCTGATTAGCCAACCGCTTGGAACTGCCTAGGAACACCCATACTGCAATACATCTGTGTCTGATTAGCCAACCGCCTGTAACTGCCTAGGAACGCCCATACTGCATTACATCTGCCACTGATTAGCCAGCCGCCTGTAACTACCTAGGATCGCCCATACTGCATTACATCTGTCCCTGATTAGACAGCCGCCTGTAACTACCTAGGATTGCCCATACTGCATTACATCTGCATCTGATTAGCCAGCCGGCTGTAACTACATAGGAACACCCATACTGCATTACATCTGCTCCTGATTAGCAAACCGCCTGTAACTGCCTAGGATCGCCCATACTGCATTACGTCTGTGCCTGATTAGCCAACCGCTTGTAACTGCCTAGGAACGCCCATACTGCATTACATCTGCGCCTGATTAGCCAACCGTTTGTAACTGCCTAGGAACGCCCATACTGCAGTACGTCTGTGCCTGATTAGCCAACCGCCTGTAACTGCCTAGGATCGCCCAGACTGCATTACGTCTGTGCCTGATTAGCCAACCGCCTGTAACTGCCTAGGATCGCCCAGACTGCATTACGTCTGTGCCTGATTAGCCAACCGCCTGTAACTGCCTAGGATCGCCCATACTGCATTACGTCTGTGTCTGATTAGCCAACCGCTTCTAACTGCCTAGGAACGCCCATACTGCATTACATCTGCTCCTGATTAGCCAACCGCTTGTAACTGCCTAGGAACGCCCATACTGCATTACATCTGCTCCTGATTAGCCAACCGCTTGTAACTGCCTAGGAACGCCCATACTGCATTACATCTGCGCCTGATTAGCCAACCGCCTGTAACTGTCTAGGAACACCCATACTGCATTACATCTGCGCCTGATTAGCCAACTGCCTGTAACTGCCTAGGAACACCCATACTGCATTACATCTGCATCTGATTAGCCAACCGCCTGACTGTAACTGCCTAGGAACACCCATACTGCATTACATCTGCGCCTGATTAGCCAACTGCCTGTAACTGCCTAGGAACACCCATACTGCATTACATCTGCTCCTGATTAGCCAACCACCTGTAACTTCCTAGGAACACCCATACTGCATTACATCTGTATCTGATTAGCCCAACCGCCTGTAACTGCCTAGGAACACCCATACTGCATTACTCCTACGTCTGATTAGCCAACCGCCAGTAACTGCCTACGAACACCCATACTGCATTACATCTGCTCCTGATTAGCCAGCCGCCTGTAACTACCTAGGAACGCCCATACTGCATTACATCTGCGCCTGATTAGCCAGCCGCCTGTAACTGCCTTGGAACGCCCATACTGTATTACATCTGCATCTGATTAGCCAACCGCCTGTAACTGCCTAGGAACACCCATACTGCATTACATCTGCATCTGATTAGCCAACTGCCTGTAACTGCCTAGGAACACCCATACTGCATTACATCTGCCCCTGATTAGCCAGCCGCCTGTAACTACCTAGGAACGCCCATACTGCATTACATCTACTCCTGATTAGCCAACCGCCTGTAACTGCCTAGGAACTCCCATACTGCATTACATCTGTGCCTGATTAGCCAACCGCTTGTAACTGCCTAGGAACACCCATACTGCAATACATCTGTGTCTGATTAGCCAACTGCCTGTAACTGCCTAGGAACGCCCATACTGCATTACATCTGCTCCTGATTAGCCAACCGCCTGTAACTGCCTAGGATCGTCCATACTGCATTACGTCTGTGCCTGATTAGCCAACCGCTTGTAACTGCCTAGGAACGCCCATACTGCATTACATCTGCGCCTGATTAGCCAACCGTTTGTAACTGCCTAGGAACGCTCAAACTGCATTACATCTGCTCCTGATTAGCCAACCGCTTGTAACTGCCTAGGAACGCCCATACTGCATTACATCTGCGCCTGATTAGCAAACCGCCTGAAACTGTCTAGGAACACCCATACTGCATTACATCTGCTACTGATTAGCCAACCGCCTGTAACTGCCTAGGAACGCCCATACTGCATTACATCTGCGCCTGATTAGCCAACTGCCTGTAACTGCCTAGGAACACCCATACTGCATTACATCTGCATCTGATTAGCCAATCACCTGTAACTGCCTAGGAACGCCCATACTGCAATACATCTGCTCCTGATTAGCCAGCCGCCTGTAACTGCCTAGGAACGCCCATACTGCATTACATCTTCACCTGATTAGCCAACTGCCTGTAACTGCCTAGGAACACCCATACTGCATTACTTCTGCATCTGATTAGCCAACCGCCTGTAACTGCCTAGGAACACCCATACTGCATTACATCTGCATCTGATTAGCCAACCGCCTGTAACTGCCTAGGAACACCCATACTGCATTACATCTGCTCCTGATTAGCCAACCGCTTGTAACTGCCTAGGAACACCCATACTGCATTACGTCTGTGCCTGATTAGCCAACCGCCTGTAACTGCCTAGGAACACCCATACTGCATTACATCTGCTCCTGATTAGCCAACCGCCTGTAACTGCCTAGGATCGCCCATACTGCATTACGTCTTTGCCTGATTAGCCAACCGCCTGTAACTGCCTAGGATCGCCCATACTGCATTACGTCTGTGTCTGATTAGCCAACCGCTTCTAACTGCCTAGGAACGCCCATACTGCATTACATCTGCGCCTGATTAGCCAACCACTTGTAACTGCCAAGGAACGCCCATACTGCATTACATCTGCATCTGATTAGCCAACCGCCTGCCTGTAACTGCCTAGGAACACCCATACTGCATTACATCTGCGCCTGTTTAGCCAACTGCCTAGGAACACCCATACTGCATTACATCTGCATCTGATTAGCCAATCACCTGTAACTGCCTAGGAACGCCCATACTGCATTACATCTGCTCCTGATTAGCCAGCCGCCTGTAACTGCCTAGGAACGCCCATACTGCATTACATCTACACCTGATTAGCCAACTGCCTGTAACTGCCTACGAACACCCATACTGCATTACATCTGCATCTGATTAGCCAATCACCTGTAACTGCCTAGGAACGCCCATACTGCATTACATCTGCTCCTGATTAGCCAGCCGCCTGTAACTGCCTAGGAACGCCCATACTGCATTACATCTGCTCCTGATTAGCCAGCCGCCTGTAACTGCCTAGGAACGCCCATACTGCATTACATCTGCATCTGACTAGCCAACCGCCTGTAACTGCCTAGGAACACCCATACTGCATTACATCTGCATCTGATTAGCCAACCGCCTGTAACTGCCTAGGAACACCCATACTGCATTACATCTGCCCCTGATTAGCCAGCCGACTGTAACTACCTAGGAACGCCCATACTGCATTACATCTACTCCTGATTAGCCAACCGCCTGTAACAGCCTAGGAACGCCCATACTGCATAACATCTGTGCCTGATTAGCCAACAGCTTGTAAATGCCTAGGAACACCCATACTGCATTACATCTGTGTCTGATTAGCCAACTGCCTGTAACTGCCTAGGAACGCCCATACTGCATTACATCTGCCCCTGATTAGCCAGCCGCCTGTAACTACCTAGGATCGCCAATACTGCATTACATCTGCCCCTGATTAGCCAGCCGCCTGTAACTACCTAGGATCGCCCATACTGCATTACATCTGCATCTGATTTGCCAGCCGGCTGTAACTACCTAGGAACACCCATACTGCATTACATCTGCTCCTGATTAGCTAACCGCCTGTAACTGCCTAGGATCGCCCATACTGCATTACGTCTGTGTCTGATTAGCCAAACGCTTGTAACTGCCTAGGAACGCCCATACTGCATTACATCTGCGCCTGATTAGCCAACCACTTGTAACTGCCTAGGAACGCCCATACTGCATTACATCTGCTCCTGATTAGCCAACCGCTTGTAACTGCCTAGGAACGCCCATACTGCATTACATCTGCGCCTGATTAGCCAACCGCCTGTAACTGTCTAGGAACACCCATACTGCATTACATCTGCGCCTGATTAGCCAACTGCCTGTAACTGCCTAGGAACACCCATACTGCATTACATCTGCTCCTGATTAGCCAACCACCTGTAACTTCCTAGGAACGCCCATACTGCATTACATCTGTATCTGATTAGCCCAACCGCCTGTGACTGCCTAGGAACACCCATACTGCATTACACCTACGTCTGATTAGCCAACCGCCTGTAACTGCCTACGAACGCCCATACTGCATTACATCTGCTCCTGATTAGCCAGCCGCCTGCAACTGCCTAGGAACGCCCATACTGCATTACATCTGCGCCTGATTAGCCAGCCGCCTGTAACTGCCTAGGAACACCCATACTGCATTACATCTGCCCCTGATTAGCCAGCCGCCTGTAACTACCTAGGAACGCCCATACTGCATTACATCTACTCCTGATTAGCCAACCGCCTGTAACTGCCTAGGAACTCCCATACTGCATTACATCTGTGCCTGATTAGCCAACCGCTTGTAACTGCCTAGGAACACCCATACTGCAATACATCTGTGTCTGATTAGCCAACTGCCTGTAACTGCCTAGGAACGCCCATACTGCATTACATCTGCCACTGATTAGCCAGCCGCCTGTAACTACCTAGGATCGCCCATACTGCATTACATCTGTCCCTGATTAGACAGCCGCCTGTAACTACCTAGGATCGCCCATACTGCATTACATCTGCATCTGATTAGCCAGCCGGCTGTAACTACCTAGGAACACCCATACTGCATTACATCTGCTCCTGATTAGCCAACCGCCTGTAACTGCCTAGGATCGTCCATACTGCATTACGTATGTGCCTGATTAGCCAACCGCTTGTAACTGCCTAGGAACGCCCATACTGCATTACATCTGCGCCTGATTAGCCAACCGTTTGTAACTGCCTAGGAACGCTCAAACTGCATTACATCTGCTCCTGATTAGCCAACCGCTTGTAACTGCCTAGGAACGCCCATACTGCATTACATCTGCGCCTGATTAGCAAACCGCCTGAAACTGTCTAGGAACACCCATACTGCATTACATCTGCTCCTGATTAGCCAACCGCCTGTAACTGCCTAGGAACGCCCATACTGCATTACATCTGCGCCTGATTAGCCAACTGCCTGTAACTGCCTAGGAACACCCATACTGCATTACATCTGCATCTGATTAGCCAATCACCTGTAACTGCCTAGGAACGCCCATACTGCAATACATCTGCTCCTGATTAGCCAGCCGCCTGTAACTGCCTAGGAACGCCCATACTGCATTACATCTTCACCTGATTAGCCAACTGCCTGTAACTGCCTAGGAACACCCATACTGCATTACTTCTGCATCTGATTAGCCAACCGCCTGTAACTGCCTAGGAACACCCATACTGCATTACATCTGCATCTGATTAGCCAACCGCCTGTAACTGCCTAGGAACACCCATACTGCATTACATCTGCTCCTGATTAGCCAACCGCTTGTAACTGCCTAGGAACACCCATACTGCATTACGTCTGTGCCTGATTAGCCAACCGCCTGTAACTGCCTAGGAACACCCATACTGCATTACATCTGCTCTGATTAGCCAACCGCCTGTAACTGCCTAGGATCGCCCATACTGCATTACGTCTTTGCCTGATTAGCCAACCGCCTGTAACTGCCTAGGATCGCCCATACTGCATTACGTCTGTGTCTGATTAGCCAACCGCTTCTAACTGCCTAGGAACGCCCATACTGCATTACATCTGCGCCTCATTAGCCAACCACTTGTAACTGCCAAGGAACGCCCATACTGCATTACATCTGCATCTGATTAGCCAACCGCCTGCCTGTAACTGCCTAGGAACACCCATACTGCATTACATCTGCGCCTGTTTAGCCAACTGCCTAGGAACACCCATACTGCATTACATCTGCATCTGATTAGCCAATCACCTGTAACTGCCTAGGAACGCCCATACTGCATTACATCTGCTCCTGATTAGCCAGCCGCCTGTAACTGCCTAGGAACACCCATACTGCATTACATCTACACCTGATTAGCCAACTGCCTGTAACTGCCTACGAACACCCATACTGCATTACATCTGCATCTGATTAGCCAATCACCTGTAACTGCCTAGGAACGCCCATACTGCATTACATCTGCTCCTGATTAGCCAGCCGCCTGTAACTGCCTAGGAACGCCCATACTGCATTACATCTGCTCCTGATTAGCCAGCCGCCTGTAACTGCCTAGGAACGCCCATACTGCATTACATCTGCATCTGACTAGCCAACTGCCTGTAACTGCCTAGGAACACCCATACTGCATTACATCTGCATCTGATTAGCCAACCGCCTGTAACTGCCTAGGAACACCCATACTGCATTACATCTGCCCCTGATTAGCCAGCCGACTGTAACTACCTAGGAACGCCCATACTGCATTACATCTACTCCTGATTAGCCAACCGCCTGTAACAGCCTAGGAACGCCCATACTGCATAACATCTGTGCCTGATTAGCCAACCGCTTGTAACTGCCTAGGAACGCCCATACTGCATTACATCTGCGCCTGATTAGCAAACCGCCTGAAACTGTCTAGGAACACCCATACTGCATTACATCTGCTACTGATTAGCCAACCGCCTGTAACTGCCTAGGAACGCCCATACTGCATTACATCTGCGCCTGATTAGCCAACTGCCTGTAACTGCCTAGGAACACCCATACTGCATTACATCTGCATCTGATTAGCCAATCACCTGTAACTGCCTAGGAACGCCCATACTGCAATACATCTGCTCCTGATTAGCCAGCCGCCTGTAACTGCCTAGGAACGCCCATACTGCATTACATCTTTACCTGATTAGCCAACTGCCTGTAACTGCCTAGGAACACCCATACTGCATTACTTCTGCATCTGATTAGCCAACCGCCTGTAACTGCCTAGGAACACCCATACTGCATTACATCTGCATCTGATTAGCCATCCGCCTGTAACTGCCTAGGAACACCCATACTGCATTACATCTGCTCCTGATTAGCCAACCGCTTGTAACTGCCTAGGAACACCCATACTGCATTACGTCTGTGCCTGATTAGCCAACCGCCTGTAACTGCCTAGGAACACCCATACTGCATTACATCTGCTCCTGATTAGCCAACCGCCTGTAACTGCCTAGGATCGCCCATACTGCATTACGTCTTTGCCTGATTAGCCAACCGCCTGTAACTGCCTAGGATCGCCCATACTGCATTACGTCTGTGTCTGATTAGCCAACCGCTTCTAACTGCCTAGGAACGCCCATACTGCATTACATCTGCGCCTGATTAGCCAACCACTTGTAACTGCCAAGGAACGCCCATACTGCATTACATCTGCATCTGATTAGCCAACCGCCTGCCTGTAACTGCCTAGGAACACCCATACTGCATTACATCTGCGCCTGTTTAGCCAACTGCCTAGGAACACCCATACTGCATTACATCTGCATCTGATTAGCCAATCACCTGTAACTGCCTAGGAACACCCATACTGCATTACATCTGCTCCTGATTAGCCAGCAGCCTGTAACTGCCTAGGAACGCCCATACTGCATTACATCTACACCTGATTAGCCAACTGCCTGTAACTGCCTACGAACACCCATACTGCATTACATCTGCATCTGATTAGCCAATCACCTGTAACTGCCTAGGAACGCCCATACTGCATTACATCTGCTCCTGATTAGACAGCCGCCTGTAACTGCCTAGGAACGCCCATACTGCATTACATCTGCTCCTGATTAGCCTGCCGCCTGTAACTGCCTAGGAACGCCCATACTGCATTACATCTGCATCTGACTAGCCAACCGCCTGTAACTGCCTAGGAACATCCATACTGCATTACATCTGCATCTGATTAGCCAACCGCCTGTAACTGCCTAGGAACACTCATACTGCATTACATCTGCCCCTGATTAGCCAGCCGACTGTAACTACCTAGGAACGCCCATACTGCATTACATCTACTCCTGATTAGCCAACCGCCTGTAACAGCCTAGGAACGCCCATACTGCATAACATCTGTGCCTGATTAGCCAACAGCTTGTAAATGCCTAGGAACACCCATACTGCATTACATCTGTGTCTGATTAGCCAACTGCCTGTAACTGCCTAGGAACGCCCATACTGCATTACATCTGCCCCTGATTAGCCAGCCGCCTGTAACTACCTAGGATCGCCAATACTGCATTACATCTGCCCCTGATTAGCCAGCCGCCTGTAACTACCTAGGATCGCCCATACTGCATTACATCTGCATCTGATTTGCCAGCCGGCTGTAACTACCTAGGAACACCCATACTGCATTACATCTGCTCCTGATTAGCCAACCGCCTGTAACTGCCTAGGATCGCCCATACTGCATTACGTCTGTGTCTGATTAGCCAAACGCTTGTAACTGCCTAGGAACGCCCATACTGCATTACATCTGCGCCTGATTAGCCAACCACTTGTAACTGCCTAGGAACGCCCATACTGCATTACATCTGCTCCTGATTAGCCAACCGCTTGTAACTGCCTAGGAACGCCCATACTGCATTACATCTGCGCCTGATTAGCCAACCGCCTGTAACTGTCTAGGAACACCCATACTGCATTACATCTGCGCCTGATTAGCCAACTGCCTGTAACTGCCTAGGAACACCCATACTGCATTACATCTGCTCCTGATTAGCCAACCACCTGTAACTTCCTAGGAACGCCCATACTGCATTACATCTGTATCTGATTAGCCCAACCGCCTGTGACTGCCTAGGAACACCCATACTGCATTACACCTACGTCTGATTAGCCAACCGCCTGTAACTGCCTACGAACGCCCATACTGCATTACATCTGCTCCTGATTAGCCAGCCGCCTGCAACTGCCTAGGAACGCCCATACTGCATTACATCTGCGCCTGATTAGCCAGCCGCCTGTAACTGCCTAGGAACACCCATACTGCATTACATCTGCCCCTGATTAGCCAGCCGCCTGTAACTACCTAGGAACGCCCATACTGCATTACATCTACTCCTGATTAGCCAACCGCCTGTAACTGCCTAGGAACTCCCATACTGCATTACATCTGTGCCTGATTAGCCAACCGCTTGTAACTGCCTAGGAACACCCATACTGCAATACATCTGTGTCTGATTAGCCAACTGCCTGTAACTGCCTAGGAACGCCCATACTGCATTACATCTGCCACTGATTAGCCAGCCGCCTGTAACTACCTAGGATCGCCCATACTGCATTACATCTGTCCCTGATTAGACAGCCGCCTGTAACTGCCTAGGAACGCCCATAATGCATTACATCTACACCTGATTAGCCAACTGCCTGTAACTGCCTACGAACACCCATACTGCATTACATCTGCATCTGATTAGCCAATCACCTGTAACTGCCTAGGAACGCCCATACTGCATTACATCTGCTCCTGATTAGCCAGCCGCCTGTAACTGCCTAGGAACGCCCATACTGCATTACATCTGCTCCTGATTAGCCAGCCGCCTGTAACTGCCTAGGAACGCCCATACTGCATTACATCTGCATCTGACTAGCCAACTGCCTGTAACTGCCTAGGAACACCCATACTGCATTACATCTGCATCTGATTAGCCAACCGCCTGTAACTGCCTAGGAACACCCATACTGCATTACATCTGCCCCTGATTAGCCAGCCGACTGTAACTACCTAGGAACGCCCATACTGCATTACATCTACTCCTGATTAGCCAACCGCCTGTAACAGCCTAGGAACGCCCATACTGCATAACATCTGTGCCTGATTAGCCAACCGCTTGTAACTGCCTAGGAACGCCCATACTGCATTACATCTGCGCCTGATTAGCAAACCGCCTGAAACTGTCTAGGAACACCCATACTGCATTACATCTGCTACTGATTAGCCAACCGCCTGTAACTGCCTAGGAACGCCCATACTGCATTACATCTGCGCCTGATTAGCCAACTGCCTGTAACTGCCTAGGAACACCCATACTGCATTACATCTGCATCTGATTAGCCAATCACCTGTAACTGCCTAGGAACGCCCATACTGCAATACATCTGCTCCTGATTAGCCAGCCGCCTGTAACTGCCTAGGAACGCCCATACTGCATTACATCTTTACCTGATTAGCCAACTGCCTGTAACTGCCTAGGAACACCCATACTGCATTACTTCTGCATCTGATTAGCCAACCGCCTGTAACTGCCTAGGAACACCCATACTGCATTACATCTGCATCTGATTAGCCAACCGCCTGTAACTGCCTAGGAACACCCATACTGCATTACATCTGCTCCTGATTAGCCAACCGCTTGTAACTGCCTAGGAACACCCATACTGCATTACGTCTGTGCCTGATTAGCCAACCGCCTGTAACTGCCTAGGAACACCCATACTGCATTACATCTGCTCCTGATTAGCCAACCGCCTGTAACTGCCTAGGATCGCCCATACTGCATTACGTCTTTGCCTGATTAGCCAACCGCCTGTAACTGCCTAGGATCGCCCATACTGCATTACGTCTGTGTCTGATTAGCCAACCGCTTCTAACTGCCTAGGAACGCCCATACTGCATTACATCTGCGCCTGATTAGCCAACCACTTGTAACTGCCAAGGAACGCCCATACTGCATTACATCTGCATCTGATTAGCCAACCGCCTGCCTGTAACTGCCTAGGAACACCCATACTGCATTACATCTGCGCCTGTTTAGCCAACTGCCTAGGAACACCCATACTGCATTACATCTGCATCTGATTAGCCAATCACCTGTAACTGCCTAGGAACACCCATACTGCATTACATCTGCTCCTGATTAGCCAGCAGCCTGTAACTGCCTAGGAACGCCCATACTGCATTACATCTACACCTGATTAGCCAACTGCCTGTAACTGCCTACGAACACCCATACTGCATTACATCTGCATCTGATTAGCCAATCACCTGTAACTGCCTAGGAACGCCCATACTGCATTACATCTGCTCCTGATTAGCCAGCCGCCTGTAACTGCCTAGGAACGCCCATACTGCATTACATCTGCTCCTGATTAGCCAGCCGCCTGTAACTGCCTAGGAACGCCCATACTGCATTACATCTGCATCTGACTAGCCAACCGCCTGTAACTGCCTAGGAACACCCATACTGCATTACATCTGCATCTGATTAGCCAACCGCCTGTAACTGCCTAGGAACACCCATACTGCATTACATCTGCCCCTGATTAGCCAGCCGACTGTAACTACCTAGGAACGCCCATACTGCATTACATCTACTCCTGATTAGCCAACCGCCTGTAACAGCCTAGGAACGCCCATACTGCATAACATCTGTGCCTGATTAGCCAACAGCTTGTAAATGCCTAGGAACACCCATACTGCATTACATCTGTGTCTGATTAGCCAACTGCCTGTAACTGCCTAGGAACGCCCATACTGCATTACATCTGCCCCTGATTAGCCAGCCGCCTGTAACTACCTAGGATCGCCAATACTGCATTACATCTGCCCCTGATTAGCCAGCCGCCTGTAACTACCTAGGATCGCCCATACTGCATTACATCTGCATCTGATTTGCCAGCCGGCTGTAACTACCTAGGAACACCCATACTGCATTACATCTGCTCCTGATTAGCCAACCGCCTGTAACTGCCTAGGATCGCCCATACTGCATTACGTCTGTGTCTGATTAGCCAAACGCTTGTAACTGCCTAGGAACGCCCATACTGCATTACATCTGCGCCTGATTAGCCAACCACTTGTAACTGCCTAGGAACGCCCATACTGCATTACATCTGCTCCTGATTAGCCAACCGCTTGTAACTGCCTAGGAACGCCCATACTGCATTACATCTGCGCCTGATTAGCCAACCGCCTGTAACTGTCTAGGAACACCCATACTGCATTACATCTGCGCCTGATTAGCCAACTGCCTGTAACTGCCTAGGAACACCCATACTGCATTACATCTGCTCCTGATTAGCCAACCACCTGTAACTTCCTAGGAACGCCCATACTGCATTACATCTGTATCTGATTAGCCCAACCGCCTGTGACTGCCTAGGAACACCCATACTGCATTACACCTACGTCTGATTAGCCAACCGCCTGTAACTGCCTACGAACGCCCATACTGCATTACATCTGCTCCTGATTAGCCAGCCGCCTGCAACTGCCTAGGAACGCCCATACTGCATTACATCTGCGCCTGATTAGCCAGCCGCCTGTAACTGCCTAGGAACACCCATACTGCATTACATCTGCCCCTGATTAGCCAGCCGCCTGTAACTACCTAGGAACGCCCATACTGCATTACATCTACTCCTGATTAGCCAACTGCCTGTAACTGCCTAGGAACTCCCATACTGCATTACATCTGTGCCTGATTAGCCAACCGCTTGTAACTGCCTAGGAACACCCATACTGCAATACATCTGTGTCTGATTAGCCAACTGCCTGTAACTGCCTAGGAACGCCCATACTGCATTACATCTGCCACTGATTAGCCAGCCGCCTGTAACTACCTAGGATCGCCCATACTGCATTACATCTGTCCCTGATTAGACAGCCGCCTGTAACTACCTAGGATCGCCCATACTGCATTACATCTGCATCTGATTAGCCAGCCGGCTGTAACTACCTAGGAACACCCATACTGCATTACATCTGCTCCTGATTAGCCAACCGCCTGTAACTGCCTAGGATCGTCCATACTGCATTACGTATGTGCCTGATTAGCCAACCGCTTGTAACTGCCTAGGAACGCCCATACTGCATTACATCTGCGCCTGATTAGCCAACCGTTTGTAACTGCCTAGGAACGCTCAAACTGCATTACATCTGCTCCTGATTAGCCAACCGCTTGTAACTGCCTAGGAACGCCCATACTGCATTACATCTGCGCCTGATTAGCAAACCGCCTGAAACTGTCTAGGAACACCCATACTGCATTACATCTGCTCCTGATTAGCCAACCGCCTGTAACTGCCTAGGAACGCCCATACTGCATTACATCTGCGCCTGATTAGCCAACTGCCTGTAACTGCCTAGGAACACCCATACTGCATTACATCTGCATCTGATTAGCCAATCACCTGTAACTGCCTAGGAACGCCCATACTGCAATACATCTGCTCCTGATTAGCCAGCCGCCTGTAACTGCCTAGGAACGCCCATACTGCATTACATCTTCACCTGATTAGCCAACTGCCTGTAACTGCCTAGGAACACCCATACTGCATTACTTCTGCATCTGATTAGCCAACCGCCTGTAACTGCCTAGGAACACCCATACTGCATTACATCTGCATCTGATTAGCCAACCACCTGTAACTGCCTAGGAACACCCATACTGCATTACATCTGCTCCTGATTAGCCAACCGCTTGTAACTGCCTAGGAACACCCATACTGCATTACGTCTGTGCCTGATTAGACAACCGCCTGTAACTGCCTAGGAACACCCATACTGCATTACATCTGCTCTGATTAGCCAACCGCCTGTAACTGCCTAGGATCGCCCATACTGCATTACGTCTTTGCCTGATTAGCCAACCGCCTGTAACTGCCTAGGATCGCCCATACTGCATTACGTCTGTGTCTGATTAGCCAACCGCTTCTAACTGCCTAGGAACGCCCATACTGCATTACATCTGCGCCTGATTAGCCAACCACTTGTAACTGCCAAGGAACGCCCATACTGCATTACATCTGCATCTGATTAGCCAACCGCCTGCCTGTAACTGCCTAGGAACACCCATACTGCATTACATCTGCGCCTGTTTAGCCAACTGCCTAGGAACACCCATACTGCATTACATCTGCATCTGATTAGCCAATCACCTGTAACTGCCTAGGAACGCCCATACTGCATTACATCTGCTCCTGATTAGACAGCCGCCTGTAACTGCCTAGGAACGCCCCTACTGCATTACATCTACACCTGATTAGCCAACTGCCTGTAACTGCCTACGAACACCCATACTGCATTACATCTGCATCTGATTAGCCAATCACCTGTAACTGCCTAGGAACGCCCATACTGCATTACATCTGCTCCTGATTAGCCAGCCGCCTGTAACTGCCTAGGAACGCCCATACTGCATTACATCTGCTCCTGATTAGCCAGCCGCCTGTAACTGCCTAGGAACGCCCATACTGCATTACATCTGCATCTGACTAGCCAACAGCCTGTAACTGCCTAGGAACACCCATACTGCATTACATCTGCATCTGATTAGCCAACCGCCTGTAACTGCCTAGGAACACCCATACTGCATTACATCTGCCCCTGATTAGCCAGCCGACTGTAACTACCTAGGAACGCCCATACTGCATTACATCTACTCCTGATTAGCCAACCGCCTGTAACAGCCTAGGAACGCCCATACTGCATAACATCTGTGCCTGATTAGCCAACAGCTTGTAAATGCCTAGGAACACCCATACTGCATTACATCTGTGTCTGATTAGCCAACTGCCTGTAACTGCCTAGGAATGCCCATACTGCATTACATCTGCCCCTGATTAGCCAGCCGCCTGTAACTACCTAGGATCGCCAATACTGCATTACATCTGCCCCTGATTAGCCAGCCGCCTGTAACTACCTAGGATCGCCCATACTGCATTACATCTGCATCTGATTTGCCAGCCGGCTGTAACTACCTAGGAACACCCATACTGCATTACATCTGCTCCTGATTAGCCAACCGCCTGTAACTGCCTAGGATCGCCCATACTGCATTACGTCTGTGTCTGATTAGCCAAACGCTTGTAACTGCCTAGGAACGCCCATACTGCATTACATCTGCGCCTGATTAGCCAACCACTTGTAACTGCCTAGGAACGCCCATACTGCATTACATCTGCTCCTGACTAGCCAACCGCTTGTAACTGCCTAGGAACGCCCATACTGCATTACATCTGCGCCTGATTAGCCAACCGCCTGTAACTGTCTAGGAACACCCATACTGCATTACATCTGCGCCTGATTAGCCAACTGCCTGTAACTGCCTAGGAACACCCATACTGCATTACATCTGCTCCTGATTAGCCAACCACCTGTAACTTCCTAGGAACGCCCATACTGCATTACATCTGTATCTGATTAGCCCAACCGCCTGTGACTGCCTAGGAACACCCATACTGCATTACACCTACGTCTGATTAGCCAACCGCCTGTAACTGCCTACGAACGCCCATACTGCATTACATCTGCTCCTGATTAGCCAGCCGCCTGCAACTGCCTAGGAACGCCCATACTGCATTACATCTGCGCCTGATTAGCCAGCCGCCTGTAACTGCCTTGGAACGCCCATACTGTATTACATCTGCTTCTGATTAGCCAACCGCCTGTAACTGCCTAGGAACACCCATACTGCATTACATCTGCATCTGATTAGCCAACCGCCTGTAACTGCCTAGGAACACCCATACTGCATTACATCTGCCCCTGATTAGCCAGCCGCCTGTAACTACCTAGGAACGCCCATACTGCATTACATCTACTCCTGATTAGCCAACCGCCTGTAACTGCCTAGGAACGCCCATACTGCATTACATCTGTGCCTGATTAGCCAACCGCTTGGAGCTGCCTAGGAACACCCATACTGCAATACATCTGTGTCTGATTAGCCAACCGCCTGTAACTGCCTAGGAACGCCCATACTGCATTACATCTGCCACTGATTAGCCAGCCGCCTGTAACTACCTAGGATCGCCCATACTGCATTACATCTGTCCCTGATTAGACAGCCGCCTGTAACTACCTAGGATTGCCCATACTGCATTACATGTGCATCTGATTAGCCAGCCGGCTGTAACTACCTAGGAACACCCATACTGCATTACATCTGCTCCTGATTAGCCAACTGCCTGTAACTGCCTAGGATCGCCCATACTGCATTACGTCTGTGCCTGATTAGCCAACCGCTTGTAACTGCCTAGGAACGCCCATACTGCATTACATCTGCGCCTGATTAGCCAACCGTTTGTAACTGCCTAGGAATGCTCATACTGCATTACATCTGCTCCTGATTAGCCAACCGCTTGTAACTGCCTAGGAACGCCCATACTGCATTACATCTGCGCCTGATTAGCCAACCGCCTGTAACTGTCTAGGAACACCCATACTGCATTACATCTGCTCCTGATTAGCCAACCGCCTGTAACTGCCTAGGAACGCCCATACTGCATTACATCTGCGCCTGATTAGCCAACTGCCTGTAACTGCCTAGGAACACCCATACTGCATTACATCTGCATCTGATTAGCCAATCACCTGTAACTGCCTAGGAACGCCCATACTGCTATACATCTGCTCCTGATTAGCCAGCCGCCTGTAACTGCCTAGGAACGCCCATACTGCATTACATCTTCACCTGATTAGCCAACTGCCTGTAACTGCCTTGGAACACCCATACTGCATTACATCTGCATCTGATTAGCCAATCAACTGTGACGGCCTAGGAACGCCCATACTGCATTACATCTGTATCTGATTAGCCAACCGCCTGTAACTGCCTAGGAACACCCATACTGCATTACATCTGCATCTGATTAGCCAACCGCCTGTAACTGCCTAGGAACACCCATACTGCATTACATCTGTTCCTGATTAGCCAACCGCTTGTAACTGCCTAGGAACGCCCATACTGCAGTACGTCTGTGCCTGATTAGCCAACCGCCTGTAACTGCCTAGGAACTCCCATACTGCATTACATCTGCTCCTGATTAGCCAACCGCCTGTAACTGCCTAGGATCGCCCATACTGCATTACGTCTGTGCCTGATTAGCCAACCGCCTGTAACTGCCTAGGAACGCCCATACTGCATTACATCTGCGCCTGATTAGCCAACCACTTGTAACTGCCTAGGAACGCCCATACTGCATTACATCTGCTCCTGATTAGCCAACCGCTTGTAACTGCCTAGGAACGCCCATACTGCATTACATCTGCGCCTGATTAGCCAACCACTTGTAACTGCCTAGGAACGCCCATACTGCATTACATCTGCTCCTGATTAGCCAACCGCTTGTAACTGCCTAGGAACGCCCATACTGCATTACATCTGCGCCTGATTAGCCAACCGCCTGTAACTGTCTAGGAACACCCATACTGCATTACATCTGCGCCTGATTAGCCAGCTGCCTGTAACTGCCTAGGAACACCCATACTGCATTACATCTGCATCTGATTAGCCAACCGCCTGACTGTAACTGCCTAGGAACACCCATACTGCATTACATCTGCGCCTGATTAGCCAACTGCCTGTAACTGCCTAGGAACACCCATACTGCATTACATCTGCTCCTGATTAGCCAACCACCTGTAACTTCCTAGGAACACCCATACTGCATTACATCTGTATCTGATTAGCCCAACCGCCTGTAACTGCCTAGGAACACCCATACTGCATTACTCCTACGTCTGATTAGCCAACCGCCAGTAACTGCCTACGAACACCCATACTGCATTACATCTGCTCCTGATTAGCCAGCCGCCTGTAACTACCTAGGAACGCCCATACTGCATTACATCTGCGCCTGATTAGCCAGCCGCCTGTAACTGCCTTGGAACGCCCATACTGTATTACATCTGCATCTGATTAGCCAACCGCCTGTAACTGCCTAGGAACACCCATACTGCATTACATCTGCATCTGATTAGCCAACTGCCTGTAACTGATTAGGAACACCCATACTGCATTACATCTGCCCCTGATTAGCCAGCCGCCTGTAACTACCTAGGAACGCCCATACTGCATTACATCTACTCCTGATTAGCCAACCGCCTGTAACTGCCTAGGAACTCCCATACTGCATTACATCTGTGCCTGATTAGCCAACCGCTTGTAACTGCCTAGGAACACCCATACTGCAATACATCTGTGTCTGATTAGCCAACTGCCTGTAACTGCCTAGGAACGCCCATACTGCATTACATCTGCTCCTGATTAGCCAACCGCTTGTAACTGCCTAGGAACGCCCATACTGCATTACATCTGCGCCTGATTAGCCAACCACTTGTAACTGCCTAGGAACGCCCACACTGCATTACATCTGCTCCTGATTAGCCAACCGCTTGTAACTGCCTAGGAACGCCCATACTGCATTACATCTGCGCCTGATTAGCCAACCGCCTGTAACTGTCTAGGAACACCCATACTGCATTACATCTGCGCCTGATTAGCCAGCTGCCTGTAACTGCCTAGGAACACCCATACTGCATTACATCTGCATCTGATTAGCCAACCGCCTGACTGTAACTGCCTAGGAACACCCATACTGCATTACATCTGCGCCTGATTAGCCAACTGCCTGTAACTGCCTAGGAACACCCATACTGCATTACATCTGCTCCTGATTAGCCAACCACCTGTAACTTCCTAGGAACACCCATACTGCATTACATCTGTATCTGATTAGCCCAACCGCCTGTAACTGCCTAGGAACACCCATACTGCATTACTCCTACGTCTGATTAGCCAACCGCCAGTAACTGCCTACGAACACCCATACTGCATTACATCTGCTCCTGATTAGCCAGCCGCCTGTAACTACCTAGGAACGCCCATACTGCATTACATCTGCGCCTGATTAGCCAGCCGCCTGTAACTGCCTTGGAACGCCCATACTGTATTACATCTGCATCTGATTAGCCAACCGCCTGTAACTGCCTAGGAACACCCATACTGCATTACATCTGCATCTGATTAGCCAACTGCCTGTAACTGATTAGGAACACCCATACTGCATTACATCTGCCCCTGATTAGCCAGCCGCCTGTAACTACCTAGGAACGCCCATACTGCATTACATCTACTCCTGATTAGCCAACCGCCTGTAACTGCCTAGGAACTCCCATACTGCATTACATCTGTGCCTGATTAGCCAACCGCTTGTAACTGCCTAGGAACACCCATACTGCAATACATCTGTGTCTGATTAGCCAACTGCCTGTAACTGCCTAGGAACGCCCATACTGCATTACATCTGCCACTGATTAGCCAGCCGCCTGTAACTACCTAGGATCGCCCATACTGCATTACATCTGTCCCTGATTAGACAGCCGCCTGTAACTACCTAGGATCGCCCATACTGCATTACATCTGCATCTGATTAGCCAGCCGGCTGTAACTACCTAGGAACACCCATACTGCATTACATCTGCTCCTGATTAGCCAACCGCCTGTAACTGCCTAGGATCGTCCATACTGCATTACGTCTGTGCCTGATTAGCCAACCGCTTGTAACTGCCTAGGAACGCCCATACTGCTTTACATCTGCGCCTGATTAGCCAACCGTTTGTAACTGCCTAGGAACGCTCATACTGCATTACATCTGCTCCTGATTAGCCAACCGCTTGTAACTGCCTAGGAACGCCCATACTGCATTACATCTGCGCCTGATTAGCAAACCGCCTGAAACTGTCTAGGAACACACATACTGCATTACATCTGCTCCTGATTAGCCAACCGCCTGTAACTGCCTAGGAACGCCCATACTGCATTACATCTGCGCCTGATTAGCCAACTGCCTGTAACTGCCTAGGAACACCCATACTGCATTACATCTGCATCTGATTAGCCAATCACCTGTAACTGCCTAGGAACGCCCATACTGCAATACATCTGCTCCTGATTAGCCAGCCGCCTGTAGCTGCCTAGGAACGCCCATACTGCATTACATCTTCACCTGATTAGCCAACTGCCTGTAACTGCCTAGGAACACCCATACTGCATTACATCTGCATCTGATTAGCCAATCACCTGTGACTGCCTAGGAACGCCCATACTGCATTACATCTGCTCCTGATTAGCCAGCCGGCTGTAACTGCCTAGGAACACCCATACTGCATTACTTCTGCATCTGATTAGCCAACCGCCTGTAACTGCCTAGGAACACCCATACTGCATTACATCTGCATCTGATTAGCCAACCGCCTGTAACTGCCTAGGAACACCCATACTGCATTACATCTGCTCCTGATTAGCCAACCGCTTGTAACTGCCTAGGAACACCCATACTGCATTACGTCTGTGCCTGATTAGCCAACCGCCTGTAACTGCCTAGGAACACCCATACTGCATTACATCTGCTCCTGATTAGCCAACCGCCTGTAACTGCCTAGGATCGCCCATACTGCATTACGTCTGTGCCTGATTAGCCAACCGCCTGTAACTGCCTAGGATCGCCCATACTGCATTACGTCTGTGTCTGATTAGCCAACCGCTTCTAACTGCCTAGGAACGCCCATACTGCATTACATCTGCGCCTGATTAGCCAACCACTTGTAACTGCCTAGGAACGCCCATACTGCATTACATCTGCATCTGATTAGCCAACCGCCTGCCTGTAACTGCCTAGGAACACCCATACTGCATTACATCTGTGCCTGTTTAGCCAACTGCCTAGGAACACCCATACTGCATTACATCTGCATCTGATTAGCCAATCACCTGTAACTGCCTAGGAACGCCCATACTGCATTACATCTGCTCCTGATTAGCCAGCCGCCTGTAACTGCCTAGGAACGCCCATACTGCATTACATCTACACCTGATTAGCCAACTGCCTGTAACTGCCTACGAACACCCATACTGCATTACATCTGCATCTGATTAGCCAATCACCTGTAACTGCCTAGGAACACCCATACTGCATTACATCTGCTCCTGATTAGCCAGCCGCCTGTAACTGCCTAGGAACGCCCATACTGCATTACATCTGCTCCTGATTAGCCAGCCGCCTGTAACTGCCTAGGAACGCCCATACTGCATTACATCTCCATCTGACTAGCCAACCGCGTGTAACTGCCTAGGAACACCCATACTGCATTACATCTGCATCTGATTAGCCAACCGCCTGTAACTGCCTAGGAACACCCATACTGCATTACATCTGCCCCTGATTAGCCAGCCGACTGTAACTACCTAGGAACGCCCATACTGCATTACATCTACTCCTGATTAGCCAACCGCCTGTAACAGCCTAGGAACGCCCATACTGCATAACATCTGTGCCTGATTAGCCAACAGCTTGTAATGCCTAGGAACACCCATACTGCATTACATCTGTGTCTGATTAGCCAACTGCCTGTAACTGCCTAGGAACGCCCATACTGCATTACATCTGCCCCTGATTAGCCAGCCGCCTGTAACTACCTAGGATCGCCAATACTGCATTACATCTGCCCCTGATTAGCCAGCCGCCTGTAACTACCTAGGATCGCCCATACTGCATTACATCTGCATCTGATTTGCCAGCTGGCTGTAACTACCTAGGAACACCCATACTGCATTACATCTGCTCCTGATTAGCCAACCGCCTGTAACTGCCTAGGATCGCCCATACTGCATTACGTCTGTGTCTGATTAGCCAAACGCTTGTAACTGCCTAGGAACGCCCATACTGCATTACATCTGCGCCTGATTAGCCAACCACTTGTAACTGCCTAGGAACGCCCATACTGCATTACATCTGCTCCTGATTAGCCAACCGCTTGTAACTGCCTAGGAACGCCCATACTGCATTACATCTGCGCCTGATTAGCCAACCGCCTGTAACTGTCTAGGAACACCCATACTGCATTACATCTGCGCCTGATTAGCCAACTGCCTGTAACTGCCTAGGAACACCCATACTGCATTACATCTGCATCTGATTAGCCAACCGCCTGCCTGTAACTGCCTAGGAACACCCATACTGTATTACATCTGCATCTGATTAGCCAACCGCCTGTAACTGCCTAGGAACACCCATACTGCATTACATCAGCATCTGATTAGCCAACTGCCTGTAACTGCCTAGGAACACCCATACTGCATTACATCTGCTCCTGATTAGCCAACCGCCTGTAACTGCCTAGGAACGCCCATACTGCATTACATCTGCGCCTGATTAGCCAACTGCCTGTAACTGCCTAGGAACACCCATACTGCATTACATCTGCATCTGATTAGCCAATCACCTGTAACTGCCTAGGAACGCCCATACTGCAATACATCTGCTCCTGATTAGCCAGCCGCCTGTAACTGCCTAGGAACGCCCATACTGCATTACATCTTCACCTGATTAGCCAACTGCCTGTAACTGCCTAGGAACACCCATACTGCATTACATCTGCATCTGATTAGCCAATCACCTGTGACTGCCTAGGAACGCCCATACTGCATTACATCTGCTCCTGATTAGCCAGCCGGCTGTAACTGCCTAGGAACACCCATACTGCATTACATCTGCATCTGATTAGCCAACCGCCTGTAACTGCCTAGGAACACCCATACTGCATTACATCTGCTCCTGATTAGCCAACCGCCTGTAACTGCCTAGGATCGCCCATATTGCATTACATCTGTGTCTGATTAGCCAACCGCTTCTAACTGCCTAGGAACGCCCATACTGCATTACATCTGCAATCGATTAGCCAACCGCCTGTAACTACCTAGGAACGCCCATACTGCATTACATCTACTCCTGATTAGCCAGCCGCCTGTGACTACCTATGAACGCCCATACTGCATTACATCTACTCCTGATTAGCCAACCGCCTGTAACTGCCTAGGAACTCCCATACTGCATTACATCTGTGCCTGATTAGCCAACCGCTTGTAACTGCCTAGGAACACCCATACTGCAATACATCTGTGTCTGATTAGCCAACCGCCTGTAACTGCCTAGGAACGCCCATACTGCATTACATCTGCCAATGATTAGCCAGCCGCCTGTAACTACCTAGGATCGCCCATACTGCATTACATCTGTCCCTGATTAGACAGCCGCCTGTAACTACCTAGGATCGCCCATACTGCATTACATCTGCGCCTGATTAGCCAGCCGTTTGTAACTGCCTAGGAACGCTCATACTGAATTACATCTGCTCCTGATTAGCCAACCGCTTGTAACTGCCTAGGAACGCCCATACTGCATTACATCTGCACCTGATTAGCCAACCGCCTGTAACTGTCTAGGAACACCCATACTGAATTACATCTGCTCCTGATTAGCCAACCACTTTTAACTGCCTAGCAACAACCATACTGCATTACATCTGCGCCTGATTAGCCAGCCGCCTGCCTGTAACTGCCTAGGAATACCCATACTGCATTACATCTGCGCCTGATTAGCCAACTGCCTGTAACTGCCTAGGAACACCCATACTGCATTACATCTGCGCCTGATTAGCCAACTGCCTGTAACTGCCTAGGAACACCCATACTGCATTACATCTGCGCCTGATTAGCCAACCGCCTGTAACTGCCTAGGAACGCCCATACTGCATTACATCTGCGCCTGATTAGCCAACTGCCTGTAACTGCCTAGGAACACCCATACTGCATTACATCTGCATCTGATTAGCCAATCACCTGTAACTGCCTAGGAACGCCCATACTGCATTACATCTGCTCCTGATTAGCCAGCCGCCTGTAACTGCCTAGGAACGCCCATACTGCATTACATCTACACCTGATTAGCCAACTGCCTGTAACTGCCTAGGAACACCCATACTGCATTACATCTGCATCTGATTAGCCAATCACCTGTGACTGCCTAGGAACGCCCGTACTGCATTACATCTGCTCCTGATTAGCCAGCCGCCTGTAACTGCCTAGGAACACCCATACTGCATTACACCTACGTCTGATTAGCCAACCGCCTGTAACTGCCTAGGAACACCCATACTTCATTACATCTGCGCCTGATTAGCCAACTGCCTGTAACTGCCAAGGATCGCCAATACTGCATTACATCTGCCCCTGATTAGCCAGCCGCCTGCAATTACCTAGGAACGCCCATACTTTATTACATCTACTCCTGATTAGCCAACCGCCTGTAACTGCCTAGGAATGCCCATACTGCATTACATCTGTGCCTGATTAGCCAACCGCTTGTAACTGCCTAGGAACACCCATACTGCATTACATCTGTGTCTGATTAGCCAACCGCCTGTAACTGCCTAGGAACGCCCATACTGCATTACATCTGCCACTGATTAGCCAGCCGCCTGTAACTACCTAGGATCGCCCATACTGCATTACATCTGCCCCTGATTAGCCAGCCGCCTGTAACTACCTAGGATCGCCCATACTGAATTACATCTGCATCTGATTAGCCAGCTGGCTGTAACTACCTATGAACACCCATACTGCATTACATCAGCATCTGATTAGCCAACCAGCTGTAACTGCCTAGGAACACCCATACTGCATTACATCTGCTCCTGATAAGCCAACCGCCTGTAACTGCCTAGGAACGCCCATACGGCATTACATCTGCGCCTGATTAGCCAACCGCTTGTAACTGCCTAGGAACGGCCATACTGCATTACATCTGCTCCTGATTAGCCAACTGCCTGTTACTGCCTAGGAACACCCATACTGCATTACATCTGCGCCTGAATAGCCTACCGCTTGTAACTGCCTAGGAACGCCCATACTGCATTACATCTGCGCCTTATTAGCCATCCGCCTGTAACTGTCTAGGAACACCCATACTGCATTACATCTGCTCCTGATTAGCCAACCGCTTGTAACTGCCTAGCAACACCCATACTGCATTACATCTGCTCCTGATTAGCCAACCGCTTGTAACTGCCTAGCAACACCCATACTGCATTACATCTGCGCCTGATTAGCCAACTGCCTGTAACTGCCTAGGAACACCCATACTGCATTACATCTGCATCTGATTAGCCAACCACTTGCAACTGCCTAGGAACGCCCATACTGCATTACATCTGCCACTGATTAGCCAGCCGCCTGTAACTACCTAGGATCGCCCATACTGCATTACATCTGCCCCTGATTAGCCAGCCGCCTGTAACTACCTAGGATCGCCCATACTACATTAGATCTGCATCTGATTAGCCAGCCGGCTGTAACTACCTAGGAACACCCATACTGCATTACATCTGCTCCTGATTAGCCAACCGCCTGTAACTGCCTAGGATCGCCCATACTGCATTACGTCTGTGTCTGATTAGCCAACCGCTTGTAACTGCCAAGGAACGCCCATACTGATTTACATCTGCATCTGATTAGACAATCACCTGTAACTGCCTAGGAATGCCCATACTGCATTACATCTGCTCCTGATTAGCCAGCCGCCTGTAACTGCCTAGGAACACCCATACTGCATTACATCTACACCTGATTAGCCAACTGCCTGTAACTGCCTAGGAACACCCATACTGCATTACATCTGCATCTGATTAGCCAATCACCTGTAACTGCCTAGGAACGCCCATTCTGCATTACATCTGATTAGCCAGCCGCCTGTAACTGCCTAGGAACGCCCATACTGCATTACATCTGCGCCTGATTAGCCAGCCGCCTGTAACTGCCAAGGAACGCAAATACTGCATTACATCTGCGTCTGATTAGCCAACCGCCTGTAACTGCCTAGGAACACCCATACTGCAGTACATCTGCATCTGATTAGCCAACCGCCTGTAACTGCCTAGGAACACCCATACTGCATTACATCTGCTCCAGATTAGCCAACCACCTATAACTTCCTAGGAACGCCCATACTGCATTACATCTGTATCTGATTAGCCCAACCGCCTGTAACTGCCTAGGAACACCCATACTGCATTACATCTACGTCTGATTAGCCAACCGCCTGTAACTGCCTACGAACGCCCATACTGCATTACATCTGCTCCTGATTAGCCAACTGCCTGTAACTGCCTAGGAACGCCCATACTGCATTACATCTGCCCCTGATTAGCCAGCCGCCTGTAACTACCTAGGAACGCCCATACTGCATTACATCTACTCCTGATTAGCCAACCGCCTGTAACTGCCTAGGAACGCCCATACTACATTACATCTGTGCCTGATTAGCCAACCGCTTGTAACTGCCTAGGAACACCCAGACTGCATTACATCTGCATCTGATTAGCCAACCGCCTGTAACTGCCTAGGAACACCCATACTGCATTACATCTGTATCTGATTAGCCAACCGCCTGTAACTGCCTAGGAACGCCCATACTGCATTACATCTGCCACTGATTAGCCAGCTGCCTGTAACTACCTAGGATCGCCCATACTGCATTACATCTGCCCCTGATTAGCCAGCCGCCTGTAACTACCTAGGATCACCCATACTGCATTACATCTGCATCTGATTAGCCAGCCGGCTGTAACTACCTAGGAACACCCATACTGCATTACATCTGCTCCTGATTAGCCAACCGCCAGTAACTGCCTAGGATCGCCCATACTGCATTACGTCTGTGTCTGATTAGCCAACCGCTTGTGACTGCCTAGGAACGCCCATACTGCATTACATTTGCGCCTGATTAGCCAACCGCTTGTAACTGCCTAGGAACGCCCATACTGCATTACATCTGCTCCTGATTAGCCAACCGCTTGTAACTGCCTAGGAACGCCCATACTGCATTACATCTGCGCCTGATTAGCCAACTGCCTGTAACTGCCTAGGAACACCCATACTGCATTACATCTGCATCTGATTAGCCAGCCGCCTGCCCTTAACTGCCTAGGAACACCCATACTGCATTACATCTGCTCCTGATTAGCCAACCGCCTGTAACTGCCTAGGAACGCCCATACTGCATTACATCTGCATCTGATTAGCCCAACCGCCTGTAACTGCCTAGGAACACCCATACTGCATTACATCAGCATCTGATTAGCCAACTGCCTGTAACTGCCTAGGAACACCCATACTGCATTACATCTGCGCCTGATTAGCCAACTGCCTGTAACTGCCTTGGAACACCCATACTGCATTACATCTGCATCTGATTAGCCAATCACCTGTAACTGCCTAGGAACGCCCATACTGCAATACATCTGCTCCTGATTAGTCAGCCGCCTGTAACTGCCTCGGAACGCCCATACTGCATTACATCATCACCTGATTAGCCAACTGCTTGTAACTGCCTAGGAACACCCGTACTGCATTACATCTGCATCTGATTAGCCAATCACCAGTGACTGCCTAAGAACGCCCATACTGCATTACATCTGTATCTGATTAGCCCAACCGCCTGTAAGTGCCTAGGAACACCCATACTGCATTACACCTACGTCTGATTAGCCAACCGCCTGTAACTGCCTACGAACGCCCATACTGCATTACATCTGCTCCTGATTAGACAGCCACCTGTAACTGCCTAGGAATGCCCATACTGCATTACATCTGCTCCTGATTAGCCAGCCGCCTGTAATTACCTAGGAACGCCCATACTGCATTACATCTACTCCTGATTAGCCAACCGCCTGTAACTGCCTAGGAACGCCCATACTGCATTACATCTGTGCCTGATTAGCCAACCGCTTGTAACTGCCTAGGAACACCCATACTGCAATACATCTGTGTCTGATTAGCCAAACGCCTGTAACTGCCTAGGAACGCCCATACTGCATTACATCTGCCACTGATTAGCCAGCCGCCTGTAACTACCTAGGATCGCCCATACTGCATTACATCTGTCCCTGATTAGACAGCCGCCTGTAACTACCTAGGATCGCCCATACTGCATTACATCTGCATCTGATTAGCCAGCCGGCTGTAACTACCTAGGAACACCCATACTGCATTACATCTGCTCCTGATTAGCCAACCGCCTGTAACTGCGTAGGATCGCCCATACTGCATTACGTCTGTGCCTGATTAGCCAACCGTTTGTAACTGCCTAGGAACGCCCATACTGCATTACATCTGCTCCTGATTAGCCAACCGCTTGTAACTGCCTAGGAACGCCCATACTGCATTACATCTGCTCCTGATTAGCCAACCGCCTGCCTGTAACTGCCTAGGAACACCCATACTGCATTACATCTGCATCTGATTAGCCAACCGCCTGCCTGTAACTGCCTAGGAATACCCATACTGCATTACATCTGCGCCTGATTAGCCAACTGCCTGTAACTGCCTAGGAACACCCATACTGCATTACATCTGCGCCTGATTAGCCAACCGCCTGTAACTGCCTAGGAACGCCCATAGTGCATTACATCTGCGCCTGATTAGCCAACTACCTGTAACTGCCTAGGAACACCCATACTGCATTACATCTGCATCTGATTAGCCAACCGCCTGCCTGTAACTGCCTAGGAATACCCATACTGCATTACATCTGCGCCTGATTAGCCAACTGCCTGTAACTGCCTAGGAACACCCATACTGCATTACATCTGCGCCTGATTAGCCAACCGCCTGTAACTGCCTAGGAAAGCCCATACTGCATTACATCTGCTCCTGATTAGCCAGCCGCCTGTAACTACCTAGGAACGCCCATACTGCATTACATCTGCCACTGATTAGCCAGCCGCCTGTAACTACCTAGGATCGCCCATACTGCATTACATCTGCCCCTGATTAGCCAGCCGCCTGTAACTACCTAGGATCGCCCATACTACATTACATCTGCATCTGATTAGCCAGCCGGCTGTAACTACCTAGGAACACCCATACTGCATTACATCTGCTCCTGATTAGCCAACCGCCTGTAACTGCCTAGGATCGCCCATACTGCATTACGTCTGTGTCTGATAAGCCAACCGCCTGTAACTGCCTAGGATCGCCCATACTGCATTACGTCTGTGTCTGATTAGCCAACCGCTTGTAACTGCCTAGGAACGCCCATACGGCATTACATCTGCGCCTGATTAGCCAACCGCTTGTAACTGCCTAGGAACGGCCATACTGCATTACATCTGCTCCTGATTAGCCAACTGCCTGTTACTGCCTAGGAACACCCATACTGCATTACATCTGCGCCTGAATAGCCTACCGCTTGTAACTGCCTAGGAACGCCCATACTGCATTACATCTGCGCCTTATTAGCCATCCGCCTGTAACTGTCTAGGAACACCCATACTGCATTACATCTGTGCCTGATTAGCCAACCGCTTGTAACTGCCTAGGAACGGCCATACTGCATTACATCTGCTCCTGATTAGCCAACTGCCTGTTACTGCCTAGGAACACCCATACTGCATTACATCTGCGCCTGAATAGCCTACCGCTTGTAACTGCCTAGGAACGCCCATACTGCATTACATCTGCGCCTTATTAGCCATCCGCCTGTAACTGTCTAGGAACACCCATACTGCATTACATCTGCTCCTGATTAGCCAACCGCTTGTAACTGCCTAGCAACACCCATACTGCATTACATCTGCTCCTGATTAGCCAACCGCTTGTAACTGCCTAGCAACACCCATACTGCATTACATCTGCGCCTGATTAGCCAACTGCCTGTAACTGCCTAGGAACACCCATACTGCATTACATCTGCATCTGATTAGCCAACCGCTTGCAACTGCCTAGGAACGCCCATACTGCATTACATCTGCCACTGATTAGCCAGCCGCCTGTAACTACCTAGGATCGCCCATACTGCATTACATCTGCCCCTGATTAGCCAGCCGCCTGTAACTACCTAGGATCGCCCATACTACATTACATCTGCATCTGATTAGCCAGCCGGCTGTAACTACCTAGGAACACCCATACTGCATTACATCTGCTCCTTATTAGCCAACCGCCTGTAACTGCCTAGGATCGCCCATACTGCATTACGTCTGTGTCTGATAAGCCAACCGCCTGTAACTGCCTAGGATCGCCCATACTGCATTACGTCTGTGTCTGATTAGCCAACCGCTTGTAACTGCCTAGGAACGCCCATACGGCATTACATCTGCGCCTGATTAGCCAACCGCTTGTAACTGCCTAGGAACGGCCATACTGCATTACATCTGCTCCTGATTAGCCAACTGCCTGTTACTGCCTAGGAACACCCATACTGCATTACATCTGCGCCTGAATAGCCTACCACTTGTAACTGCCTAGGAACGCCCATACTGCATTACATCTGCGCCTTATTAGCCATCCGCCTGTAACTGTCTAGGAACACCCATACTGCATTACATCTGCTCCTGATTAGCCAACCGCTTGTAACTGCCTAGCAACACCCATACTGCATTACATCTGCTCCTGATTAGCCAACCGCTTGTAACTGCCTAGCAACACCCATACTGCATTACATCTGCGCCTGATTAGCCAACTGCCTGTAACTGCCTAGGAACACCCATACTGCATTACATCTGCTCCTGATTAGCCAGCCGCCTGTAACTGCCTAGGAACGCCCATACTGCATTACATCTACACCTGATTAGCCAACTGCCTGTAACTGCCTAGGAACACCCATACTGCATTACATCTGCATCTGATTAGCCAATCACCTGTAACTGCCTAGGAACGCCCATTCTGCATTACATCTGATTAGCCAGCCGCCTGTAACTGCCTAGGAACGCCCATACTGCATTACATCTGCGCCTGATTAGCCAGCCGCCTGTAACTGCCAAGGAACGCCCATACTGCATTACATCTGCGTCTGATTAGCCAACCGCCTGTAACTGCCTAGGAACACCCATACTGCAGTACATCTGCATCTGATTAGCCAACCGCCTGTAACTGCCTAGGAACACCCATACTGCATTACATCTGCTCCAGATTAGCCAACCACCTATAACTTCCTAGGAACGCCCATACTGCATTACATCTGTATCTGATTAGCCCAACCGCCTGTAACTGCCTAGGAACACCCATACTGCATTACATCTACGTCTGATTAGCCAACCGCCTGTAACTGCCTACGAACGCCCATACTGCATTACATCTGCTCCTGATTAGCCAACTGCCTGTAACTGCCTAGGAACGCCCATACTGCATTACATCTGCCCCTGATTAGCCAGCCACCTGTAACTACCTAGGAACGCCCATACTGCATTACATCTACTCCTGATTAGCCAACCGCCTGTAACTGCCTAGGAACACCCAGACTGCATTACATCTGCATCTGATTAGCCAACCGCCTGTAACTGCCTAGGAACACCCATACTGCATTACATCTGTGTCTGATTAGCCAACTGCCTGTAACTGCCTAGGAACGCCCATACTGCATTACATCTGCCACTGATTAGCCAGCCGCCTGTAACTACCTAGGATTGCCCATACTGCATTACATCTGCCCCTGATTAGCCAGCCGCCTGTAACTACCTAGGATCGCCCATACTGCATTACATCTGCATCTGATTAGCCAGCCGGCTGTAACTACCTAGGAACACCCATACTGCATTACATCTGCTCCTGATTAGCCAACCGCCTGTAACTGCCTAGGATCGCCCATACTGCATTACGTCTGTGTCTGATTAGCCAACCGCTTGTAACTGCCTAGGAACGCCCATACTGCATTACATCTGCGCCTGAATAGCCAACCGCTTGTAACTGCCTAGGAACGCCCATACTGCATTACATCTGCTCCTGATTAGCCAACCGCTTGTAACTGCCTAGGAACGCCCATACTGCATTACATCTGCCCCTGATTAGCCAGCCGCCTGTAACTACCTAGGAACGCCCATACTGCATTACATCTACTCCTGATTAGCCAACCGCCTGTAACTGCCTTGGAACGCCCATACTGCATTACATCTGTGCCTGATTAGCCAACCGCTTGTAACTGCCTAGGAACACCCATACTGCATTACATCTGCATCTGATTAGCCAACCACCTGTAACTGCCTAGGAACACCCATACTGCATTACATCTGTATCTGATTAGCCAACCGCCTGTAACTGCCTAGGAATGCCCATACTGCATTACATCTGCCACTGATTAGCCAGCTGCCTGTAACTACCTAGGATCGCCCATACTGCATTACATCTGCCCCTGATTAGCCAGCCGCCTGTAACTACCTAGGATCACCCATACTGCATTACATCTGCATCTGATTAGCCAGCCGGCTGTAACTACCTAGGAACACCCATACTGCATTACATCTGCTCCTGATTAGCCAACCGCCAGTAACTGCCTAGGATCGCCCATACTGCATTACGTCTGTGTCTGATTAGCCAACCGCTTGTAACTGCCTAGGAACGCCCATACTGCATTACATCTGCGCCTGATTAGCCAACCGCTTGTAACTGCCTAGGAACGCCCATACTGCATTACATCTGCTCCTGATTAGCCAACCGCTTGTAACTGCCTAGGAACGCCCATACTGCATTACATCTGCGCCTGATTAGCCAACCGCCTGTAACTGTCTAGGAACACCCATACTGCATTACATCTGCTCCTGATTAGCCAACCGCTTGTAACTGCCTAGCAACACCCATACTGCATTACATCTGCGCCTGATTAGCCAACTGCCTGTAACTGCCTAGGAACGCCCATACTGCATTACATCTGCATCTGATTAGCCAGCCGCCTGCCCTTAACTGCCTAGGAACACCCATACTGCATTACATCTGCTCCTGATTAGCCAACCGCCTGTAACTGCCTAGGAACGCCCATACTGCATTACATCTGCATCTGATTAGCCCAACCGCCTGTAACTGCCTAGGAACACCCATACTGCATTACATCAGCATCTGATTAGCCAACTGCCTGTAACTGCCTAGGAACACCCATACTGCATTACATCTGCTCCTGATTAGCCAACCGCCTGTAACTGCCTAGGAACGCCCATACTGCATTACATCTGCGCCTGATTAGCCAACTGCCTGTAACTGCCTTGGAACACCCATACTGCATTACATCTGCATCTGATTAGCCAATCACCTGTAACTGCCTAGGAACGCCCATACTGCATTACATCTGCGCCTGATTAGTCAGCCGCCTGTAACTGCCTAGGAACGCCCATACTGCATTACATCTGTATCTGATTAGCCCAACCGCCTGTAACTGCCTAGGAACACCCATACTGCATTACACCTACGTCTGATTAGCCAACCGCCTGTAACTGCCTACGAACGCCCATACTGCATTACATCTGCTCCTGATTAGCCAGCCACCTGTAACTGCCAGGGAACGCCCATACTGCATTACATCTGCTCCTGATTAGCCAGCCGCCTGTAATTACCTAGGAACGCCCATACTGCATTACATCTACTCCTGATTAGCCAACCGCCTGTAACTGCCTAGGAACGCCCATACTGCATTACATCTGTGCCTGATTAGCCAACCGCTTGTAACTGCCTAGGAACACCCATACTGCAATACATCTGTGTCTGATTAGCCAACCGCCTGTAACTGCCTAGGAACGCCCATACTGCATTACATCTGCCACTGATTAGCCAGCCGCCTGTAACTACCTAGGATCGCCCATACTGCATTACATCTGTCCCTGATTAGACAGCCGCCTGTAACTACCTAGGATCGCCCATACTGCATTACATCTGCATCTGATTAGCCAGCCGGCTGTAACTACCTAGGGACACCCATACTGCATTACATCTGCTCCTGATTAGCCAACCGCCTGTAACTGCCTAGGATCGCCCATACTGCATTACGTCTGTGCCTGATTAGCCAACCGTTTGTAACTGCCTAGGAACGCCCATACTGCATTACATCTGCTCCTGATTAGCCAACCGCTTGTAACTGCCTAGGAACGCCCATACTGCATTATATCTGCTCCTGATTAGCCAACCGCCTGCCTGTAACTGCCTAGGAACACCCATACTGCATTACATCTGCATCTGATTAGCCAACCGCCTGCCTGTAACTGCCTAGGAATACCCATACTGCATTACATCTGCGCCTGATTAGCCAACTGCCTGTAACTGCCTAGGAACACCCATACTGCATTACATCTGCGCCTGATTAGCCAACCGCCTGTAACTGCCTAGGAACGCCCATAGTGCATTACATCTGCGCCTGATTAGCCAACTGCCTGTAACTGGCTAGGAAAACCCATACTGCATTACATCTGCATCTGATTAGCCAACCGCCTGCCTGTAACTGCCTAGGAATACCCATACTGCATTACATCTGCGCCTGATTAGCCAACTGCCTGTAACTGCCTAGGAACACCCATACTGCATTACATCTGCGCCTGATTAGCCAACCGCCTGTAACTGCCTAGGAACGCCCATAGTGCATTACATCTGCGCCTGATTAGCCAACTGCCTGTAACTGCCTAGGAACACCCATACTGCATTACATCTGCATCTGATTAGCCAATCACCTGTAACTGCCTAGGAAAGCCCATACTGCATTACATCTGCTCCTGATTAGCCAGCCGCCTGTAACTACCTAGGAACGCCCATACTGCATTACATCTGCCACTGATTAGCCAGCCGCCTGTAACTACCTAGGATCGCCCATACTGCATTACATCTGCCCCTGATTAGCCAGCCGCCTGTAACTACCTAGGATCGCCCATACTACATTACATCTGCATCTGATTAGCCAGCCGGCTGTAACTACCTAGGAACACCCATACTGCATTACATCTGCTCCTGATTAGCCAACCGCCTGTAACTGCCTAGGATCGCCCATACTGCATTACGTCTGTGTCTGATAAGCCAACCGCCTGTAACTGCCTAGGATCGCCCATACTGCATTACGTCTGTGTCTGATTAGCCAACCGCTTGTAACTGCCTAGGAACGCCCATACGGCATTACATCTGCGCCTGATTAGCCAACCGCTTGTAACTGCCTAGGAACGGCCATACTGCATTACATCTGCTCCTGATTAGCCAACTGCCTGTTACTGCCTAGGAACACCCATACTGCATTACATCTGCGCCTGAATAGCCTACCGCTTGTAACTGCCTAGGAACGCCCATACTGCATTACATCTGCGCCTTATTAGCCATCCGCCTGTAACTGTCTAGGAACACCCATACTGCATTACATCTGCGCCTGATTAGCCAACCGCTTGTAACTGCCTAGGAACGGCCATACTGCATTACATCTGCTCCTGATTAGCCAACTGCCTGTTACTGCCTAGGAACACCCATACTGCATTACATCTGCGCCTGAATAGCCTACCGCTTGTAACTGCCTAGGAACGCCCATACTGCATTACATCTGCGCCTTATTAGCCATCCGCCTGTAACTGTCTAGGAACACCCATACTGCATTACATCTGCTCCTGATTAGCCAACCGCTTGTAACTGCCTAGCAACACCCATACTGCATTACATCTGCTCCTGATTAGCCAACCGCTTGTAACTGCCTAGCAACACCCATACTGCATTACATCTGCGCCTGATTAGCCAACTGCCTGTAACTGCCTAGGAACACCCATACTGCATTACATCTGCATCTGATTAGCCAACCGCTTGCAACTGCCTAGGAACGCCCATACTGCATTACATCTGCCACTGATTAGCCAGCCGCCTGTAACTACCTAGGATCGCCCATACTGCATTACATCTGCCCCTGATTAGCCAGCCGCCTGTAACTACCTAGGATCGCCCATACTACATTACATCTGCATCTGATTAGCCAGCCGGCTGTAACTACCTAGGAACACCCATACTGCATTACATCTGCTCCTGATTAGCCAACCGCCTGTAACTGCCTAGGATCGCCCATACTGCATTACGTCTGTGTCTGATAAGCCAACCGCCTGTAACTGCCTAGGATCGCCCATACTGCATTACGTCTGTGTCTGATTAGCCAACCGCTTGTAACTGCCTAGGAACGCCCATACGGCATTACATCTGCGCCTGATTATCCAACCGCTTGTAACTGCCTAGGAACGGCCATACTGCATTACATCTGCTCCTGATTAGCCAACTGCCTGTTACTGCCTAGGAACACCCATACTGCATTACATCTGCGCCTGAATAGCCTACCACTTGTAACTGCCTAGGAACGCCCATACTGCATTACATCTGCGCCTTATTAGCCATCCGCCTGTAACTGTCTAGGAACACCCATACTGCATTACATCTGCTCCTGATTAGCCAACCGCTTGTAACTGCCTAGCAACACCCATACTGCATTACATCTGCTCCTGATTAGCCAACCGCTTGTAACTGCCTAGCAACACCCATACTGCATTACATCTGCGCCTGATTAGCCAACTGCCTGTAACTGCCTAGGAACACCCATACTGCATTACATCTGCATCTGATTAGCCAACCGCTTGCAACTGCCTAGGAACGCCCATACTGCATTACATCTGCCACTGATTAGCCAGCCGCCTGTAACTACCTAGGATCGCCCATACTGCATTACATCTGCCCCTGATTAGCCAGCCGCCTGTAACTACCTAGGATCGCCCATACTACATTACATCTGCATCTGATTAGCCAGCCGGCTGTAACTACCTAGGAACACCCATACTGCATTACATCTGCTCCTGATTAGCCAACCGCCTGTAACTGCCTAGGATCGCCCATACTGCATTACGTCTGTGTCTGATTAGCCAACCGCTTGTAACTGCCAAGGAACGCCCATACTGATTTACATCTGCATCTGATTAGACAATCACCTGTAACTGCCTAGGAATGCCCATACTGCATTACATCTGCTCCTGATTAGCCAGCCGCCTGTAACTGCCTAGGAACGCCCATACTGCATTACATCTACACCTGATTAGCCAACTGCCTGTAACTGCCTAGGAACACCCATACTGCATTACATCTGCATCTGATTAGCCAATCACCTGTAACTGCCTAGGAACGCCCATTCTGCATTACATCTGATTAGCCAGCCGCCTGTAACTGCCTAGGAACGCCCATACTGCATTACATCTGCGCCTGATTAGCCAGCCGCCTGTAACTGCCAAGGAACGCCCATACTGCATTACATCTGCGTCTGATTAGCCAACCGCCTGTAACTGCCTAGGAACACCCATACTGCAGTACATCTGCATCTGATTAGCCATCCGCCTGTAACTGCCTAGGAACACCCATACTGCATTACATCTGCTCCAGATTAGCCAACCACCTATAACTTCCTAGGAACGCCCATACTGCATTACATCTGTATCTGATTAGCCCAACCGCCTGTAACTGCCTAGGAACACCCATACTGCATTACATCTACGTCTGATTAGCCAACCGCCTGTAACTGCCTACGAACGCCCATACTGCATTACATCTGCTCCTGATTAGCCAACTGCCTGTAACTGCCTAGGAACGCCCATACTGCATTACATCTGCCCCTGATTAGCCAGCCACCTGTAACTACCTAGGAACGCCCATACTGCATTACATCTACTCCTGATTAGCCAACCGCCTGTAACTGCCTAGGAACACCCAGACTGCATTACATCTGCATCTGATTAGCCAACCGCCTGTAACTGCCTAGGAACACCCATACTGCATTACATCTGTGTCTGATTAGCCAACTGCCTGTAACTGCCTAGGAACGCCCATACTGCATTACATCTGCCACTGATTAGCCAGCCGCCTGTAACTACCTAGGATTGCCCATACTGCATTACATCTGCCCCTGATTAGCCAGCCGCCTGTAACTACCTAGGATCGCCCATACTGCATTACATCTGCATCTGATTAGCCAGCCGGCTGTAACTACCGAGGAACACCCATACTGCATTACATCTGCTCCTGATTAGCCAACCGCCTGTAACTGCCTAGGATCGCCCATACTGCATTACGTCTGTGTCTGATTAGCCAACCGCTTGTAACTGCCTAGGAACGCCCATACTGCATTACATCTGCGCCTGAATAGCCAACCGCTTGTAACTGCCTAGGAACGCCCGTACTGCATTACATCTGCTCCTGATTAGCCAACCGCTTGTAACTGCCTAGGAACGCCCATACTGCATTACATCTGCCCCTGATTAGCCAGCCGCCTGTAACTACCTAGGAAAGCCCATACTGCATTACATCTACTCCTGATTAGCCAACCGCCTGTAACTGCCTTGGAACGCCCATACTGCATTACATCTGTGCCTGATTAGCCAACCGCTTGTAACTGCCTAGGAACACCCATACTGCATTACATCTGCATCTGATTAGCCAACCACCTGTAACTGCCTAGGAACACCCATACTGCATTACATCTGTATCTGATTAGCCAACCGCCTGTAACTGCCTAGGAACGCCCATACTGCATTACATCTGCCACTGATTAGCCAGCTGCCTGTAACTACCTAGGATCGCCCATACTGCATTACATCTGCCCCTGATTAGCCAGCCGCCTGTAACTACCTAGGATCACCCATACTGCATTACATCTGCATCTGATTAGCCAGCCGGCTGTAACTACCTAGGAACACCCATACTGCATTACATCTGCTCCTGATTAGCCAACCGCCAGTAACTGCCTAGGATCGCCCATACTGCATTACGTCTGTGTCTGATTAGCCAACCGCTTGTAACTGCCTAGGAACGCCCATACTGCATTACATCTGCGCCTGATTAGCCAACCGCTTGTAACTGCCTAGGAACGCCCATACTGCATTACATCTGCTCCTGATTAGCCAACCGCTTGTAACTGCCTAGGAACGCCCATACTGCATTACATCTGCGCCTGATTAGCCAACCGCCTGTAACTGTCTAGGAACACCCATACTGCATTACATCTGCTCCTGATTAGCCAACCGCTTGTAACTGCCTAGCAACACCCATACTGCATTACATCTGCGCCTGATTAGCCAACTGCCTGTAACTGCCTAGGAACACCCATACTGCAATACATCTGCATCTGATGAGCCAGCCGCCTGCCCTTAACTGCCTAGGAACACCCATACTGCATTACATCTGCTCCTGATTAGCCAACCGCCTGTAACTGCCTAGGAACGCCCATACTGCATTACATCTGCATCTGATTAGCCCAACCGCCTGTAACTGCCTAGGAACACCCATACTGCATTACATTAGCATCTGATTAGCCAACTGCCTGTAACTGCCTAGGAACACCCATACTGCATTACATCTGCTCCTGATTAGCCAACCGCCTGTAACTGCCTAGGAACGCCCATACTGCATTACATCTGCGCCTGATTAGCCAACTGCCTGTAACTGCCTTGGAACACCCATACTGCATTACATCTGCATCTGATTAGCCAATCACCTGTAACTGCCTAGGAACGCCCATACTGCATTACATCTGCGCCTGATTAGTCAGCCGCCTGTAACTGCCTAGGAACGCCCATACTGCATTACATCTGTATCTGATTAGCCCAACCGCCTGTAACTGCCTAGGAACACCCATACTGCATTACACCTACGTCTGATTAGCCAACCGCCTGTAACTGCCTACGAACGCCCATACTGCATTACATCTGCTCCTGATTAGCCAGCCACCTGTAACTGCCTAGGAACGCCCATACTGCATTACATCTGCTCCTGATTAGCCAGCCGCCTGTAATTACCTAGGAAGGCCCATACTGCATTACATCTACTCCTGATTAGCCAACCGCCTGTAACTGCCTAGGAACGCCCATACTGCATTACATCTGTGCATGATTAGCCAACCGCTTGTAACTGCCTAGGAACACCCATACTGCAATACATCTGTGTCTGATTAGCCAACCGCCTGTAACTGCCTAGGAACGCCCATACTGCATTACATCTGCCACTGATTAGCCAGCCGCCTGTAACTACCTAGGATCGCCCATACTGCATTACATCTGTCCCTGATTAGACAGCCGCCTGTAACTACCTAGGATCGCCCATACTGCATTACATCTGCATCTGATTAGCCAGCCGGCTGTAACTACCTAGGGACACCCATACTGCATTACATCTGCTCCTGATTAGCCAACCGCCTGTAACTGTCTAGGATCGCCCATACTGCATTACGTCTGTGCCTGATTAGCCAACCGTTTGTAACTGCCTAGGAACGCCCATACTGCATTACATCTGCTCCTGATTAGCCAACCGCTTGTAACTGCCTAGGAACGCCCATACTGCATTACATCTGCTCCTGATTAGCCAACCGCCTGCCTGTAACTGCCTAGGAACACCCATACTGCATTACATCTGCATCTGATTAGCCAACCGCCTGCCTGTAACTGCCTAGGAATACCCATACTGCATTACATCTGCGCCTGATTAGCCAACTGCCGGTAACTGCCTAGGAACACCCATACTGCATTACATCTGCGCCTGATTAGCCAACCGCCTGTAACTGCCTAGGAACGCCCATAGTGCATTACATCTGCGCCTGATTAGCCAACTGCCTGTAACTGCCTAGGAAAACCCATACTGCATTACATCTGCATCTGATTAGCCAACCGCCTGCCTGTAACTGCCTAGGAATACCCATACTGCATTACATCTGCGCCTGATTAGCCAACTGCCTGCAACTGCCTAGGAACACCCATACTGCATTACATCTGCGCCTGATTAGCCAACCGCCTGTAACTGCCTAGGAACGCCCATAGTGCATTACATCTGCGCCTGATTAGCCAACTGCCTGTAACTGCCTAGGAACACCCATACTGCATTACATCTGCATCTGATTAGCCAATCACCTGTAACTGCCTAGGAAAGCCCATACTGCATTACATCTGCTCCTGATTAGCCAGCCGCCTGTAACTGCCTAGGAACGCCCATACTGCATTACATCTACACCTGATTAGCCAACTGCCTGTAACTGCCTAGGAACACCCATACTGCATTAAATCTGCATCTGATTAGCCAATCACCTGTGACTGCCTAGGAATGCCCGTACTGCATTACATCTGCTCCTGATTAGCCAATCACCTGTGACTGCCTAGGAATGCCCGTACTGCATTACATCTGCATCTGATTAGCCAACCGCCTGTAACTGCCTAGGAACACCCATACTGCATTACATCTGTATCTGATTAGCCCAACCGCCTGTAACTGCCTAGGAACGCCCATACGGCATTACATCTGTGTCTGATTAGCCAACCGCTTGTAACTGCCTAGGAACGCCCATACGGCATTACATCTGCGCCTGATTAGCCAACCACTTGTAACTGCCTAGGAACGCCCATACTGCATTACATTTGCTCCTGATTAGCCAACCGCTTGTAACTGCCTAGGAACGCCCATACTGCATTACATCTGAGCCTGATTAGCGGTTGAACCGCCTGTAACTGCCTAGGAACGCACATACTGCATTACATCTGCGCCTGATTAGCCAACCGCTTGTAACTGTCTAGGAACGCCCATACTGCATTACGTCTGTGCCTGATTAGCCAACCGCCTGTAACTGCCTAGGAACACCCATACTGCATTACATCTGCTCCTGATTAGCCAACCGCCTGTAACTGCCTAGGATCGCCCATACTGCATTACGTCTGTGCCTGATTAGCCAACCGCCTGTAACTGCCTAGGATCGCCCATACTGCATTACGTCGTTGTCTGATTAGCCAACCGCTTCTAACTGCCTAGGAACGCCCATACTGCATTACATCTGCGCCTGATTAGCCAACCACTTGTAACTGCCTAGGAACGCCCATACTGCATTACATCTGCTCCTGATTAGCCAACCGCATGTAACTGCCTAGGAACGCCCATACTGCATTACATCTGCGCCTGATTAGCGAACCACCTGTAACTGCCTAGGAACGCCCATACTGCATTACATCTGCGCCTGATTAGCCAACTGCCTGTAACTGCCTAGGAACACCCATACTGCATTACATCTGCATCTGATTAGCCAACTGCCTGTAACTGCCTAGGAACGCCCATACTGCATTTCATCTGCCACTGATTAGCCAGCCGCCTGTAACTACCTAGGATCGCCCATACTGCATTACATCTGTCCCTGATTAGACAGCCGCCTGTAACTACCTAGGATCGCCCATACTGCATTACATCTGCGCCTGATTAGCCAACCGTTTGTAACTGCCTAGGAACGCTCATACTGCATTACATCTGCTTCTGATTAGCCAACCGCTTGTAACTGCCTAGGAACGCCCATACTGCATTACATCTGCGCCTGATTAGCCAACCGCCTGTAACTGTCTAGGAACACCGATACTGCATGACATCTGCTCCTGATTAGCCAACCACTTTTAACAGCCTAGCAACACCCATACTGCATTACATCTGCGCCAGATTAGCCAGCCGCCTGCCTGTAACTGCCTAGGAACACCCATACTGCATTACATCTGCATCTGATTAGCCAACCACCTGCCTGTAACTGCCTAGGAATACCCATACTGCATTACATCTGCGCCTGATTAGCCAACTGCCTGTAACTGCCTAGGAACACCCATACTGCATTACATCTGCGCCTGATTAGCCAACCGCCTGTAACTGCCTAGGAACGCCCATACTGCATTACATCTGCGCCTGATTAGCCAACTGCCTGTAACTGCCTAGGAACACCCATACTGCATTACATCTGCATCTGATTAGCCAATCACCTGTAACTGCCTAGGAACGCCCATACTGCATTACATCTGCTCCTGATTAGCCAGCCGCCTGTAACTGCCTAGGAACGCCCATACTGCATTACATCTGCTCCTGATTAGCCAGCCGCCTGTAACTGCCTAGGAACACCCATACTGCATTACATCTGCATCTGATTAGCCAATCACCTGTAACTGCCTAGGAACGCCCATACTGCATTACATCTACACCTGATTAGCCATGTGCCTGTAACTGCCTAGGAACACCCATACTGCATTACATCTGCATCTGATTAGCCAATCACCTGTGACTGCCTAGGAACGCCCGGACTGCATTACATCTGCTCCTGATTAGCCAGCCGCCTGTAACTGCCTAGGAACACCCATACTGCATTACACCTACGTCTGATTAGCCAACCGCCTGTAACTGCCTACGAACACCCATACTGCATTACATCTGCTCCTGATTAGCCAACCGTCTGTAACTGCCTAGGAACACCCATACTGCATTACATCTGCTCCTGATTAGCCAGCCGCCTGTAACTGCCTAGGATCGCCAATACTGCATTACATCTGCCCCTGATTAGCCAGGCGCCTGTAATTACCTAGGAACGCCCATACTGCATTACATCTACTCCTGATTAGCCAACCGCCTGTAACTGCCTAGGAATGCCCATACTGCATTACATCTGTGCCTGATTAGCCAACCGCTTGTAACTGCCTAGGAACACCCATACTGCCTTACATCTGTGTCTGATTAGCCAACCGCCTGTAACTTCCTAGGAACGCCCATACTGCATTACATCTGCCACTGATTAGCCAGCCGCCTGTAACTACCTAGGATCGCCCATACTGCATTACCTCTTCCCCTGATTAGCCAGCCGCCTGTAACTACCTAGGATCGCCCATACTGAATTACATCTGCATCTGATTAGCCAGCCGGCTGTAACTGCCTAGGAACACCCATACTGCATTACATCTGCTCCTGATTAGCCAAGCGCCTGTAACTGCCTAGGATCGCCCATACTGCATTACGTCTGTGTCTGATTAGCCAACCACTTGTAACTGCCTAGGAACGCCCATACGGCATTACATCTGCGCCTGATTAGCCAACCGCTTGTAACTGCCTAGGAACGGCCATACTGCATTACATCTGCTCCTGATTAGCCAACTGCCTGTTACTGCCTAGGAACACCCATACTGCATTACATCTGCGCCTGAATAGCCTACCTCTTGTAACTGCCTAGGAACGCCCATACTGCATTACATCTGCGCCTTATTAGCCATCCGCCTGTAACTGTCTAGGAACACCCATACTGCATTACATCTGCTCCTGATTAGCCAACCGCTTGTAACTGCCTAGCAACACCCATACTGCATTACATCTGCGCCTGATTAGCCAACTGCCTGTAACTGCCTAGGAACACCCATACTGCATTACATCTGCATCTGATTAGCCAACCGCTTGCAACTGCCTAGGAACGCCCATACTGCATTACATCTGCCACTGATTAGCCAGCCGCCTGTAACTACCTAGGATCGCCCATACTGCATTACATCTGCCCCTGATTAGCTGGCCGCCTGTAACTACCTAGGATCGCCCATACTGCATTACATCTGCATCTGATTAGCCAGCCGGCTGTAACTACCTAGGAACACCCATACTGCATTACATCTGCTCCTGATTAGCCAACCGCCTGTAACTGCCTAGGATCGCCCATACTGCATTACGTCTGTGTCTGATTAGCCAACCGCTTGTAACTGCCTAGGAACGCCCATACTGCATTACATCTGCATCTGATTAGCCAATCACCTGTAACTGCCTAGGAATGCCCATACTGCATTACATCTGCTCCTGATTAGCCAGCCGCCTGTAACTGCCTAGGAACGCCCATACTGCATTACATCTACACCTGATTAGCCAACTGCCTGTAACTGCCTAGGAACACCCATACTGCATTACATCTGCATCTGATTAGCCAATCACCTGTAACTGCCTAGGAACGCCCATACTGCATTACATCTGATTAGCCAGCCGCCTGTAACTGCCTAGGAACGCCCATACTGCATTACATCTGCGCCTGATTAGCCAGCCGCCTGTAACTGCCAAGGAACGCCCATACTGCATTACATCTGCGTCTGATTAGCCAACCGCCTGTAACTGCCTAGGAACACCCATACTGCATTACATCTGCATCTGATTAGCCAACCGCCTGTAACTGCCTAGGAACACCCATACTGCATTACATCTGCATCTGATTAGCCAACCGCCTGTAACTGCCTAGGAACGCCCATACTGCATTACATCTGCGCCTGATTAGCCAACCGCCTGTAACTGCCTAGGAACGCCCATACTGCATTACATCTGTGCCTGATTAGCCAACCGCTTGTAACTGCATAGGAACACCCATACTGCAATACATCTGTGTCTGATTAGCCAACCGCCTGTAACTGCCTAGGAACGCCCATACTGCATTACATCTGCCACTGATTAGCCAGCCGCCTGTAACTACCTAGGATCGCCCATACTGCATTACATCTGTCCCTGATTAGACAGCCGCCTGTAACTACCTAGGATCGCCCATACTGCATTACATCTGCGCCTGATTAGCCAACCGTTTGTAACTGCCTAGGAACGCTCATACTGCATTACATCTGCTTCTGATTAGCCAACCGCTTGTAACTGCCTAGGAACGCCCATACTGCATTACATCTGCGCCTGATTAGCCAACCGCCTGTAACTGTCTAGGAACACCGATACTGCATTACATCTGCTCCTGATTAGCCAACCACTTTTAACAGCCTAGCAACACCCATACTGCATTACATCTGCGCCAGATTAGCCAGCCGCCTGCCTGTAACTGCCTAGGAACACCCATACTGCATTACATCTGCATCTGATTAGCCAACCACCTGCCTGTAACTGCCTAGGAATACCCATACTGCATTACATCTGCGCCTGATTAGCCAACTGCCTGTAACTGCCTAGGAACACCCATACTGCATTACATCTGCGCCTGATTAGCCAACCGCCTGTAACTGCCTAGGAACGCCCATACTGCATTACATCTGCGCCTGATTAGCCAACTGCCTGTAACTGCCTAGGAACACCCATACTGCATTACATCTGCATCTGATTAGCCAATCACCTGTAACTGCCTAGGAACGCCCATACTGCATTACATCTGCTCCTGATTAGCCAGCCGCCTGTAACTGCCTAGGAACGCCCATACTGCATTACATCTGCTCCTGATTAGCCAGCCGCCTGTAACTGCCTAGGAACACCCATACTGCATTACATCTGCATCTGATTAGCCAATCACCTGTAACTGCCTAGGAACGCCCATACTGCATTACATCTACACCTGATTAGCCATGTGCCTGTAACTGCCTAGGAACACCCATACTGCATTACATCTGCATCTGATTAGCCAATCACCTGTGACTGCCTAGGAACGCCCGTACTGCATTACATCTGCTCCTGATTAGCCAGCCGCCTGTAACTGCCTAGGAACACCCATACTGCATTACACCTACGTCTGATTAGCCAACCGCCTGTAACTGCCTACGAACACCCATACTGCATTACATCTGCTCCTGATTACCCAACCGTCTGTAACTGCCTAGGAACACCCATACTGCATTACATCTGCTCCTGATTAGCCAGCCGCCTGTAACTGCCTAGGATCGCCAATACTGCATTACATCTGCCCCTGATTAGCCAGGCGCCTGTAATTACCTAGGAACGCCCATACTGCATTACATCTACTCCTGATTAGCCAACCGCCTGTAACTGCCTAGGAATGCCCATACTGCATTACATCTGTGCCTGATTAGCCAACCGCTTGTAACTGCCTAGGAACACCCATACTGCCTTACATCTGTGTCTGATTAGCCAACCGCCTGTAACTGCCTAGGAACGCCCATACTGCATTACATCTGCCACTGATTAGCCAGCCGCCTGTAACTACCTAGGATCGCCCATACTGCATTACCTCTTCCCCTGATTAGCCAGCCGCCTGTAACTACCTAGGATCGCCCATACTGAATTACATCTGCATCTGATTAGCCAGCCGGCTGTAACTACCTAGGAACACCCATACTGCATTACATCAGCATCTGATTAGCCAACCGCCTGTAACTGCCTAGGAACACCCATACTGCATTACATCTGCTCCTGATTAGCCAAGTGACTGTAACTGCCTAGGATCGCCCATACTGCATTACGTCTGTGTCTGATTAGCCAACCGCTTGTAACTGCCTAGGAACGCGCATACGGCATTACATCTGCGCCTGATTAGCCAACCGCTTGTAACTGCCTAGGAACGGCCATACTGCATTACATCTGCTCCTGATTAGCCAACTGCCTGTTACTGCCTAGGAACACCCATACTGCATTACATCTGCGCCTGAATAGCCTACCTCTTGTAACTGCCTAGGAACGCCCATACTGCATTACATCTGCGCCTTATTAGCCATCCGCCTGTAACTGTCTAGGAACACCCATACTGCATTACATCTGCTCCTGATTAGCCAACCGCTTGTAACTGCCTAGCAACACCCATACTGCATTACATCTGCGCCTGATTAGCCAACTGCCTGTAACTGCCTAGGAACACCCATACTGCATTACATCTGCATCTGATTAGCCAACCGCTTGCAACTGCCTAGGAACGCCCATACTGCATTACATCTGCCACTGATTAGCCAGCCGCCTGTAACTACCTAGGATCGCCCATACTGCATTACATCTGCCCCTGATTAGCTGGCCGCCTGTAACTACCTAGGATCGCCCATACTGCATTACATCTGCATCTGATTAGCCAGCCGGCTGTAACTACCTAGGAACACCCATACTGCATTACATCTGCTCCTGATTAGCCAACCGCCTGTAACTGCCTAGGATCGCCCATACTGCATTACGTCTGTGTCTGATTAGCCAACCGCTTGTAACTGCCTAGGAACGCCCATACTGCATTACATCTGCATCTGATTAGCCAATCACCTGTAACTGCCTAGGAATGCCCATACTGCATTACATCTGCTCCTGATTAGCCAGCCGCCTGTAACTGCCTAGGAACGCCCATACTGCATTACATCTACACCTGATTAGCCAACTGCCTGTAACTGCCTAGGAACACCCATACTGCATTACATCTGCATCTGATTAGCCAATCACCTGTAACTGCCTAGGAACGCCCATACTGCATTACATCTGATTAGCCAGCCGCCTGTAACTGCCTAGGAACGCCCATACTGCATTACATCTGCGCCTGATTAGCCAGCCGCCTGTAACTGCCAAGGAACGCCCATACTGCATTACATCTGCGTCTGATTAGCCAACCGCCTGTAACTGCCTAGGAACACCCATACTGCATTACATCTGCATCTGATTAGCCAACCGCCTGTAACTGCCTAGGAACACCCATACTGCATTACATCTGCATCTGATTAGCCAACCGCCTGTAACTGCCTAGGAACGCCCATACTGCATTACATCTGCGCCTGATTAGCCAGCCGCCTGTAACTGCCAAGGAACGCCCATACTGCATTACATCTGCGTCTGATTAGCCAACCGCCTGTAACTGCCTAGGAACACCCATACTGCATTACATCTGCATCTGATTAGCCAACCGCCTGTAACTGCCTAGGAACACCCATACTGCATTATATCTGCATCTGATTAGCCAACCGCCTGTAACTGCCTAGGAACACCCATACTGCATTACATCTGCATCTGATTAGCCAACCGCTTGTAACTGCCTAGGAACGCCCATACTGCATTACGTCTGCTCCTGATTAGCCAACCGCTTGTAACTGCCTAGCAACACCCATACTGCATTACACCTACGTCTGATTAGCCAACCGCCTGTAACTGCCTACGAACGCCCATACTGCATTACATCTGCTCCTGATTAGCCAGCCGCCTGTAACTGCCTAGGAACACCCATACTGCATTACACCTACGTCTGATTAGCCAACCACCTGTAACTGCCTACGAACACCCATACTGCATTACATCTGCTCCTGATTAGCCAACCGTCTGTAACTGCCTAGGAACACCCATACTTCATTACATCTGCACCTGATTAGCCAACTGCCTGTAACTGCCAAGGATCGCCAATACTGCATTACATCTGCACCTGATTAGCCAGGCGCCTGTAATTACCTAGGAACGCCCATACTGCATTACATCTACTCCTGATTAGCCAACCGCCTGTAACTGCCTAGGAATGCCCATACTGCATTACATCTGTGCCTGATTAGCCAACCGCTTGTAACTGCCTAGGAACACCCATAATGCATTACATCTGTGTCTGATTAGCCAACCGCCTGTAACTGCCTAGGAACGCCCATACTGCATTACATCTGCCACTGATTAGCCAGCCGCCTGTAACTACCTAGGATCGCCCATACTGCATTACCTCTTCCCCTGATTAGCCAGCCGCCTGTAACTACCTAGGATCGCCCATACTGAATTACATCTGCATCTGATTAGCCAGCCGGCTGTAACTACCTAGGAACACCCATACTGCATTACATCAGCATCTGATTAGCCAACCGCCTGTAACTGCCTAGGAACACCCATACTGCATTACATCTGCTCCTGATTAGCCAAGCGCCTGTAACTGCCTAGGATCGCCCATACTGCATTACGTCTGTGTCTGATTAGCCAACCGCTTGTAACTGCCTAGGAACGCCCATACGGCATTACATCTGCGCCTGATTAGCCAACCGCTTGTAACTGCCTAGGAACGGCCATACTGCATTACATCTGCTCCTGATTAGCCAACTGCCTGTTACTGCCTAGGAACACCCATACTGCATTACATCTGCGCCTGAATAGCCTACCTCTTGTAACTGCCTAGGAACGCCCATACTGCATTACATCTGCGCCTTATTAGCCATCCGCCTGTAACTGTCTAGGAACACCCATACTGCATTACATCTGCTCCTGATTAGCCAACCGCTTGTAACTGCCTAGCAACACCCATACTGCATTACATCTGCGCCTGATTAGCCAACTGCCTGTAACTGCCTAGGAACACCCATACTGCATTACATCTGAATCTGATTAGCCAACCGCTTGCAACTGCCTAGGAACGCCCATACTGCATTACATCTGCCACTGATTAGCCAGCCGCCTGTAACTACCTAGGATCGCCCATACTGCATTACATCTGCCCCTGATTAGCTAGCCGCCTGTAACTACCTAGGATCGCCCATACTGCATTACATCTGCATCTGATTAGCCAGCCGGCTGTAACTACCTAGGAACACCTATACTGCATTACATCTGCATCTGATTAGCCAACCGCCTGTAACTGCCTAGGAACGCCCATACTGCATTACATCTGCGCCTAATTAGCCAGCCGCCTGTAACTGCCAAGGAACGCCCATACTGCATTACATCTGCGTCTGATTAGCCAACCGCCTGTAACTGCCTAGGAACACCCATACTGCATTACATCTGCATCTGATTAGCCAACCGCCTGTAACTGCCTAGGAACACCCATACTGCATTATATCTGCATCTGATTAGCCAACCGCCTGTAACTGCCTAGGAACACCCATACTGCATTACATCTGCATCTGATTAGCCAATCACCTGTGACTACCTAGGAACGCCTGTACTGCATTACATCTGCTCCTGATTAGCCAGCCGCCTGTAACTGCCTAGGAACACCCATACTGCATTACACCTACGTCTGATTAGCCAACCGCCTGTAACTGCCTACGAACGCCCATACTGCATTACATCTGCTCCTGATTAGCCAGCCGCCTGTAACTGCCTAGGAACACTCATACTGCATTACACCTACGTCTGATTAGCCAACCACCTGTAACTGCCTACGAACACCCATACTGCATTACATCTGCTCCTGATTAGCCAACCGTCTGTAACTGCCTAGGAACACCCATACTTCATTACATCTGCACCTGATTAGCCAACTGCCTGTAACTGCCAAGGATCGCCAATACTGCATTACATCTGCCCCTGATTAGCCAGGCGCCTGTAATTACCTAGGAACGCCCATACTGCATTACATCTACTCCTGATTAGCCAACCGCCTGTAACTGCCTAGGAATGCCCATACTGCATTACATCTGTGCCTGATTAGCCAACCGCTTGTAACTGCCTAGGAACACCCGTAATGCATTACATCTGTGTCTGATTAGCCAACTGCCTGTAACTGCCTAGGAACGCCCATACTGCATTACATCTGCCACTGATTAGCCAGCCGCCTGTAACTACCTAGGATCGCCCATACTGCATTACCTCTTCCCCTGATTAGCCAGCCGCCTGTAACTACCTAGGATCGCCCATACTGAATTACATCTGCATCTGATTAGCCAGCCGGCTGTAACTACCTAGGAACACCCATACTGCATTACATCAGCATCTGATTAGCCAACCGCCTGTAACTGCCTAGGAACACCCATACTGCATTACATCTGCTCCTGATTAGCCAAGCGCCTGTAACTGCCTAGGATCGCCCATACTGCATTACGTCTGTGTCTGATTAGCCAACCGCTTGTAACTGCCTAGGAACGCCCATACGGCATTACATCTGCGCCTGATTAGCCAACCGCTTGTAACTGCCTAGGAACGGCCATACTGCATTACATCTGCTCCTGATTAGCCAACTGCCTGTTACTGCCTAGGAACACCCATACTGCATTACATCTGCGCCTGAATAGCCTACCTCTTGTAACTGCCTAGGAACGCCCATACTGCATTACATCTGCGCCTTATTAGCCATCCGCCTGTAACTGTCTAGGAACACCCATACTGCATTACATCTGCTCCTGATTAGCCAACCGCTTGTAACTGCCTAGCAACACCCATACTGCATTACATCTGCGCCTGATTAGCCAACTGCCTGTAACTGCCTAGGAACACCCATACTGCATTACATCTGCATCTGATTAGCCAACCGCTTGCAACTGCCTAGGAACGACCATACTGCATTACATCTGCCACTGATTAGCCAGCCGCCTGTAACTACCTAGATCGCCCATACTGCATTACATCTGCCCCTGATTAGCTAGCCGCCTGTAACTACCTAGGATCGCCCATACTGCATTACATCTGCATCTGATTAGCCAGCTGGCTGTAACTACCTAGGAACACCCATACTGCATTACATCTGCTCCTGATTAGCCAACCACCTGTAACTGCCTAGGATCGCCCATACTGCATTACGTCTGTGTCTGATTAGCCAACCGCTTGTAACTGCCTAGGAACGCCCATACTGCATTACATCTGCATCTGATTAGCCAATCACCTGTAACTGCCTAGGAATGCCCATACTGCATTACATCTGCTCCTGATTAGCAAGCCGCCTGTAACTGCCTAGGAACGCCCATACTGCATTACATATACACCTGATTAGCCAACTGCCTGTAACTGCCTAGGAACACCCATACTGCATTACATCTGCATCTGATTAGCCAATCACCTGTAACTGCCTAGGAACGCCCATACTGCATTACATCTGATTAGCCAGCCGCCTGTAACTGCCTAGGAATGCCCATACTGCATTACATCTGCGCCTGATTAGCCAGCCGCCTGTAACTGCCAAGGAACGCCCATACTGCATTACATCTGCGTCTGATTAGCCAACCGCCTGTAACTGCCTAGGAACACCCATACTGCATTACATCTGCATCTGATTAGCCAACCGCCTATAACTTCCTAGGAACGCCCATACTGCATTACATCTGCCCCTGATTAGCCAGCCGCCTGTAACTACCTAGGAACGCCCATACTGCATTACATCTACTCCTGATTAGCCAACCGCCTGTAACTGCCTAGGAACGCCCATACTGCATTACATCTGTGCCTGATTAGCCAACCGCTTGTAACTGCCTAGGAACACCCAGACTGCATTACATCTGTGCCTGATTAGCCAACCGCCTGTAACTGCCTAGGAACACCCATACTGCATTACATCTGTGTCTGATTAGCCAACTGCCTGTAACTGCCTAGGAACGCCCATACTGCATTACATCTGCCACTGATTAGCCAGCCGCCTGTAACTACCTAGGATCGCCCATACTGCATTACATCTGCCCCTGATTAGCCAGCCGCCTGTAACTACCTAGGATCGCCCATACTGCATTACATCTGCATCTGATTAGCCAGCCGGCTGTAACTACCTAGGAACACCCATACTGCATTACATCTGCTCCTGATTAGCCAACCGCCTGTAACTGCCTAGGATCGCCCATACTGCATTACGTCTGTGTCTGATTAGCCAGCCGCTTGTAACTGCCTAAGAACGCCCATACTGCATTACGTCTGCGCCTGATTAGCCAACCGCTTGTAACTGCCTAGGAACGCCCATACTGCATTACATCTGCTCCTGATTAGCCAACCGCTTGTAAATGCCTAAGAACGCCCATACTGCATTACATCTGCCCCTGATTAGCCAGCCGCCTGTAACTACCTAGGAACGCCCATACTGCATTACATCTACTTCTGATTAGCCAACCGCCTGTAACTGCCTAGGAACGCCCATACTGCATTACATCTGTGCCTGATTAGCCAACCGCTTGTAACTGCCTAGGAACACCCATACTGCATTACATCTGCATCTGATTAGCCAACCGCCTGTAACTGCCTAGGAACACCCATACTACATTACATCTGTATCTGATTAGCCAACCGCCTGTAACTGCCTAGGAACGCCCATACTGCATTACATCTGCCACTGATTAGCCAGCCGCCTGTAACTACCTAGGATCGCCCATACTGCATTACATCTGCCCCTGATTAGCCAGCCGCCTGTAACTACCTAGGATCGCCCATACTGCATTACATCTGCATCTGATTAGCCAGCCGGCTGTAACTACCTAGGAACACCCATACTGCATTACATCTGCTCCTGATTAGCCAACCGCCAGTAACTGCCTAGGATCGCCCATACTGCATTACGTCTGTGTCTGATTAGCCAACCGCTTGTAACTGCCTAGGAACGCCCATACTGCATTACATCTGCGCCTGATTAGCCAACCGCTTGTAACTGCCTAGGAACGCCCATACTGCATTACATCTGCTCCTGATTAGCCAACCGCTTGTAACTGCCTAGGAACGCCCATACTGCATTACATCTGCGCCTGATTAGCCAACCGCCTGTAACTGTCTAGGAACACCCATACTGCATTACATCTGCTCCTGATTAGCCAACCGCTTGTAACTGCCTAGCAACACCCACACTGCATTACATCTGCGCCTGATTAGCCAACTGCCTGTAACTGCCTAGGAACACCCATACTGCATTACATCTGCATCTGATTAGCCAGCCGCCTGCCCTTAACTGCCTAGGAACACACATACTGCATTACATCTGCTCCTGATTATCCAACCGCCTGTAACTGCCTTGGAACGCCCATACTGCATTACATCTGCATCTGATTAGCCCAACCGCCTGTAACTGCCTAGGAACACCCATACTGCATTACATCAGCATCTGATTAGCCAACTGCCTGTAACTGCCTAGGAACACCCATACTGCATTACATCTGCTCCTGATTAGCCAACCGCCTGTAACTGCCTAGGAACGCCCATACTGCATTACATCTGCGCCTGATTAGCCAACTGCCTGTAACTGCCTTGGAACACCCATACTGCATTACATCTGCATCTGATTAGCCAATCACCTGTAACTGCCTAGGAACGCCCATACTGCAATAAATCTGCTCCTGATTAGTCAGCCGCCTGTAACTGCCTAGGAACGCCCATACTGCATTACATCTTCACCTAATTAGCCAACTGCTTGTAACTGCCTAGGAACACCCGTACTGCATTACATCTGATTAGCCAGCCGCCTGTAACTGCCTAGGAACGCCCATACTGCATTACATCTGCGCCTGATTAGCCAGCCGCCTGTAACTGCCAAGGAACGCCCATACTGCATTACATCTGCGTCTGATTAGCCAACCGCCTGTAACTGCCTAGGAACACCCATACTGCATTACATCTGCATTTGATTAGCCAACAGCCTGTAACTGCCTAGGAACACCCATACTGCATTACATCTGCTCCTGATTAGCCAACCACCTATAACTTCCTAGGAACACCCACACTGCATTACATCTGTATCTGATTAGCCCAACCACCTGTAACTGCCTAGGAACACCCATACTGCATTACATCTACGTCTGATTAGCCAACCGCCTGTAACTGCCTACGAACGCCCATACTGCATTACATCTGCTCCTGATTAGCCAACTGCCTGTAACTGCCTTGGAACACCCATACTTCATTACATCTGCGCCTGATTAGCCAACTGCCTGTAACTGCCTAGGAACGCCCATACTGCATTACATCTGCCCCTGATTAGCCAGCCGCCTGTAACTACCTAGGAACGCCCATACTGCATTACATCTACTCCTGATTAGCCAACCGCCTGTAACTGCCTAGGAACGCCCATACTGCATTACATCTGTGCCTGATTAGCCAACCGCTTGTAACTGCCTAGGAACACCCAGACTGCATTACATCTGCATCTGATTAGCCAACCGCCTGTAACTGCCTAGGAACACCCATACCGCATTACATCTGTGTCTGATTAGCCAACTGCCTGTAACTGCCTAGGAACGCCCATACTGCATTACATCTGCCACTGATTAGCCAGCCGCCTGTAACTACCTAGGATCGCCCATACTGCATTACATCTGCCCCTGATTAGCCAGCCGCCTGTAACTACCTAGGATCGCCCATACTGCATTACATCTGCATCTGATTAGCCAGCCGGCTGTAACTACCTAGGAACACCCATACTGCATTACATCTGCTCCTGATTAGCCAACCGCCTGTAACTGCCTAGGATCGCCCATACTGCATTACGTCTGTGTCTGATTAGCCAGCCGCTTGTAACTGCCTAGGAACGCCCATACTGCATTACGTCTGCGCCTGATTAGCCAACCGCTTGTAACTGCCTAGGAACGCCCATACTGCATTACATCTGCTCCTGATTAGCCAACCGCTTGTAACTGCCTAAGAACGCCCATACTGCATTACATCTGCCCCTGATTAGCCAGCCGCCTGTAACTACCTAGGAACGCCCATACTGCATTACATCTACTCCTGATTAGCCAACCGCCTGTAACTGCCTAGGAACGCCCATACTGCATTACATCTGTGCCTGATTAGCCAACCGCTTGTAACTGCCTAGGAACACCCATACTGCATTACATCTGCATCTGATTAGCCAACCGCCTGTAACTGCCTAGGAACACCCATACTGCATTACATCTCTATCTGATTAGCCAACCGCCTGTAACTGCCTAGGAACGCCCATACTGCATTACATCTGCCACTGATTAGCCAGCCGCCTGTAACTACCTAGGATCGCCCATACTGCATTACATCTGCCCCTGATTAGCCAGCCGCCTGTAACTACCTAGGATCGCCCATACTGCATTACATCTGCATCTGATTAGCCAGCCGGCTGTAACTACCTAGGAACACCCATACTGCATTACATCTGCTCCTGATTAGCCAACCGCCAGTAACTGCCTAGGATCGCCCATACTGCATTACGTCTGTGTCTGATTAGCCAACCGCTTGTAACTGCCTAGGAACGCCCATACTGCATTACATCTGCGCCTGATTAGCCAACCGCTTGTAACTGCCTAGGAACGCCCATACTGCATTACATCTGCTCCTGATTAGCCAACCGCTTGTAAATGCCTAGGAACACCCATACTGCATTACATCTGCTCCTGATTAGCCAACCGCTTGTAACTGCCTAGCAACACCCACACTGCATTACATCTGCGCCTGATTAGCCAACTGCCTGTAACTGCCTAGGAACACCCATACTGCATTACATCTGCATCTGATTAGCCAGACGCCTGCCCTTAACTGCCTAGGAACACACATACTGCATTACATCTGCTCCTGATTAGCCAACCGCCTGTAACTGCCTTGGAACGCCCATACTGCATTACATCTGCATCTGATTAGCCCAACCGCCTGTAAATGCCTAGGAACACCCATACTGCATTACATCAGCATCTGATTAGCCAACTGCCTGTAACTGCCTAGGAACACCCATACTGCATTACATCTGCTCCTGATTAGCCAACCGCCTGTAACTGCCTAGGAACGCCCATACTGCATTACATCTGCGCCTGATTAGCCAACTGCCTGTAACTGCCTTGGAACACCCATACTGCATTACATCTGCATCTGATTAGCCAATCACCTGTAACTGCCTAGGAACGCCCATACTGCAATACATCTGCTCCTGATTAGACAGCCGCCTGTAACTGCCTAGGAACGCCCATACTGCATTACATCTTCACCTGATTAGCCAACTGCTTGTAACTGCCTAGGAACACCCGTACTGCATTACATCTGCATCTGATTAGCCAATCACCTGTGACTGCCTAGGAACGCCCATACTGCATTACTTCTGTATCTGATTAGCCCAACCGCCTGTAACTGCCTAGGAACACCCATACTGCATTACACCTACGTCTGATTAGCCAACCGCCTGTAACTGCCTACGAACGCCCATACTGCAATACATCTGCTCCTGATTAGCCTGCCGCCTGTAACTGCCTAGGAACGCCCATAAAGCATTACATCTGCGCCTGATTAGCCAGCCGCCTGTAACTGCCTTGGAACGCCCATACTGTATTACATCTGCATCTGATTAGCCAACCGCCTGTAACTGCCTAGGAACACCCATACTGCATTACATCTGCATCTGATTAGCCAACCGCCTGTAACTGCCTAGGAACACCCATACTGCATTACATCTGCCCCTGATTAGCCAGCCGCCTGTAACTACCTAGGAACGCCCATACTGCATTACATCTACTCCTGATTAGCCAACCGCCTGTAACTGCCTAGGAACGCCCATACTGCATTACATCTGTGCCTGATTAGCCAACCGCTTGTAACTGCCTAGGAACACCCATACTGCAATACATCTGTGTCTGATTAGCAAACCGCCTGTAACTGCCTAGGAACGCCCATACTGCATTACATCTGCCACTGATTAGCCAGCCGCCTGTAACTACCTAGGATCGCCCATACTGCATTACATCTGTCCCTGATTAGACAGCCACCTGTAACTACCTAGGATCGCCCATACTGCATTACATCTGCATCTGATTAGCCAGCCGGCTGTAACTACCTAGGAACACCCATACTGCATTACATCTGCTCTTGATTAGCCAACCGCCTGTAACTGCCTAGGATCGCCCTTACTGCATTACGTCTGTGCCTGATTAGCCAACCGTTTGTAACTGCCTAGGAACGCCCATACTGCATTACATCTGCTCCTGATTAGCCAACCGCTTGTAACTGCCTAGGAACGCCCATACTGCATTACATCTGCGCCTGATTAGCCAACCGCTTGTAACTGCCTAGGAACGCCCATACTGCATTACATCTGTCCCTGATTAGACAGCCACCTGTAACTACCTAGGATCGCCCATACTGCATTACATCTGCATCTGATTAGCCAGCCGGCTGTAACTACCTAGGAACACCCATACTGCATTACATCTGCTCCTGATTAGCCAACCGCCTGTAACTGCCTAGGATCGCCCTTACTGCATTACGTCTGTGCCTGATTAGCCAACCGTTTGTAACTGCCTAGGAACGCCCATACTGCATTACATCTGCTCCTGATTAGCCAACCGCTTGTAACTGCCTAGGAACACCCATACTGCATTACATCTGCTCCTGATTAGCCAACCACTTTTAACTGCCTAGCAACACCCATACTGCATTACATCTGCGCCTGATTAGCCAACCGCCTGCCTGTAACTGCCTAGGAACACCCATACTGCATTACATCTGCATCTGATTAGCCAACCGCCTGCCTGTAACTGCCTAGGAATACCCATACTGCATTACATCTGCGCCTGATTAGCCAACTGCCTGTAACTGCCTAGGAACACCCATACTGCATTACATCTGCGCCTGATTAGCCAACCGCCTGTAACTGCCTAGGAACGCCCATACTGCATTACATCTGCGCCTGATTAGCCAACTGCCTGTAACTGCCTAGGAACACCCATACTGCATTACATCTGCATGTGATTAGCCAATCACCTGTAACTGCCTAGGAAAGCCCATACTGCATTACATCTGCTCCTGATTAGCCAGCCGCCTGTAACTGCCTAGGAACGCCCATACTGCATTACATCTACACCTGATTAGCCAACTGCCTGTAACTGCCTAGGAACACCCATACTGCATTACATCTGCATCTGATTAGCCAACCGCTTGTAAATGCCTAAGAACGCCCATACTGCATTACATCTGCCCCTGATTAGCCAGCCGCCTGTAACTACCTAGGAACGCCCATACTGCATTACATCTACTTCTGATTAGCCAACCGCCTGTAACTGCCTAGGAACGCCCATACTGCATTACATCTGTGCCTGATTAGCCAACCGCTTGTAACTGCCTAGGAACACCCATACTGCATTACATCTGTATCTGATTAGCCCAACCGCCTGTAACTGCCTAGGAACACCCATACTGCATTACAACTACGTCTGATTAGCCAACCGCCTGTAACTGCCTACGAACGCCCATACTGCATTACATCTGCCCCTGATTAGCCAGCCGCCTGTAATTACCTAGGAACGCCCATACTGCATTACATCTACTCCTGATTAGCCAACCGCCTGTAACTGCCTAGGAACGCCCATACTGCATTACATCTGTGCCTGATTAGCCAACCGCTTGTAACTGCCTAGGAACACCCATACTGCATTACATCTGTGTCTGATTAGCCAACCGCCTGTAACTGCCTAGGAACGCCCATACTACATTACATCTGCCACTGATTAGCCAGCCGCCTGTAACTACCTAGGATCGCCCATACTGCATTACATCTGCCCCTGATTACCCAGCCGCCTGTAACTACCTAGGATCGCCCATACTGCAATACATCTGCATCTGAATAGCCAGCCGGCTGTAACTACCTAGGAACACCCATACTGCATTACATCAGCATCTGATTAGCCAACCGCCTGTAACTGCCTAGGAACACCCATACTGCATTACATCTGCTCCTGATTAGCCAACCGCCTGTAACTGCCTAGGATCGCCCATACTGCATTACGTCTGTGTCTGATTAGCCAACCGCTTGTAACTGCCTAGGAACGCCCATACGGCATTACATCTGCGCCTGATTAGCCAACCGCTTGTAACTGCCTAGGAACGCCCATACTGCATTACATCTGCATCTGATTAGCCAACCGCTTGTAACTGCCTAGGAACGCCCTTACTGCATTACATCTGCGCCTTATTAGCCATCCGCCTGTAACTGTCTAGGAACACCCATACTGCATTACATCTGCTCCTGATTAGCCAACCGCTTGTAACTGCCTAGCAACACCCATACTGCATTACATCTGCTCCTGATTAGCCAACCGCTTGTAACTGCCTAGCAACAGCCATACTGCATTACATCTGCGCCTGATTAGCCAACTGCCTGTAACTGCCTAGGAACACCCATACTGCATTACATCTGCATCTGATTAGCCAACCGCTTGCAACTGCCTAGGAACGCCCATACTGCATTACATCTGCCACTGATTAGCCAGCCGCCTGTAACTACCTAGGATCGCCCATACTACATTACATCTGCCCCTGATTAGCCTACCGCCTGTAACTGCCTAGGAACACCCATACTGCATTACATCTGCGCCTGATTAGCCAGCCGCCTGTAACTACCTAGGATCGCCCATACTGCATTACATCTGCATCTGATTAGCCAGCCGGCTGTAACTACCTAGGAACACCCATACTGCATTACATCTGCTCCTGATTAGCCAACTGCCTGTAACTGCCTAGGATCGCCCATACTGCATTACGTCTGTGTCTGATTAGCCAACCGCTTGTAACTGCCTAGGAACGCCCATACTGCATTATATCTGCATCTGATTAGCCAATCACCTGTAACTGCCTAGAAATGCCCATAATGCATTACTTCTGCTCCTGATTAGCCAGCCGCTTGTAACTGCCTTGGAACGCCCATACTGCATTACATCTACACCTCATTAGCCAACTGCCTGTAACTGCCTAGGAACACCCATACTGCATTACGTCTGCATCTGATTAGCCAATCACCTGTAACTGCCTAGGAACGCCCATACTGCATTACATCTGATTAGCCAGCCGCCTGTAACTGCCTAGGAACGCCCATACTGTATTACATCTGCGCCTGATTAGCCAGCCGCCTGTAACTGCCAAGGAACACCCATACTGCATTACATCTGCGTCTGATTAGCCAACCGCCTGTAACTGCCTAGGAACACCCATACTGCATTACATCTGCATCTGATTAGCCAACCGCCTGTAACTGCCTAGGAACACCCATACTGCATTACATCTGCTCCTGATTAGCCAACCACCTATAACTTCCTAGGAACACCCACACTGCATTACATCTGTATCTGATTAGCCCAACCACCTGTAACTGCCTAGGAACACCCATACTGCATTACATCTACGTCTGATTAGCCAACCGCCTGTAACTGCCTACGAACGCCCATACTGCATTACATCTGCTCCTGATTAGCCAACTGCCTGTAACTGCCTTGGAACACCCATACTTCATTACATCTGCGCCTGATTAGCCAACTGCCTGTAACTGCCTAGGAACGCCCATACTGCATTACATCTGCCCCTGATTAGCCAGCCGCCTGTAACTACCTAGGAACGCCCATACTGCATTACATCTACTCCTGATTAGCCAACCGCCTGTAACTGCCTAGGAACGCCCATACTGCATTACATCTGTGCCTGATTAGCCAACCGCTTGTAACTGCCTAGGAACACCCAGACTGCATTACATCTGCATCTGATTAGCCAACCGCCTGTAACTGCCTAGGAACACCCATACCGCATTACATCTGTGTCTGATTAGCCAACTGCCTGTAACTGCCTAGGAACGCCCATACTGCATTACATCTGCCACTGATTAGCCAGCCGCCTGTAACTACCTAGGATCGCCCATACTGCATTACATCTGCCCCTGATTAGCCAGCCGCCTGTAACTACCTAGGATCGCCCATACTGCATTACATCTGCATCTGATTAGCCAGCCGGCTGTAACTACCTAGGAACACCCATACTGCATTACATCTGCTCCTGATTAGCCAACCGCCTGTAACTGCCTAGGATCGCCCATACTGCATTACGTCTGTGTCTGATTAGCCAGCCGCTTGTAACTGCCTAGGAACGCCCATACTGCATTACGTCTGCGCCTGATTAGCCAACCGCTTGTAACTGCCTAGGAACGCCCATACTGCATTACATCTGCTCCTGATTAGCCAACCGCTTGTAACTGCCTAAGAACGCCCATACTGCATTACATCTGCCCCTGATTAGCCAGCCGCCTGTAACTACCTAGGAACGCCCATACTGCATTACATCTACTCCTGATTAGCCAACCGCCTGTAACTGCCTAGGAACGCCCATACTGCATTACATCTGTGCCTGATTAGCCAACCGCTTGTAACTGCCTAGGAACACCCATACTGCATTACATCTGCATCTGATTAGCCAACCGCCTGTAACTGCCTAGGAACACCCATACTGCATTACATCTCTATCTGATTAGCCAACCGCCTGTAACTGCCTAGGAACGCCCATACTGCATTACATCTGCCACTGATTAGCCAGCCGCCTGTAACTACCTAGGATCGCCCATACTGCATTACATCTGCCCCTGATTAGCCAGCCGCCTGTAACTACCTAGGATCGCCCATACTGCATTACATCTGCATCTGATTAGCCAGCCGGCTGTAACTACCTAGGAACACCCATACTGCATTACATCTGCTCCTGATTAGCCAACCGCCAGTAACTGCCTAGGATCGCCCATACTGCATTACGTCTGTGTCTGATTAGCCAACCGCTTGTAACTGCCTAGGAACGCCCATACTGCATTACATCTGCGCCTGATTAGCCAACCGCTTGTAACTGCCTAGGAACGCCCATACTGCATTACATCTGCTCCTGATTAGCCAACCGCTTGTAAATGCCTAGGAACACCCATACTGCATTACATCTGCTCCTGATTAGCCAACCGCTTGTAACTGCCTAGCAACACCCACACTGCATTACATCTGCGCCTGATTAGCCAACTGCCTGTAACTGCCTAGGAACACCCATACTGCATTACATCTGCATCTGATTAGCCAGACGCCTGCCCTTAACTGCCTAGGAACACACATACTGCATTACATCTGCTCCTGATTAGCCAACCGCCTGTAACTGCCTTGGAACGCCCATACTGCATTACATCTGCATCTGATTAGCCCAACCGCCTGTAAATGCCTAGGAACACCCATACTGCATTACATCAGCATCTGATTAGCCAACTGCCTGTAACTGCCTAGGAACACCCATACTGCATTACATCTGCTCCTGATTAGCCAACCGCCTGTAACTGCCTAGGAACGCCCATACTGCATTACATCTGCGCCTGATTAGCCAACTGCCTGTAACTGCCTTGGAACACCCATACTGCATTACATCTGCATCTGATTAGCCAATCACCTGTAACTGCCTAGGAACGCCCATACTGCAATACATCTGCTCCTGATTAGACAGCCGCCTGTAACTGCCTAGGAACGCCCATACTGCATTACATCTTCACCTGATTAGCCAACTGCTTGTAACTGCCTAGGAACACCCGTACTGCATTACATCTGCATCTGATTAGCCAATCACCTGTGACTGCCTAGGAACGCCCATACTGCATTACTTCTGTATCTGATTAGCCCAACCGCCTGTAACTGCCTAGGAACACCCATACTGCATTACACCTACGTCTGATTAGCCAACCGCCTGTAACTGCCTACGAACGCCCATACTGCAATACATCTGCTCCTGATTAGCCTGCCGCCTGTAACTGCCTAGGAACGCCCATAAAGCATTACATCTGCGCCTGATTAGCCAGCCGCCTGTAACTGCCTTGGAACGCCCATACTGTATTACATCTGCATCTGATTAGCCAACCGCCTGTAACTGCCTAGGAACACCCATACTGCATTACATCTGCATCTGATTAGCCAACCGCCTGTAACTGCCTAGGAACACCCATACTGCATTACATCTGCCCCTGATTAGCCAGCCGCCTGTAACTACCTAGGAACGCCCATACTGCATTACATCTACTCCTGATTAGCCAACCGCCTGTAACTGCCTAGGAACGCCCATACTGCATTACATCTGTGCCTGATTAGCCAACCGCTTGTAACTGCCTAGGAACACCCATACTGCAATACATCTGTGTCTGATTAGCAAACCGCCTGTAACTGCCTAGGAACGCCCATACTGCATTACATCTGCCACTGATTAGCCAGCCGCCTGTAACTACCTAGGATCGCCCATACTGCATTACATCTGTCCCTGATTAGACAGCCACCTGTAACTACCTAGGATCGCCCATACTGCATTACATCTGCATCTGATTAGCCAGCCGGCTGTAACTACCTAGGAACACCCATACTGCATTACATCTGCTCTTGATTAGCCAACCGCCTGTAACTGCCTAGGATCGCCCTTACTGCATTACGTCTGTGCCTGATTAGCCAACCGTTTGTAACTGCCTAGGAACGCCCATACTGCATTACATCTGCTCCTGATTAGCCAACCGCTTGTAACTGCCTAGGAACGCCCATACTGCATTACATCTGCGCCTGATTAGCCAACCGCTTGTAACTGCCTAGGAACGCCCATACTGCATTACATCTGTCCCTGATTAGACAGCCACCTGTAACTACCTAGGATCGCCCATACTGCATTACATCTGCATCTGATTAGCCAGCCGGCTGTAACTACCTAGGAACACCCATACTGCATTACATCTGCTCCTGATTAGCCAACCGCCTGTAACTGCCTAGGATCGCCCTTACTGCATTACGTCTGTGCCTGATTAGCCAACCGTTTGTAACTGCCTAGGAACGCCCATACTGCATTACATCTGCTCCTGATTAGCCAACCGCTTGTAACTGCCTAGGAACACCCATACTGCATTACATCTGCTCCTGATTAGCCAACCACTTTTAACTGCCTAGCAACACCCATACTGCATTACATCTGCGCCTGATTAGCCAACCGCCTGCCTGTAACTGCCTAGGAACACCCATACTGCATTACATCTGCATCTGATTAGCCAACCGCCTGCCTGTAACTGCCTAGGAATACCCATACTGCATTACATCTGCGCCTGATTAGCCAACTGCCTGTAACTGCCTAGGAACACCCATACTGCATTACATCTGCGCCTGATTAGCCAACCGCCTGTAACTGCCTAGGAACGCCCATACTGCATTACATCTGCGCCTGATTAGCCAACTGCCTGTAACTGCCTAGGAACACCCATACTGCATTACATCTGCATGTGATTAGCCAATCACCTGTAACTGCCTAGGAAAGCCCATACTGCATTACATCTGCTCCTGATTAGCCAGCCGCCTGTAACTGCCTAGGAACGCCCATACTGCATTACATCTACACCTGATTAGCCAACTGCCTGTAACTGCCTAGGAACACCCATACTGCATTACATCTGCATCTGATTAGCCAACCGCTTGTAAATGCCTAAGAACGCCCATACTGCATTACATCTGCCCCTGATTAGCCAGCCGCCTGTAACTACCTAGGAACGCCCATACTGCATTACATCTACTTCTGATTAGCCAACCGCCTGTAACTGCCTAGGAACGCCCATACTGCATTACATCTGTGCCTGATTAGCCAACCGCTTGTAACTGCCTAGGAACACCCATACTGCATTACATCTGTATCTGATTAGCCCAACCGCCTGTAACTGCCTAGGAACACCCATACTGCATTACAACTACGTCTGATTAGCCAACCGCCTGTAACTGCCTACGAACGCCCATACTGCATTACATCTGCCCCTGATTAGCCAGCCGCCTGTAATTACCTAGGAACGCCCATACTGCATTACATCTACTCCTGATTAGCCAACCGCCTGTAACTGCCTAGGAACGCCCATACTGCATTACATCTGTGCCTGATTAGCCAACCGCTTGTAACTGCCTAGGAACACCCATACTGCATTACATCTGTGTCTGATTAGCCAACCGCCTGTAACTGCCTAGGAACGCCCATACTACATTACATCTGCCACTGATTAGCCAGCCGCCTGTAACTACCTAGGATCGCCCATACTGCATTACATCTGCCCCTGATTACCCAGCCGCCTGTAACTACCTAGGATCGCCCATACTGCAATACATCTGCATCTGAATAGCCAGCCGGCTGTAACTACCTAGGAACACCCATACTGCATTACATCAGCATCTGATTAGCCAACCGCCTGTAACTGCCTAGGAACACCCATACTGCATTACATCTGCTCCTGATTAGCCAACCGCCTGTAACTGCCTAGGATCGCCCATACTGCATTACGTCTGTGTCTGATTAGCCAACCGCTTGTAACTGCCTAGGAACGCCCATACGGCATTACATCTGCGCCTGATTAGCCAACCGCTTGTAACTGCCTAGGAACGCCCATACTGCATTACATCTGCATCTGATTAGCCAACCGCTTGTAACTGCCTAGGAACGCCCTTACTGCATTACATCTGCGCCTTATTAGCCATCCGCCTGTAACTGTCTAGGAACACCCATACTGCATTACATCTGCTCCTGATTAGCCAACCGCTTGTAACTGCCTAGCAACACCCATACTGCATTACATCTGCTCCTGATTAGCCAACCGCTTGTAACTGCCTAGCAACAGCCATACTGCATTACATCTGCGCCTGATTAGCCAACTGCCTGTAACTGCCTAGGAACACCCATACTGCATTACATCTGCATCTGATTAGCCAACCGCTTGCAACTGCCTAGGAACGCCCATACTGCATTACATCTGCCACTGATTAGCCAGCCGCCTGTAACTACCTAGGATCGCCCATACTACATTACATCTGCCCCTGATTAGCCTACCGCCTGTAACTGCCTAGGAACACCCATACTGCATTACATCTGCGCCTGATTAGCCAGCCGCCTGTAACTACCTAGGATCGCCCATACTGCATTACATCTGCATCTGATTAGCCAGCCGGCTGTAACTACCTAGGAACACCCATACTGCATTACATCTGCTCCTGATTAGCCAACTGCCTGTAACTGCCTAGGATCGCCCATACTGCATTACGTCTGTGTCTGATTAGCCAACCGCTTGTAACTGCCTAGGAACGCCCATACTGCATTATATCTGCATCTGATTAGCCAATCACCTGTAACTGCCTAGAAATGCCCATAATGCATTACTTCTGCTCCTGATTAGCCAGCCGCTTGTAACTGCCTTGGAACGCCCATACTGCATTACATCTACACCTCATTAGCCAACTGCCTGTAACTGCCTAGGAACACCCATACTGCATTACGTCTGCATCTGATTAGCCAATCACCTGTAACTGCCTAGGAACGCCCATACTGCATTACATCTGATTAGCCAGCCGCCTGTAACTGCCTAGGAACGCCCATACTGTATTACATCTGCGCCTGATTAGCCAGCCGCCTGTAACTGCCAAGGAACACCCATACTGCATTACATCTGCGTCTGATTAGCCAACCGCCTGTAACTGCCTAGGAACACCCATACTGCATTACATCTGCATCTGATTAGCCAACCGCCTGTAACTGCCTAGGAACACCCATACTGCATTACATCTGCTCCTGATTAGCCAACCACCTATAACTTCCTAGGAACGCCCATACTGCATTACATCTGTATCTGATTAGCCCAACCGCCTGTAACTGCCTAAGAACACCCATACTGCATTACATCTACGTCTGATTAGCCAACCGCCTGTAACTGCCTACGAACGCCCATACTGCATTACATCTGCTCCTGATTAGCCAACTGCCTGTAACTGCCTAGGAACACCCATACTTCATTACATCTGCGCCTGATTAGCCAACTGCCTGTAACTGCCTAGGAACGCCCATACTGCATTACATCTGCCCGTGATTAGCCAGCCGCCTGTAACTACCTAGGAACGCCCATACTGCATTACATCTACTCCTGATTAGCCAACCGCCTGTAACTGCCTAGGAACGCCCATACTGCATTACATCTGTGCCTGATTAGCCAACTGCTTGTAACTGCCTAGGAACACCCAGACTGCATTACATCTGCATCTGATTAGCCAACCGCCTGTAACTGCCTAGGAACACCCATACTGCATTACATCTGTGTCTGATTAGCCAACTGCCTGTAACTGCCTAGGAACGCCCATACTGCATTACATCTGCCACTGATTAGCCAGCCGCCTGTAACTACCTAGGATCGCCCATACTGCATTACATCTGCCCCTGATTAGCCAGCCGCCTGTAACTACCTAGGATCGCCCATACTGCATTACATCTGCATCTGATTAGCCAGCCGGCTGTAACTACCTAGGAACACCCATACAGCATTACATCTGCTCCTGATTAGCCAACCGCCTGTAACTGCCTAGGAACGCCCATACTGCATTACGTCTGTGTCTGATTAGCCAACCGCTTGTAACTGCCTAGGAACGCCCATACTGCATTACGTCTGCACCTGATTAGCCAACCGCTTGTAACTGCCTAGGAACGCCCATACTGCATTACATCTGCTCCTGATTAGCCAACCGCTTGTAACTGCCTAAGAACGCCCATACTGCATTACATCTGCCCCTGATTAGCCAGCCGCCTGTAACTACCTAGGAACGCCCATACTGCATTACATCTACTCCTGATTAGCCAACCGCCTGTAACTGCCTAGGAACGCCCATTCTGCATTACATCTGTGCCTGATTAGCCAACCGCTTGTAACTGCCTAGGAACACCCATACTGCAATAAATCTGTGTCTGATTAGCCAACCGCCTGTAACTGCCTAGGAACGCCCATACTGCATTACATCTGCCACTGATTAGCCAGCCGCCTGTAACTACCTAGGATCGCCCATACTGCATTACATCTGTCCCTGATTAGACAGCCACCTGTAACTACCTAGGATCGCCCATACTGCATTACATCTGCATCTGATTAGCCAGCCGGCTGTAACTACCTAGGAACACCCATACTGCATTACATCTGCTCCTGATTAGCCAACCGCCTGTAACTGCCTAGGATCGCCCATACTGCATTACGTCTGTGCCTGATTAGCCAACCACCTGTAACTGCCTAGGAACGCCCATACTGCATTACTTCTGCTCCTGATTAGCCAACCGCTTGTAACTGCCTAGGAACGCCCATACTGCATTACATCTGCTCCTGATTAGCCAACCGCTTGTAACTGCCTAGGAACGCCCATACTGCATTACATTTGCTCCTGATTAGCCAACCGCCTGCCTGTAACTGCCTAGGTACACCCATACTGCATTACATCTGCATCTGATTAGCCAACCGCCTGCCTGTAACTGCCTAGGAATACCCATACTGCATTACATCTGCGCCTGATTAGCCAACTGCCTGTAACTGCCTAGGAACACCCATACTGCATTACATCTGCGCCTGATTAGCCAACTGCCTGTAACTGCCTAGGAACGCCCATACTGCATTACATCTGCGCCTGATTAGCCAACTGCCTGTAACTGCCTAGGAACACCCATACTGCATTACATCTGCATCTGATTAGCCAATCACCTGTAACTGCCTAGGAAAGCCCATACTGCATTACATCTGCTCCTGATTAGCCAGCCGCCTGTAACTGCCTAGGAACGCCCATACTGCATTACATCTACACCTGATTAGCCAACTGCCTGTAACTGCCTAGGAACACCCATACTGCATTACATCTGCATCTGATTAGCCAATCACCTGTGACTGCCTAGGAATGCCCGTACTGCATTACATCTGCTCCTGATTAGCCAACCGCCTGTAACTGCCTAGGAACGCCCATACTGCATTACATCTGCATCTGATTAGCCAACCGCCTGTAACTGCCTAGGAACACCCATACTGCATTACATCTGTATCTGATTAGCCCAACCGCCTGTAACTGCCTAGGATCGCCAATACTGCATTACAACTACGTCTGATTAGCCAACCGCCTGTAACTGCCTACGAACGCCCATACTGCATTACATCTGCTCCTGATTAGCCAACCGTCTGTAACTGCCTAGGACCACCCATACTTCATTACATCTGCGCCTGATTAGCCAACTGCCTGTCACTGCCAAGGATCGCCAATACTGCATTACATCTGCCCCTGATTAGCCAGCCGCCTGTAATTACCTAGGAACGCCCATACTGCATTACATCTACTCCTGATTAGCCAACCGCCTGTAACTGCCTAGGAACGCCTATACTGCATTACATCTGTGCCTGATTAGCCAACCGCTTGTAACTGCCTAGGAACACCCATACTGCATTACATCTGCGCCTGATTAGCCAACCACTTGTAACTGCCTAGGAACGCCCATACTGCATTACATCTGTATCTGATTAGCCAACTGCCTGTAACTGCCTAGGAACGCCCATACTGCATTACATCTGCCACTGATTAGCCAGCCGCCTGTAACTACCTAGGATCGCCCATACTGCATTACATCTGCCCCTGATTAGCCAGCCGCCTGTAACTACCAAGGATCGCCCATACTGCATTACATCTGCATCTGATTAGCCAGCCGGCTGTAACTACCTAGGAACACCCATACTGCATTACATCTGCTCCTGATTAGCCAACCGCCTGTAACTGCCTAGGATCGCCCATACTGCATTACGTCTGTGTCTGATTAGCCAACCGCTTGTAACTGCCTAGGAACGCCCATACTGCATTACATCTGCGCCTGATTAGCCAACCACTTGTAACTGCCTTGGAACGCCCATACTGCATTACATCTGCTCCTGATTAGCCAACCGCTTGTAACTGCCTAGGAACGCCCATACTGCATTACATCTGCGCTTGATTAGCCAACCGCCTGTAACTGCCTAGGAACGCCGATACTGCATTACATCTGCCCCTGATTAGCCAACTGCCTGTAACTGCCTTGGAACACCCATACTGCATTACATCTGTATCTGATTAGCCAACTGCCTGTAACTGCCTAGGAACGCCCATACTGCATTACATCTGCCCCTGATTAGCCAACTGCCTGTAACTGCCTAGGAACGCCCATACTGCATTACATCTGTATCTGATTAGCCAACCGCCTGTAACTGCCTAGGAACACCCATACTGCATTACATCTGCATCTGATTAGCCAACCGCCTGTAACTGCCTAGGAACACCCATACTGCATTACATCTGTGTCTGATTAGCCAACCACCTGTAACTGCCTAGGAACGCCCAAACTGCATTACATCTGCCCCTGATTAGCCAACTGCCTGTAACTGCCTAGGAACGCCCATACTGCATTACATCTGTATCTGATTAGCCAACCGCCTGTAACTGCCTAGGAACACCCATACTGCATTACATCTGCATCTGATTAGCCAACCGCCTGTAACTGCCTAGGAACACCCATACTGCATTACATCTGTGTCTGATTAGCCAACCACCTGTAACTGCCTAGGAACACCCATACTGCATTACATCTGCTCCTGATTAGCCAACCACCTGTAACTGCCTAGGAACGCCCATACTGCATTACATCTGTGCCTGATTAGCCAGCCGCCTGTAACTGCCTAGGAACGCCCATACTGCATTACATCTGCATCTGATTAGCCTACCGCCCGTAACTGCCTAGGAACACCCATACTGCATTACATCTGTATCTGATTAGCCAACCGCCTGTAACTGCCTAGGAACACCCATACTGCATTACATCTGCATCTGATTAGCCTACCGCCCGTAACTGCCTAGGAACACCCATACTGCATTACATCTGTATCTGATTAGTCAACCGCCTGTAACTGCCTAGGAACACCCATACTGCATTACATCTGCCCCTGATTAGCCAACTGCCTGTAACTGCCTAGGAACGCCCATACTGCATTACATCTGCATCTGATTAGCCAACCGCCTGTAACTGCCTTGGAACACCCATACTGCATTACATCTGCATCTGATTAGCCAACCGCCTGTAACTGCCTAGGAACACCCATACTGCATTACATCTGCATCTGATTAGCCTACCGCCCGTAACTGCCTAGGAACGCCCATACTGCATTACATCTGTATCTGATTAGCCAACCACCTGTAACTGCCTAGGAACACCCATACTGCATTACATCTGCATCTGATTAGCCTACCGCCCGTAACTGCCTAGGAACACCCATACTGCATTACATCTGCCCCTGATTAGCCAACTGCCTGTAACTGCCTTGGAACGCCCATACTGCATTACATCTGCATCTGATTAGCCAACCGCCTGTAACTGCCTAGGAACACCCATACTGCATTACATCTGCATCTGATTAGCCTACCGCCCGTAACTGCCTAGGAACGCCCACACTGCATTACATCTGCCCCTGATTAGCCAACTGCCTGTAACTGCCTTGGAACACCCATACTGCATTACATCTGCCCCTGATTAGCCAACCGCCTGTAACTGCCTAGGAACAAGAGATGTGCGCCGACCCTCATGTTTTGGTTTTGGATCTGAATCTGGTTTTGGATTTTTTTCCTTGGTGTTTTGTTTTTGTGTTTTGGTTTTGGATCTGGATTTTTTTCTTAAAAAACCATAAAAACAGCTAAAATCACATAAAATGGGCCTGTTTTTGTTCCTACAGTATAATTAACCTCAATATCGTTTATTTCCAGTAATTTCCAATCAATTTTGACCACCTCATAATATTATTTTTTTCATCTAGTTAAGGCCAAAAGATTGCATCCAGCTAGCTGGCTGACTAAGCTAAGTGACACAGTGGGCGGCACTAACATGTGGCCGTTCAGCTTCTAATTTCCAACACTCATATAGTGTGTTATACAGTGTGGGTTGGATACACCAATAGTGCACATACTGTGACAGCAGTGTCGGCAAAGCGGGGTTGCTGACGCTGTCCTCAGCACATGGAATGGCGGTGCTGGAAGTGTCCTCAGTAAAGGGTACCGGTGATGTCGGGGGTGCCAGCGGTGTCTTTAGTGCCGGTTTGCTGGCTGTGTCAGCAGTGCGGGGGTGCCAGTTGTGTCTTTAGTGTAGGTTTGCTGGCTGTGTCGGCGGTGCAGTGGTGTCTTAGTGCAGGTTTGCTCACTGTGTCGGCAGTGCGTGGGTGCCAGCATTGTCCTTATTGCAGGTTTGCTGACTGTGTCGGCAGTGCGGGGGTTGCTGGTGGTGTCCTCAGTACATTGAATGGCAGTGCTGCAGTGGTGGCAGTGTTTTCAGTGAATGATACCGGTGATGTCGGCAGTGCGTGGGTGCCAGCGGTGTCTTTAGTGCTGGTTTGCTGGCTGTATCGGCAGAGCAGGGGTGCAGCGGTGTCTTTAGTGCTGGTATGCTGGATGTGTCAGCAGTGCAGGGGTGTTCTCAATGCATCGTGCTGGCGGTGTCGGCAGAGCTGGGGTGCCGGCAGTGTCCTCAGTGCAGGTTTGCTGACTGTGTCGGCAGTGCAGGGGTGTTCTCAATGCAGGGTTCCGGTGGTGTCGGCAGAGCAGGGGGAGCCAGCAGTGTCCTCAGTGCAGGTTTGCTGATTGTGTCGGCAGTGCAGGGATGCTGGTGGTGTCCTCAGTGTGGAAGTGTCGGCAGTGTGGGGGTCGCTGACGGTGTCCTCAGTACTTTGGGCGGCAGTGCAGGAGTGTCATCAGCGGTGGTGTCGGCAGCGGGGGATGCTGCCAGCGTAGGGTGCCGGCCGTGTCAGACGGTGGGGGATGGCAGGCGCCATCTTCTTTTATCTTTTGCGCTGTTTTCAATGGGCTTAACGCTGATTGGCTGAGAGCCGTGACAGACAGCTCTCTCAGCCAATCAGCGTTAAGCCTGCTCAAAACAAAACCTCGCGACTCGACAGACGGGTCGCGAGGTTTTGCCTTGGGTCAGGGATTCGGGGCAGGAAGGGAAAGCTGCGCTCGGTTCGCCCCAGATACCCGAAATTTGGGTGGGTTCGGATCTCTGAGAAAAAAGGTAAGGATTATTATTATTATTAATGTTGGGGGGGTGGGGGGGGGGCAGTTTTTTCACTTCAGAATTAAGTTCTGATTGTGGCGAGATACATGTGTGAATAATAGATGATTTACATCTTATTCTAGTCGCCTGTTGAAAGCGTGTTTGCTTTGGGGCTAATTCCTCACTACATGCTAAGGTACATACTAATGTACCTAATAATACAAAGGCCCTCATTCAGAGCCGTACGCTCTGAGCAGAGCGCACGCTCTGAATGAGGGCCGGGCTCCATTTTCATGGAGCGTCCTCCTGGACGCTCGTATAGCTGTGGGTCACCACCCACAGGCTATACGAGCGTGCATTTTGATGGCCGCGATGGTCGTGACCATCGCGACCATCGAAATTGCGAGCCGGAGCCTGCGGTTGAGGTTTTCAACCGCAAGCTTCGGAGTGATTTTGGCTCTATCAGAGCCAAAATCACTCCCACTGACATCACTAGTGATGTCAGTGGGCCGGCTTCTGACGGGAGGCGTTCCCGTGGGAACGCCCCCGGCAGGGAGGCACGCCCCCGGCACACCCACCAAAGGGGGCGTGCTGTCAATCAACATTGACAGCACGCCCCCTTTGATCGGACACAACGAGCGAAGGACTTTCCTTCGCTCGTCGTGTCTGGCGCATGCGCACGACGGAGCTCCCTCCGTCGTGCGCATGCTCAGTGCAGACCATCAACCCACTTGCGAGCGGACAGCCGCTCGCGAGTGGGTCTGAATCAGGCCCTAAGTTAGAAACTATTTACACTTCCTAATTATTGTTTAAAATTTAAATATTATAAAATAAAAAAAGTGCTGTAACACATCCCAGCATGTGTACTCAGGGTCTCATTCAGACCCGCTCTCGAGCGCAGGACGCTTGCAAGCGGGTCGATGGTACCCAAATGCGCATGCGCACGATGGAGGCTGCTCCGTCATGCGCATGCGCGAGACCCGGCGAGCGACGGGGAAGCCGTCGCTCGGGGTCTCGCACCAAAGGGGGCGTGCTGTTGATGGTGAGTGACAGCACGCCCCCTTTGGTGGGCGTGCCAAGGCGTGGCTGCCCAGACCGAGGCGTTCCCATGGGAACGCCTACCGTCTGGGTCCGGCCCCACTGACATCACTAGTGATGTCAGTGGGAGTGATTTTGGCTCTGATAGAGCCAAAATCACTCCAGGGCTTGCGGCAGCGAGACCCTACTGCAGGGTCTCATCGCAAGCCCGATGGTCGCGATGGTCTTGACCATCGCGACCATCATCATGGACGCTCGCATAAGCTGTGGATGGTAACCCACAGCTATGCGAGCGTCCAGGAGGACGCACCAAAAAAAACCAAAAAACGCCCTGATTCAGAGCGGACGCTCGTTCAGAGCGGACGCTCGTTTAGAGCGTCCGGCTCTGAATCAGGCCCTCAGTGTAGTCTATGTCACAGCATACTGGTACACTGGTATGTACTGTTCTACAGCAGCAGATGATTGTACAGGAATAGAGCTGTACAAAGAGCAAAGAAAAACATGCATGTACACGTATGTAATACAAGCTTGCCTACCCTCCCAATTTGGCCGGGTGCCTCCCGAGTTTCGGGTGCCATCCCAGCCCCCCGGAAAGGCAGGCAAGCCTCCTGGAATCCTCCAGCCCTCCCGACCTCCCCCGAGAATACACTAGAAATCGCCGAAGGGGGGGGGCAGTGACGCAATTCACGCTGAATCACGTCATTGTGGCCCCGCCCCCTGCTTCGCAGTGCCGAAAATAAAGACATTGTGAAGTGGGGGCGGGGCCACAATGATGCGGTCACGCTGCCCACCCCCGGCTCCGCCCCCAATGTGTCACAGCTATCTGGACACCCCCCTGCTGTTCGCTGACAATCAGCTCCCTCCAGGAAGGAGGGGGCTGATTGTCGGCAAGTATGATGTAATATGAGTATTGTTATGTTACTCGCCAATAGGGGCTGGGTTTGGCCGAGAGCCTCCCGATTACCGGGTTCCGCTCCCGGCCCCCCGGAAAGGCAGGCAAGCCTCACGGAAGCCACCAACCCTCCCGACCTCTCCCAAGAATAAACAAGAAATCCCCCATTGATTCCTGTCTATACCTTCTAAAATTGTCGCTATTTAGCGTTATGAGTCGCACAATAAATAAATGCTTTCAGACTTTGAGTGTGGTTCCAAAACACAAAAAGTTATTATTCAATATAAAAACAGATGGTTACAAGCTGTGATCTAAAGACAATTAGTGCAAATAAATTATACAGACCCAAAGTACAGTTGTTACATACGCACGCTCTCTGGACCCAGATACCAGCATTAAAATAGAAACCTCCGTCAAAAGCAAGGCAAGAAAACTGGCATCCAAGTTTAGAGAGCCCACATATATACCCTTACAGAGATAGGCAATACAGTAGAACAGATTGGCATGATTCCATTGGTTCTTCTTCCTAGTTCTTCTGTTACAGTACAGTTCATAGGTCAATTCGAATGGACACAATCCAGCCTACAATAGCCCTTTGTGTCCTTTTTCCCGCTGCATAATAAATCTAGCTGGTTACATTACAGAGTACATTTTAATGTTTAACTCTCTATGGTCCATAGTTTGCAGATACATGTTGCGATCTTCTCACTGATGATACCGGAAATCTGCAGAGACACAGTGGATCAGTAAAACACCAAACACAGTCTGCTTACCATGTACTAAACCTTAGATATCAAATTACATTTATTTCACAACATTACTAATACTGAATAAACTTGGATATTACACTTTAATGCTAAAAAGTATTGGGGAATTGGGAAAAGACTCTAGTTAGCGTTGTGCGACTATGTGTTTGTGGAGTACACCATGGTACATGTTTTGCAGGGTTAATCATTTTATATGTTTTAGTGACTGTCTGTATTTATATGATGAGGACTTTTAACTTCTTTCTATTACGTGGGAATCGCACAATGCTAAATAATAGCATCGCCGTATGTACTTATAAAGGGCGAGATTCACTAAAATGGCGCTGGGCAGCCAGTCGCAAAATGGCATCTCATTGCCATTTGCAAAATGGCGCTGTGCAGATTTAATTTTAAACCAATCCTGTCTCAGTCAATTATCCGGCTTCGACACCCCGCAGTGGGGACGGGGGGGGGGGCAGGTCGTGACGCGATTAGTGCTGAATCACGTCATCGTGGCCTCGCCCCCTGCTTCACAATCCTGAAAATAACTGTATTATGAAAAGGGGGCGGGACCACGATGACGCGATCGTGTGGCTCTGCCCCTGCTCCGCCCTCCAATGTGACATCAATGTCCGGACACGCCGCCCGCTGTTAGCTGATTGTCGGCAAGTATGGTTTGGAGGTCTATCTGTATCCTCAGATGGGATCTCTGGGGGAATGATTTGTTTCAGCTCTTGTTCATAAGATGTGTAGTGTATGGGGATGTGACGCCCACCACCGGTCTTCACGTCATCCACCATTTTCCCCTTTTACACACATTTGATATCGAAGAAACGCTTCTTCTCATTGTAAATGTAATGTTTGCATGCCCCCCAACATTCTAATTTACATAGGAGGGACAGGGCGCACTTGGCCAAAAAGGGGGCATGGCTTGCACACAAAGGGGTGGAGTCTGTGGGAAATGGGGCGGAGCCTCACGGCTTCCCCCATTTTCATAACTTTGGGGGCGTGCCCAGCACTCTCCGAGACGCTGGGCAGCCCCCAGGCAGTCCGTACACATGAGAACAAATGCTGTGTGCATGCGCACGGCATCTGTTCTTCTCCTGCACACCCGCTGTGGTTTGTGCTCTCCCCAACTTCCCCCCCACCGCGGGACACTGCGGCTTATATAGTGTGTGTGGTGCCTCAGGGGTTTATATAGTGTGTGTGGTGCCTCAGGGATTTATATAGTGTGTGTGGTACCTCAGGGATTTATATAGTGTGTGCGGTACCTCAGGGATTTATATAGTGTGTGTGGTACCTCAGGGGTTTATATAGTGTGTGTGGTGCCTCAGGGGTTTATATAGTGTGTGTGGTGCCTCAGGGATTTATAGTGTGTGCGGTGCCTCAGGGATTTATATAGTGTGTGTGGTACCTCAGGGGTTTATATAGTGTGCGTGGTGCCTCAGGGATTTATATAGTGTGTGTGGTGCCTCAGGGGTTTATATAGTGTGTGTGTGGTGCCTCAGGGGTTTATATAGTGTGTGTGGTGCCTCAGGGGTTTATATAGTGTGTGTGGTACCTCAGGGGTTTATATAGTGTGTGTGGTGCCTCAGGGGTTTATATAGTGTGTGTGGTGCCTCAGGGGTTTATATAGTGTATGTGGTGCCTCAGGGATTTATATAGTGTGTGTGGTGCCTCAGGGGTTTATATAGTGTGTGGTGCCTCAGGGATTTATATAGTGTGTGTGGTGCCTCAGGGGTTTATATAGTGTGTGTGGTGCCTCAGGGGTTTATATAGTGTATGTGGTGCCTCAGGGGTTTATATAGTGTGTGCGGTGCCTCAGGGGTTTATATAGTGTGTGGTACCTCAGGGGTTTATATAGTGTGTGTGGTACCTCAGGGGTTTATATAGTGTGTGTGGTGCCTCAGGGGTTTATATAGTGTGTGTGGTGCCTCAGGGATTTATAGTGTGTGTGGTGCCTCAGGGATTTATATAGCGTGTGTGGTACCTCAGGGGTTTATATAGCGTGTGTGGTGCCTCAGGTGCTTATACAGTGTGTGTGGTGCCTCAGGGGTTTATACAGTGTGTGTGGTGCCTCAGGGGTTTATACAGTGTGTGTGGTGCCTCAGGGGTTTATATAGTGTGTGTGGTGCCTCAGGGGTTTATATAGTGTGTGTGTGGTGCCTCAGGGGTTTATATAGTGTGTGTGTGGTGCCTCAGGGGTTTATATAGTGTGTGTGGTGCCTCAGGGGTTTATATAGTGTGTGTGGTACCTCAGGGGTTTATATAGTGTGTGTGGTGCCTCAGGGGTATATATAGTGTGTGTGGTGCCTCAGGGGTTTATATAGTGTGTGGTGCCTCAGGGGTTTATACAGTGTGTGTGGTGCCTCAGGGGCTTATACAGTGTGTGTGGTGCCTCAGGGGTTTATATAGTGTGTGTGGTGCCTCAGGGGTTTATATAGTGTGTGGTGCCTCAGGGGTTTATATAGTGTGTGTGGTGCCTCAGGGATTTATATAGTGTGTGTGGTGCCTCAGGGGTTTATATGGTGTGTGTGGTGCCTCAGGGGTTTATATGCTGTGTGTGGTGCCTCAGGGGTTTATATGCTGTGTGTGGTGCCTCAGGGGTTTATATGGTGTGTGTGGTGCCTCAGGGGTTTATATGGTGTGTGTGGTGCCTCAGGGGTTTATATAGTGTGTGTGGTGCCTCAGGGGTTTATATAGTGTGTGTGGTGCCTCAGGGGCTTATACAGTGTGTGTGGTGCCTCAGGGGTTTATATAGTGTGTGTGGTGCCTCAGGGGCTTATACAGTGTGTGTGGTGCCTCAGGGGCTTATACAGTGTGTGTGGTTCCTCAGGGGTTTATATAGCGTGTGTGGTGCCTCAGGGGTTTATATAGCGTGTGTAGTGCCTCAGGGGTTTATATAGTTAGTGTGGTGCCTCAGGGATTTATATAGTGTGTGGTACCTCAGGGGTTTATATAGTGTGTGGTGCCTCAGGGGCTTATATAGCGTGTGTGGTGCCTCAGGGGTTTATATAGTGTGTGTGGTGCCTCAGGGGCTTATACAGTGTGTGTGGTGCCTCAGGGGTTTATACAGTGTGTGTGGTGCCTCAGGGGTTTATACAGTGTGTGTGGTGCCTCAGGGGTTTATATAGTGTGTGTGGTGCCTCAGGGGTTTATATAGTGTGTGTGGTGCCTCAGGGGTTTATACAGTGTGTGTGGTGCCTCAGGGGTTTATACAGTGTGTGTGGTGCCTCAGGGGTTTATATAGTGTGTGTGGTGCCTCAGGGGTTTATATAGTGTGTGTTGCCTCAGGGGTTTATATAGTGTGTGTGGTGCCTCAGGGGTTTATACAGTGTGTGTGGTGCCTCAGGGGTTTATACAGTGTGTGTGGTGCCTCAGGGGTTTATACAGTGTGTGTGGTGCCTCAGGGGTTTATATAGTGTGTGGTGCCTCAGGGGTTTATATAGTGTGTGTGGTGCCTCAGGGATTTATATAGTGTGTGTGGTGCCTCAGGGGTTTATATGGTTTGTGTGGTGCCTCAGAGGTTTATATGGTGTGTGTGGTGCCTCAGGGGTTTATATAGTGTGTGTGGTGCCTCAGGGGTTTATATAGTGTGTGTGGTGCCTCATGGGTTTATATAGTGTGTGTGGTGCCTCAGGGATTTATATAGTGTGTGTGGTGCCTCAGGGGTTTATATAGTGTGTGTGGTGCCTCAGGGGTTTATATAGTGTGTGTGGTGCCTCAGGGGTTTATATAGTGTGTGTGGTGCCTCAGGGGTTTATATAGTGTGTGTGATGGGACTTTGCCCTGCCAATGGGTGAATCTGTTTGTGTCAGTATGCTTGGAGAAATGCAAATCGCATTCGCACCTTCACCTTCATCACGAGTTGTCACATGCAATATTTTGGAACTAACATTTTCTGTATTCAACGAAATTATAGCTTGTAAAAGTGAGTGCCCAGTTTGTATTAGGGATGAGCGGGTTTGGTTCCCTGAGAACCGAACCCACCCGAACGTCGGGGATCCGGGGCGATCCGAGCCCAAGCTCGGATCTCCCTGTCTGCCCCGGATCCCTCTCCCGAGGCAAAACCTCGAGATCTGCTGTCGGATCTCGAGGTTTTGCCTCGAGCGGCCATTTAAAAAAAAATGCCTTTGCCTTTAATGGGCAAAGTGCTGATTGGCTGACAGAGCCGTCTGTCACGGCTCTCAGCCAATCAGCATTATGGTGCTCATTTGCATGTAGCACGGACTCGTGAGATCCGTGCTACATGCATCTGTGTGATTGACAGTGACACAGAGCACAGATGGGTCAGTGAGACCCGTCTGTGCTGCTGTGTATTTCAATGACACAGATGCACGCACGGACCAGGAGATCCGTGCTACTTGCATCTGTGTCATTGACACAGAGCACTAACGGGTCCGTGAGACCCGTCTGTGCTGCTGTGGTAAATAAAAAAAAAAAAACCTGTGTAAAAAGAGAAAAAAATGGCGTGCCCCCCCCCCCCCCAAAAAAGAGCAACCAGCCCCGGGCATTAGTGACCCAGTGCTGGGTGTGCTTAAATACAGGGGACAAACGACATAGGGGTCCCCTGTACTTAAACACAACCAGCACCGGGCTAGTCAGAACCAGAGCTGGTTGCCAAAATACGGGGGACAAACGACGTAGGGGTCCCCCGTATTCTGCGCAACCAGCTCTGGGCTCTGATCCGGTCCTGGTTCTGGAAATACAGGGGAAAAAAATGAGTAGGGTTCCCCTGTATGTTCCAGAACCAGCACTGGACTTTTTCTAGCGGGGGGCTGATGCCACAGCCAGGGGAGCCCTTTCACCGGGCCCCCCAGCCGCAGCATCAGCCCTGACCGCTAGTCAGCCCAGGCCGGGGATCCCTGGAGAGCTGGGGACCCCCCCAATAAAGGGGTCACCCTCTCCAGGGCACCCCAGGCCCAGGCTGATAGCCCGGGGCTATCCCCGCCACCCCTGGTGGCGGTGGGTGGCGGGTTGATTGTGTGGTGTGGTGTAAATAAAGAATATCAAACATTGTCTTTACAAGTAGAACTGCAAGTCCCAGCAAGCCTGCCCCGCATGCTGGTACTTGGAGAACCACAAGTACCAGCATGCAGGGCATTAAGGGCCCACTAGTACCTGTAGTTCACCTGTAAAAAAATGTTTAAAAAAAACACAGGACACACACACCGTGACAGTATAAGTTTATTAAACATACATACACACACACACATGTACACATACTCACCTATGTAACCTGTAGCATCGGTCCACTTGTCCGGTAAAGTATCCCTAGGGGACCTGTGAAAAAAAACATACTCACCATCTCCTATGCGAGGTTCTGTCCTCTTCGTTCCAAAGTAGGCATCCCCGGACTTGGCAAAAAAAAAAAACGAAAACGCGATCCACGAACTTAGTACCGTTCTATAGAACGGTACTTCCCGAATGAGAGCTTAGCGGCGGGGTATCACCATGGAAACCCCGCTGCTAAGCGTTCATTGGCTGAGAGAGGCCATCTCCCGTCTCTCAGCCAATGAACGGCTCCCTCCATTGTAGTCAATGGTGGGAGCCGCAAGGTTATTAAAGTTTACCCTGTGGCTCCCACCATTGACTACAATGGAGGGAGCCGTTCATTGGCTGAGAGACGGGAGATGACCTCTCTCAGCCAATGAACGCTTAGCAGCGGGGTTTCCATGGTGATACCCCGCCGCTAAGCTCTCATTCGGGAAGTACCGTTCTATAGAACGGTACTAAGTTCGTGGATCGCGTTTTCGTTTTTTTTTTTTGCCAAGTCCGGGGATGCCTACTTTGGAACGAAGAGGACAGAACCTCGCATAGGAGATGGTGAGTATGTTTTTTTTCACAGGTCCCCTAGGGATACTTTACCGGACAAGTGGACCGATGCTACAGGTTACATAGGTGAGTATGTGTACATGTGTGTGTGTGTATGTATGTTTAATAAACTTATACTGTCACGGTGTGTGTGTCCTGTGTTTTTTTTAAACATTTTTTTACAGGTGAACTACAGGTACTAGTGGGCCCTTAATGCCCTGCATGCTGGTACTTGTGGTTCTCCAAGTACCAGCATGCGGGGCAGGCTTGCTGGGACTTGCAGTTCTACTTGTAAAGACAATGTTTGATATTCTTTATTTACACCACACCACACAATCAACCCGCCACCCACCGCCACCAGGGGTGGCGGGGATAGCCCCGTGCTATCAGCCTGGGCCTGGGGTGCCCTGGAGAGGGTGACCCCTTTATTGGGGGGGTCCCCAGCTCTCCAGGGATCCCCGGCCTGGGCTGACTAGCGGTCAGGGTTGATGCTGCGGCTGGGGGGCCCGGTGAAAGGGCTCCCCTGGCTGTGGCATCAGCCCCCCGCTAGAAAAAGTCCAGTGCTGGTTCTGGAACATACAGGGGAACCCTACTCATTTTTTGTCCCCTATATTTCCAGAACCAGGACCGGATCAGAGCCCAGAGCTGGTTGCGCAGAATACAGGGGACCCCTACGTCGTTTGTCCCCCGTATTTTGGCAACCAGCGCTGGTTCTGACTAGCCCGGTGCTGGTTGTGCTTAAGTACAGGGGACCCCTACGTCGTTTGTCCCCTGTATTTAAGCACACCCAGCACTGGGTTACTAATGCCCGGGGCTGGTTGCTCTTTTTTGGGGGGGTGCACGCCATTTTTTTCTTTTTTTACACAGGTTTTTTTTTTTTTTTTTTACCACAGCAGCACAGACGGGTCTCACGGACCTGTCATTGCTCTGTGCCAATCACACAGATGCATGTAGCACGGATCTCCCGGGTTCGTGCTACATGCAAATGGGCACCATAACGCTGATTGGCTTCCTGTCTGCCACTGCAGTGCCACTCCTAGATGGGCCACGTGTTTGTGCCGCCCCCTTGTGTCGCTTAGCATAGTCATCCAGCTTCCTCGGTACAACCTTTTGGCCTAAAAACAATATTGTGAGGTGTGAGGTGTTCAGAATAGAGTGGAAATGAGTGGAAATTAATGTTATTGGGGTTATTAATAGCGTAGGAACAAAAAAAGGCCCATTTATGTGATTTTAGCGTTTTTTTTTTATTTTTTAAGAAAAAATCCAGATCCAAAACACAAAACCCAGAACCCAAAACACGGAAGGGTGGTTTTGGCAAAACCAATCCAGATCCAAAACACGAAGAAAGATCCAGATCCAAAACCAAAACACAAAACACGAAAAGTGTCCGGTGCACACCCCTAGTTTGTATGATATATATATATATATATGTCTTATCAGAGAGACTGGGGCGTATCTATAATGGGTGCAGGGTGTGCGGGGAACACGGGCCCTTGGGTCCAGGGGGGCCCCACGCTGCACACCCTGCACCCATAACATTACTTACCTCTCTGGAGTCCCACATCGGCGCGGGGGTCCAGCACTGTAAAAAGTACTGGAAAATGGCCGCCGTGGCCATATTCCCATCGTTTGCGCATGCGCGGTACAGGGAAAGTGTCCGCCACGGCCATTTTCCCGGTGACCTGCGTATACTCTATAGACTCTGGGCGCATCTAGTGCCCTGATTCTATAACTCCGACACTCGCCGCAAACAGCTCAGAGCGCTGCCAGCCGCCGGACAGAGAGGAGGGGGCCCGCATCAGAGACTGCACACGGGCCCCCTCCTCTCTAGAAATGCCCCTGGAGAGAGATAAACCACCAGCGACTCTGCTCCTAATTGTCACACTGTCCTGTTACTGTACAGTCTGTGCTTGAAAATAACAGTTAGGAGCTGATTGGTTGGTACTTTCTCTGCTTTATCACTTTCCAGAGCTTAGTACATCTGCCCCAACATTTTCCCCCATGACCTGCAGATGTTGTGATGACACAAAAGTGGGAGTCCTATGCATGCAGGTAGATTAGCGGTGTCAGAGGTGTCTAATCATATAGCAGTGACAACAGAAGGGGTCACCGTGGAGCAATCGGAGATTTCCCCAGCGGTGCCCCAGCTCTGCGGCTGAGTATGCAGCCCCCTGTTACAATCTGGTGCTGTGACTGGGGAGTACCACCCTCTCCAGGCGTTGCAGTATCGCTTATTCCCAGTCAGTACCATGACGGGTCTGTTAGCTCTGTCCACACCCGCTGGATGTAACTGGGAGCAGGGATTACCTCTCCCTACCTCTGACAGATGGACGATCCTCCCCCTTCTCAGTACCTGACATCAGAGTCTCTTACTGCTCACTCCGGTAAGTCTCTCTCCATCTGCTTCATACGGCAGCACCAACATAATTCTCGCCACTCATCACTCAATCCAGCCGCCTCCTGAATAACAGCTCCTCGCTGTCATCCGCCGAACCCCTGCTCTGGAGGGAGCACGGACGCTCACATCACCGTCACTTTTCCCCTCAGTGTCCTGGTGCTCAGTCTGCTGCAATAGCCGGTTCTAGGCAGCCAGGACCCTCTGCCAGATTCTGGCCCACACCACTAATTACACATGTGTCCAGCTACATCTTTGCCAATTGTGCTACAAATGTGTGCATGCATCGCGCCATGCGATTACCCACAGCAGCATAAGCTATGGTACGCTATGGCGTACACTGCGATCGCACCGTGCAATTCTATGGAGATGCTGGTGCAAACGCAGTGCGCATATCCCCTCGTGGGTGCACGCCTCTTGCCATGCATAGCGTGATTTGCGGAGTACACAGCAACGATGTAGCAGGACACACCTGTATATATAAGTACATATGTAATACATGTTTGTGGTGTAATAATTAGGGGTGTGCACCGGCCACATTTCGTGTTTTGTGTTTTGGTTTTGGATCTGGATCTTTCTTCGTGTTTTGGATCTGGATTGGTTTTGCCAAAACCATCCTTCCGTGTTTTGGGTTCTGGGTTTTGTGTTTTGGATCTGTATTTTTTGAAAAAAAGCATAAAAACAGCTAAAATCACAGAATTTGTTGGTTTTTCTGCTCCTATGCTATTATTAACCTCAATAACCTTAATTTCCACTTATTTCCAGTCTATTCTGAATACCTCACACCTCACAATAGTGTTTTTATGTCCAAAAGGTTGCACCGAGGTAGCTGGATGACTATGCTAAGCGACACGAGTGGGTGGCACAAACACGTGGCCCATCTAGGAGTGACACTGCAGTGGCAGACAGGATGGCAGTTAGAAAAACTAGGCCCCAAACTGTACATAATGAAAAAAAAGAGGTGCAAGATGGAATTGTCCTTGGGCCCTCCCACCCACCCTTATGTTGTATAAACAGGACATGCACACTTTAACAAACCAAACATTTCAGCGCCAGGGTCTGCCACACGACTGTGGCTGAAATGATCGGTTCGTTTGGGCCCCCACAAAACAAGCTGGCAATTAATCTGTCCCTGCACAAACTGGATCTACGGAGGCAAGATGTCGTCCTCATCCTCCTCATCCACCGATTCCTCACCCTCTTCAGTGTTGTGTACATCCTCATCCTCACAGAGTATTAATTCGTCCCCGCTGGAATCCACAACCACAGGTCCCTCTGTACGTTCTGGAGGCTGGTCTCCCTGGAAGAGTTGATAATTCATTTTATGAACATCATCTTCTCCACATTTTGTGGAAGCAACCTCCTACGCCTTTCGCTGACAAGGTTCCCGGCTGCACTAAACACTCTTTCGGAGTACACACTGGAGGGGGGCAACTCAGGTAAAATAGAGCCAGTTTGTAAAGGGACCTCCAAATTGCTTCTTTTTCCTGCCAGTACAGGTACGGACTGTCTGACATGCCTACTTGGATGCTGTCACCGATGTAATCCTTTAACAGACAGACGCACGCTTGTCGCTGCTGCTTTGAGGATGCAAGTGCGGCTACAGCCCACACAATTCACAAAGACAGAAAAAAGAAGAATATTTTTATTGTTTGTGTAGCACACTTTGAGGGTGTCACCACCCTTTAACAGACAGACGCACGCTTGTCGCTGCTGCTTTGAGGATGCAAGTGCGGCTACATCGCACACAAGTCACAAACACATAAAAAAAATAGTTTTTTATTTTTTGGAGCACTTTGAGAGTTACACCACCCTTTAACAAACAGACGCACGCTTGTCGCTGCTGCTTTGAGGATGCAAGTGCGGCTACAGCCCACACAATTCACAAAGACAGAAAAAAAAGAAGAATATTTTTATTGTTTGTGTAGCACACTTTGAGGGTGTCACCACCCTTTAACAGACAGATGCACGCTTGTCGCTGCTGCTTTGAGGATGCAAGTGCGGCTACAGCCCACACAATTCACAAAGACAGAAAAAAGAAGAATATTTTTATTGTTTGTGTAGCGCACTTTGAGGGTGTCACCACCCTTTAACAGACAGACGCACGCTTGTCGCTGCTGCTTTGAGGATGCAAGTGCAGCTACATCGCACACAAGTCACAAACACATTAAAAAACTATTTATTTTTTTTTTGGAGCACTTTGAGAGTTACACCACCCTTTAACAGACAGACGCACGCTTGTCGCTGCTGCTTTAAGGATGCAGGTGCGGCTACAGCCCACACAATTCACAAAGACAGAAAAAAGAACAATATTTTTATTGTTTGTGTAGCACACTTTGAGGGTGTCACCACCCTTTAACAGACAGACGCACGCTTGTCGCTGCTGCTTTGAGGACAGTATCATATGCAGTGACAGTAGACTTGTCAGAAATTGTTGGCACGTCCTTCAGTCCGGACCAGATGTCCAAACCAGCCCTTGACTTATGACACAGGCGCACGCTTGGCGCTGCTACTATGTTGATGCACGTGCGGCTACATCGCACACAAGTCACAAACACATTAAAAAAATAGTTTTTTATTTTTTGGAGCACTTTGAGGGTTACACCACCCTTTAACAGACAGACGCACGCTTGTCGCTGCTGCTTTGAGGATGCAAGTGCGGCTACAGCCCACACAATTCACAAAGACAGAAAAAAAAGAAGAATATTTTTATTGTTTGTGTAGCACACTTTGAGGGTGTCACCACCCTTTAACAGACAGATGCACGCTTGTCGCTGCTGCTTTGAGGATGCAAGTGCAGCTACATCCCACACAATTCACAAAGACAGAAAAAAAAGAAGAATATTTTTATTGTTTGTGTAGCACACTTTGAGGGTGTCACCACCCTTTAACAGACAGATGCACGCTTGTCGCTGCTGCTTTGAGGATGCAAGTGCGGCTACAGCCCACACAATTCACAAAGACAGAAAAAAGAAGAATATTTTTATTGTTTGTGTAGCGCACTTTGAGGGTGTCACCACCCTTTAACAGACAGACGCACGCTTGTCGCTGCTGCTTTGAGGATGCAAGTGCGGCTACATCGCACACAAGTCACAAACACATTAAAAAAATATTTTTTTTTTTTTGGAGCACTTTGAGAGTTACACCACCCTTTAACAGACAGAGGCACGCTTTCGCTGCTGCTTTAAGGATGCAGGTGCGGCTACAGCCCACACAATTCACAAAGACAGAAAAAAGAACAATATTTTTATTGTTTGTGTAGCACACTTTGAGGGTGTCACCACCCTTTAACAGACAGACGCACGCTTGTCGCTGCTGCTTTGAGGACAGTATCATATGCAGTGACAGTAGACTTGTCAGAAATTGTTGGCACGTCCTTCAGTCCGGACCAGATGTCCAAACCAGCCCTTGACTTATGACACAGGCGCACGCTTGGCGCTGCTACTATGTTGATGCACGTGCGGCTACATCGCACACAAGTCACAAACACATTAAAAAAATAGTTTTTTATTTTTTGGAGCACTTTGAGGGTTACACCACCCTTTAACAGACAGACGCACGCTTGTCGCTGCTGCTTTGAGGATGCAAGTGCGGCTACAGCCCACACAATTCACAAAGACAGAAAAAAGAAGAATATTTTTATTGTTTGTGTAGCACACTTTGAGGGTGTCACCACCCTTTAACAGACAGACGCACGCTTGTCGCTGCTGCTTTAAGGATGCAGGTGCGGCTACAGCCCACACATTTCACAAAGACAGAAAAAAAAAGAACAATATTTTTATTGTTTTTGTAGCACACTTTGAGGGTGTCACCACCCTTTAACAGACAGACGCACGCTTGTCGCTGCTGCTTTAAGGATGCAGGTGCGGCTACAGCCCACACATTTCACAAAGACAGAAAAAAAAAAGAACAATATTTGTATTGTTTGTGTAGCACACTTTGAGGGTGTCACCACCCTTTAACAGACAGACGCACGCTTGTCGCTGCTGCTTTAAGGATGCAGGTGCGGCTACAGCCCACACATTTCACAAAGACAGAAAAAAGAAGAAGAATATTTTTATTGTTTGTGGAGCGCACTTTGAGGGTTACACCACCCTTTAACAGATAGACGCATGCTTGTCGCTGCTGCTTTGAGGATGCAGGTGGAATCTAGACGGGATTTGGAACCGGGGACACACTACCTCCATCAATTGTCTAAATCCCACTGCACTAAAGGCGGATACCGGACGCACATCTAACACCAACATAGCAGTCAAGGCCTCAGTTATACGTTTTGCTTCAGGATGACTGCTGTCATACTTCATCCTCATCGCTAGGGACTGTTGGAGGGTCAATTGTTTAGCAAAAGTAGTGATGTTCCTACTTCCTCTCTGGGATGATGAACAACTCCCAGCAGCAGCAACAGCACTAGGAGGAAGTGGTTCTTGATTTTTCCCTATTTTATTTTTATCGGAGAAAGTTTGGTCCTCCATTTATGTTATATTGATATATACGTGCGGCTAAAGCGCACACAAACACAGAAAATATTTTTTTATTTTTGCTGGAGAGTAGTGCACTTTGTGGGTTACACCACCCTTTAAGAAATGAGCCAGCCGGCTCTTTACTTATGGGACACAGGCGCACGCTTGGCACTGCTCCTTTGTTGATGCACGTGCAGCCACAGTGCACACAAGTCACAAACACAGAAAATATAATTTTTTGGGGTTTGGACAGGAGTGTACTTTGGGGATTACAGCACCCTTTAACGGTCAAGCCAGCCGGCCCTTTACTTATGACACAGGCGCACGCTTGGCACTACTTTGTTGATGCACGTGCGGCTACTGCGCACACAATTCACAAACACAGAAAATAATGATTTTTTTGGTTTGGACTGGAGTGTACTTTAGGGGTTACAGCACCCTTCAATGATCAAGCCAGCCGGCCCTTTACTTATGACACAGGCGCACGCTTGGCACTACTTTGTTGATGCCCGTGCGGCTACTGCGCACACAATTCACAAACACAGAAAATATTGATTTTTTTGGTTTGGACTGGAGTGTACTTTAGGGGTTACAGCACCCTTCAATGATCAAGCCAGCCGGCCCTTTACTTATGACACAGGCGCACGCTTGGCACTACTTTGTTGATGCACGTGCGGCTACTGCGCACACAATTCACAAACACACAAAAAATATTATTTTTTTAGCACTTGGGGGGAGCACCCCTGATGGACAGTGCACCCCCTGGACAACACTACAGCACCCCTTTAGGACTGGGACACTGCACAGGACTTTGGAGTGGACACAGCCCCTATGGAGAACTGACTGCACAACACAGTCCAGCCAGCCACTATGGACTTTGAAGTAGTGGACAACAGCAGCACTACACTACTCTCCACTCCACAGCCCTAACTCCCACCCTCCCTCTTCACTGTCCACAGCCGAGTGAGAAAATGGCGCCGACGCGGGTACCTTATATGGGTTCCAAAACCCGTGAGACTCGGAAGGCGGGATGATGACGTTTTGCCTCGATTTCAGATCCGAGTCAGGCGGGAAAAGTCGAGCCTGACTCGGATCTGCCTCGGATCGGGGGGGCTCGGGGGGGTTCGGATTTCAGAAATCCGAACCCGCTCACCCCTAGAATATATACTGTATGGGATTTGTATGATTTCCAGGGCATGCCTCATATATAATGTTGGGAATAATCACTGTGTGGGATTTGTATAATTTACAAGACATATATCATATATAATGTTGGGAATGTATACTGTATGGGATTTGTATGGTTTCCAGGAAATGTATCATATATAGTGTTGGGAATAAATACTGTATGGCATTTGTATGGTTTCCAGGAAATGTATCATAAATAATGTTGGGAATATTTACTGTATGGGATTTGTATGGGTTCCAGGACATGCATTATATATAATGTTTGGAATATATACTGTATGGGATTTGTACGATTTCCAGGACATATATCATATATAATGCTGGGAATTTTTACTATATGGGATTTGTATGAATTCCAGGGAATACCTCATATATAAAGTTGGGAATATATACTGTATGGGATTTGTATGGGTTCCAGGACATGCATTATATATAATGTTTGGAATATATACTGTATGGGATTTGTATGATTTCTAGGACATGCCATATATACAGGGCTGCCATCAGAAATTGTGGGGCCCGGGACTGACAGAATAGGCAGGGCCCCCCCCGTTATTGAATGTGCAGCCAGGCCCTGCATTTTTATTACCTTGCCCCCCCCCGTTATTGAATGTGCAGCCAGGCCCTTCATTTTTATTACCTTGCCCCCTCCCCTTATTGAATGTGCAGGCCGGCCCTGCATTTGTATTGCCTCACTGAGTCCAACCGTCCCCCTCCCCCCTCCCCTGCTGACCTGCCATTTCCCCACTTACCTTATGCGGCAGCTACTTCCTCCACAGTCCACCAGGTCAGCACTGCACTTCATCCGCGGCTTCTCCGACTTCGCCTTTGCCCTACAGTGGCGCACCGTGACGTCATGGCGTCACGCGCGCTGGCTCCGTCAGACTGTCACTAGTGTAAGCTGGTGGAGGAGCGGCCCGAGCGGGCTCTGGCTGCCTCCTCCAGCTCTATGATTTACTAAAGGCGGTCGCAGGGACCGGCTCGGCGGGCGGCAGCCGGGCCCCCTGCCCTCTCTACAAGCGGGTAGTTCAGCAGGCTGCAGGCTCTGCAGAGGTTGTAGTAGTGGGCGGGCCCCCCCTCTCGTTCAGCCAGAGGCTGGACCCGGGACTCCAGTCCCGGCAGTCCCCCCCTGATGGCGGCCCTGCTTATATATAATGTTGGGAATATATACTGTATGGGATTTGTATGATTTCCAGGACATGTATCATATATAATGTTGGGAATATATACTGTATGGGATTTGTATGATTTCCAGGACATGCTTCATATATAATGTTGGGAATATTTACTACACAGGATTTGTATGATTTCCACGGCATGTATCATATATAATTTTGCGAATATATACTGTATGGGATTTGTATGATTTCCAGGACATGTCTCATATATAATGTTGGGAATATTTACTGTAAGGGATTTGTATGATTTCCAGGGAATGCCTGATATAAACTGTTTGGAATATATAATGTACGGGATTTGTATGATTTCCAGGAAATGCCTGATATATAATGATGGGAATATATACTGTATGGGATTTGTATGATTTCCCGGACATACTGTATATCATATATACAGCTGGGAATATATACTGTATGGAATTTTTATGATTTCCAGGACATGCCTCATATATACAGTTGGGAATATATACTGTACGGGATTTGTATGATTTCCAGGACATGCCTCATATATAATGATGGGAATATATACTGTATGGGATTTGTATGATTTCCCGGACATACTGTATATCATATATACAGCTGGGAATATATACTGTACGGGATTTGTATGATTTTCAGGGCATGCCTCATATATAATGTTGGGAATATATACTGTACGGGATTTGTATGATTTTCAGGGCATGCCTCATATATAATGTTGGGAATATTTACTGTATGGGATTTATATGATTTCCTCGACATCCCTTTTACAGTATATAATGTTGGGAATATATAGTGTATGGCATTTGTATAATTTCCAGGGTATGCCTTATATATAATCTTGGTAATAATTACTGTATGGGATTTGTATGATTTTCAGGGCATGCCTCATATATAAAGTTGGGAATAAATACTGTATGGGATTTGTATGGTTTCCAGGACATGGCTTATATATAATGTTGGGAATATTTACTGTACAGGATTTGTTTGATTTCCAGTGCATGCCTCATATATAATGTTGGGAATATATACTGTACGGGATTTTAATGATTTCCAGGGCATGCCTCATATATAATGTTGGGAATAATCACTGTATGGGATTTGTTTAATTTCCAGGACATTTATCATATATAATGTTGGGAATATGTACTGTGTGGGAATTATATGGTTTCCAGGTCATGTATCATATATAATGTTGGGAATAAATACTGTATGGCATTTGTATGGTTTGCAGGGAATGCCTTATATATAATGTTGGGAAAATACACTGAATGGGATTTGTATAATTTCCAAGACATGTATCATATGTGATGTTGGGAACATATACTGTATGGAATTTGTATAATTTCCAGGACATGCATTATAAATAATGTTGGGAATATATACTGTATGGGATTTGTACGATTTCCAGGACATACTGTATATCATATATAATGTTGAATATTTACTGTATGGGATTTGTATGGGTTCCATGGCATGCCTCATATATAATGTTGGGAATTATTACTGCATGCGATTTGTATGATTGCAGGGCATGCCTCATATATAATGTTGGGAGTACACACTGTATGGGATTAGTATGATTTACAGGACATGCCTCATATATAATGTTGGGAATATATACTACTGTATGGAATTTTTATGATTTCAGTATATATACATATAAATCATACAAATCCCATACAGTATTTATTCCCAACATTATATATGATATATGTCTTGGAAATCATGCAAATCCCATACAGTAAATATTCCCAACATTATATATAAGGCATGTCCTGGAAATTATACAAATCTCATACAGTATATATTCCCAACGTTACATATGAGGCATGCCCTGGAAACCCTACAAATGCCATACAGTATATATTCCCAACATTATATATAAGACATGACCTGGAAACCATACAAATGCCATACAGTAAATATTCCCAACATTATATATGATATATGTCCTGGAAATCGTACAAATCCCATACAGTATATATTCCCAACATTATATATGAGGCATGCCCTGGAAATTATACAAATCCCATACAGTGATTATTCCCAACATTATATATGAGGCATGCCTTGGAGCCCATACAAATCCCATACAGTATACATTCCCAACATTATATATGAGGCATGTCCTGGAAATCATAAAAATCCCATACAGTATATATTCCCAACATTATATATAAGGCATTTCCTGGAAACCCTACAAATCCCATACAGTATATATTCCCAACATTATAGATGAGGCATTTCCTGGAAACCCTACAAATCCCATACAGTATATATTCCCAACATTATATATAAGGCATGTCCTGGAAACCATAACAATCTTATATAGTATTTATTCCCAAAATTAAATATGAGGCATGTCCTGGAAACCCTACACATCCCATACAGTATATATTCCCAACATTATATATAAGGCATTTCCTGGAAACCCTACAAATCCCATACAGTATATATTCCCAACATTATAGATGAGGCATGTCCTGGAAACCCTTCAAATCCCATACAGTAAATATTCCCAACATTATATGTGAGGCATGTCCTGGAAATCATAAAAATCCCGTACAGTATATATTCCCAACTTTATATATGAGGCATGCCCTGGAAATCATACAAATCCCGTACAGTAAATATTCCCAACATTAGATTTAAGGCATGTCTAGGAAATCATACAAATCCCATACAGTAAATATTCCCAACATTATATATGAGGCATGTCCTGGAAATCATAAAAATCCCGTACAGTATATTTTCCCCACATTATATATAAGGCATGTCCTGGAAATCATACAAATCCCATACAGTATATATTAATGCATCATAACAATATTGTATCACAATTTGCCCCACACTATTTGGGTTGGGTATGGATTGCCGGCAGTCAGGATGCCACTGGTCAGAATGCCGACACCTGTAAGGAAGCAAGGTAAGTCTAACCCTAACCCCTACACTAACCCTCCCTTCCCCCTAGTGCCTAACCTATCCCTCCCCGCAGCCTAAACCTAACACTCTCTCCCCGGTGCCTAAACCTAACCTCCCCCTAGTGCCTAAACCTAACCTCCCTCACCCTGCACCCTAATTCTAACACTTCCTCCCCGGTGCCTAAACCTAACCTCCCCCTAGTGCCTAAACCTAACCTCTCTCACCCTGCACCCTAATTCTAACACTCCCTCCATGGTGCCTAAACCTAACCTCCCCCTAGTGCCTAAACCTAACCTCCCTCATCCCGCACCCTAATTCTAACATGCCCTCCCCGGTGCCTAAACCTAACCTCCCCCTAGTGCCTAAACCTAACCTCCCTCACCCCACACCCTAATTCTAACACTCCCTCCACGGTGCCTAAACCTAACCTCCCTCACCCCACACCCTAATTCTAACACTCCCTCCCCGGTGCCTAAACCTAACCTCCCCCTAGTGCCTAAACCTAACCTCCCTCACCCCACACTGGGGATGCTGTGTCTTTATGCTTAAACTGAAATATGTTAATTATTTGTATTGGGGGAGTCATTGTAATTTTTAGCCCTGGGCACTGCTTGGTGTAGAACCTGCCCTGTATAGACTCTGTTACTAACTAAAATATACATCAACATTAGTCTGTTCCAGGAAGACATATTAGGAGTTATGGTAGACTTGTTAACTCTATACCATGGGGTGTGTGGTTGGAGAGGTTCGGGCACCAAACAGTTAAGCTTTAGCTCCCAGGATGCATCGGTCCTCCTCAACATATACCCCACCCCCAGCCACAGGCAGACAGTTTTGTAAACAAGCCCAAGGAAGGAGCAGGAAAGAAGAGAAGGAAGAACATTACTCTCAAGAAACACTCTCCCAGAAAATGAAGGAATCAGTGATCAAGAGAGAAAAATACCCAGTGAGGCCAGGTGCATCAGGATGGGCGCCCTGTGGACTTTATGGACTTCAAAATATAGTAAAGCTAAGTCTACTATATATAAAGCTAAGTCTACTATAAATCTTAATTTCTTCTTCAGGGTCCATAGGAGGATCCACATGGATCCCATGGGGATGTCCCATAGCAGTTTCCCTAAGGGTGGGGATGCTCCTGAGCAGAAAGGAGAATCCAGTGCCCAAAGGAAGCATCCTGAGAGGCAAATGTATCAAAGCCGTAGAACCTGAGAAATGTGTGGATGGAACAATTGCACAATTGTTCAGAAGCACCACATCGAACCGCCCACAAGGATCCCACAGACCGAGTAGAATGAGCTGTAACCCTGTTTGGAACAGGAAGATCAGCTTGCATGTAGGCCTGAGAGAATGTCATGCGAAGCCATCGAGCCAGAGTCTGTTTGTTAGCTGGCCAGCTTAGCTTGTGAAAGCCATGCAACACAAAAGAGATTCTGATTTCCTCAAGGAATTTGTACAATCCACGTAGATCTAAAGAGCACAAACCACATCCAAGGAAGCATCACCTTCAGAAAGATCCGAGGACTGGAAGGCTTGAACTACAATCTCTTCATTCAAATGGAAACCACCCAGACCTGGTACGGAGGACAGCTCTGTCCGGATGAAAGATCAAGAAGGGGGGGTAACAGGAGAGTGCTGCCAAATCAGATACCTTCAGGGCAGAGGAGATAGTGAGGAGAAAGAGCGTCTTCGCTGTTAGCCACTTGAGGTCTACTGAGTCCAGAGGTTCAAACGGAGGAGCCAGTAGAGCCCTAAAAACCAAAGACAAATCCCATGGAGCCACCAGAGGGACAAAAGGAGTTTGAATGCTGGGGACACCCTGAAAGAATGAGCAATCCTTCGCTGGATCCAGATTCACAGAGCAGAAACCTAAACTCTAAGGGAGGCCAGGCAGAGACCAAGGTCTACCCCAGCCTGGAGAAAGGCAAGCACCCGGGAGACCCTAAAAACTGTAGGGTCATAGCCTCTGGGGGAGCACCATTGAAAATAAGAGTGCCAACTCTAATAGATTTGGGCTGAGGCAGGCTTACACTCTCTGAGCATCGTCTGGACTACAGAGTGAGAGAAACCCTTGGCTCTTAGGAGGGAAGACTCAAGAGCCCCACCATCAAAGATAGATGAGGTATGTCCGGGTGCAGGTAAGGGCCCTGCATCAAAAGGTCTTGCTGTAGAGGAAGTGGAAACGGAATGTCTATTGAGAGACTCCATAGGTCGGTGAACCAATGTCTGGACCAGGCTGGGGCTATTAGAATCACCGTACCGCCATCTTGCTTGAACTTCCAAAGCACCCTCAGGAGGAGGGAGATTGGAGACCCACCTCACTGCCAAAGCATCCACAATGGTGGCTGAGTGGTCTCTGGTCCAGGAATCATATCTGGGAACCTTGTGGTTGTGATATGAGGCCATGAGGTCTATGTCTGGCAGGCCCCAAGAGTAGAAAGACATCTGGGTGGAGAGTCCATTCTCCGGTGTGTATGTCATGATGGCTTAGGAAGTCCACTTCTCAGTTGAGAACTCTACCAAGATTGCTGGGAGATGACATTCAGCCCAGACCAGAATGTTTGCCAAATCCCACATGCCTGCTCGACTTTGCGTGCCTGCCTGATAGTTGAGGTAGGCTACTGCAACTGCGTTGTCGGACTGGATCTGGACCAGCATGCCATGGAGGAGATCCTGCGCCTGAGTGAGTGCTCTGTACACTGCTTGAAGCTCCAAAATGTTTATGGGCAGGTATCTTTCCTGAGTTGTCCACCATCCCTGAAAGGAATGATGACAGACTACCGCACCCATCCGCAAAGGCTGGCATCTGTTGTGAGAAGTTCCCAATCTGGAATCCAGAAGGGGTGACCCTTGTCCAGATGGGATGTCTGTAAACACCATGAGAGGGAAAGCCGAACCTCCTGAGAGAGGAGGATTGTCTGGAACCAGAGCAGATGATACTGTCAATTCCACTGGGAGAGAATCAGTTGTTGCAGAGGCCTGGAGTGGAACGGGGCATATTCCACCATATCGAAGGTGGACACCATGGACTCCAGAACCTGCATTGCTGAGTAAATGGATACCCTCCGATTGTGGAGCAAGCTGAGCACACGCAAGCGTAGTATTAAAATCTTGTCTGCTGGCAGAAAGATCCTCTGTATTTGAGAATCTAGGAGTGACCCCAGATGTAACATCCACTGTGTTGGAGATAGTGAACACTTTTTCCAATTGGTGATCCAACCATGTGTTTGCAGGCCATCCACGGTCAGCTGGAGATGACGTTGTAACACAACCAGAGAGTCTGCCAAGATTAAGAGGTATTCTAGGTATGACAGGATTCTGAGGTGTGCCGCCATAACCGCCATTATTTTGGTAAAGACCTAAGGGGCTGTTGACAGACCAAGGGTTGTGCCCAAAACTGGTAATGTTACTGTAGAACAGCAAACCAAAGGAACCACTGGTAGGTTGGAGTAATAGGTACATGCAGGTATGAATGTCCAGAGAAACCACGAAATCCCCAGGCTCCATTGCCACTTTCCGACTTGGGGTTTCACTTGCCCATTGCCAATCACATACCCAAGGTAATTTGCCTCTGAAAGTCCAATGGTACACTTTGCTGGATTAGCCATAATCCTGTACTGTTGTAAACGGTTTAGCACTTCTTGGACTTTGGGCAAGTGTTCTTCCCAATTTTCTGTATAGATGACAATGTCATCTAGATAGGCTATAGTGTACCCCTGGTGTGACCTCAGCAGGCACTCCATGACTTGATGAAATGTCGCTAGTGCCCCATGAAGGCAGAAAAGGAGCATTTTATATTGAAAAAGGCGAGGGGTCAAGAAGACAGTCTTCTCCTTGGCGATCTAGCTTAGGGGAATTTGCCAATATCCCTTTGTGAGGTCCAGGGTCTTAAGATACTGGCTACTCATCAAATTTTCTTCCACCCATGGTAGCGGGTATGCATCAAACCTGAAAACCTGATTCAGCCGCCTAAAGTCATTGCAAAAATGTATAGCTCCTGATGGCTTGGGGACCAACACAATAGGACTTGACCAGTTACTGCTGGACTCCTCAATGATTTCAAGTTGGAGTATCTTTCACCTCTTGCTGGTCTGCTTGCCGCCACGCCTCAGGGATGCGATACGGTCGCTGCTTTACAACCACTCCTTCAGGCGTATTTATCTAGTGCTCTACTAAGGCAGTGCGCCCTGGCAGGGAAGAAAACACATCCTGATTATTGCAAACTAAGGCTTTCGCTTCTTTTCGCTGCTTTGCTGACAAGGTGTCCACCAGCGGAATTTCTGTAGAGCAAAGCAAACTAAAGTGGCCTTCAGGAACCTGAGGGATGGCAGTTTCCAGCACATCCATGACAACATCTGTATTGGGTATAACACCTCTGCAAATATTTTTCTCTGGCTGTAAACAGACAAAGTGCTGTGGATTTCTTTCCTTAGATATTAATTGCGCAGAGATTCGCTCTCTAAAGATGACTGGCTTTTCCACTCTTCTACCTTTTCAGAGGGAGGGTCTTGGAGACTTTACATTGGCATTGTCTCTGTGTTCCTTTGAGAGCTCAACAAATCCTTGGAAATTGCGTCCCAATATGATAGGATAGGGGAGCTTAAGACCAACGGCGGTGACCACCTCATAAGTGCGCCCCTTTATGGTGAGGCTCACTCACACTCGGGAAAAGTTTTCTGTGGATCCATGAATGTAGAGTACTTCAACTAACCCTGCCACCTTTCCACTGCCCTGGGGAGGACAGTCTCTGAGATCAGGGTTAGCTCACTCACTGAGTCTATAATAACTGGGAGCTCTCGGCCATTCAGCAACACAGTTTCCCACATTAACGGGGTCTGGATTCCAGGGGTACCATCGTGCAAAAAGCGGGGTAATAGCAACCCCACACTCCATAGACTCTGTTCTTCTGGGACAGTCCAGTCTTATATGACCTGGCTCTCTGTACTCATAGCAAATGACCGTGGCATCTCCAGTGGCGTTTCCTTGAGGAGGGGTGACAGTCGGGGTCACAAACTAAAGGGGTGCCATCTTAAAGGGTTGACCATTCCCTAGTGTCTTTTCTGGCATTTTTGTCATATTTCCTGCAGTCTCATACCGCTCCAACACTGCAACTAATTCCACTAAATTCTGAGGATCAGCGTGTATGACCCAGTAATGCATATTCCGCCCTAGGGTTCTTATACACTGGTTAACAACCACCGTCTCTACAATCTGAGCAGAAGTGCTGTGTTCTGGATGGAGCCAACTCCTACCGTCTGGCAAGTTCTGCAACCTGCTTTTGAATAGGGACCCTGGTATTAGGGCCCATTCATGGAATCGCTACCCAATTTCCCAGTGAGACCTGACCAGGCCAGAATGGAACTTGTGACTAAGTCATATTTGTCTGCATCGGCAGAGGACAAATCAGCATAAGCTTTCTGAGCCTCACCAGTGAAATAGGGGGCAAGTCTATCACCCTAAGTATCTGCTGGCCATTTTAAATGCTGTGCTACCCTCTCAAATATCAGCAAATACGCCTCTGGGTTATCTGAGGCAGACATTTTCTTCAGATGCCCAGCACCTGTTGTGCCCATTGACTGGGTCACTAACTAACATTTGTTCCTGTCTTTTGGTGAGAGGCCAACAAATTTACTATAGTGCAAAAAACATCCTTCATTATTATAGTGAGAGGGGTATGTGCAAGTGTAGGTCCTTTTAGCTAACAAGCCAGTTTACACAAATAAATCTGTCTCTTTCTTTCATCAAAGCAATTGTAATTCACGTTTAACAACAAATACACCAAAGAAGAAGAATGTCTATAACAGGCGCACAAAGAATAATTAAAACATAACTTTTAATTCATCTTATAATATACATGTAGAACTAAAAATCAACAGCGAAATATTAAAAGGAAACAGATGTCTCCAAACTATGGACAAACATATATGGTGTAGACTGGACTTGAGAAAAGGTGTCAGTAAAAAGAATAACAATAAAAGACTGTATGTCCCGCTGTGTGATAGATATATAATATATAGTAATACGTAGTAAGTAATGAGCAGGATTACACACTAAATTTTATGTAATATGTGCTGTTAGCAACAATGTTGTGTGTCCAGCTCACAATAAATCGATGTGACCAAGTGTAGGTCTAAATGTAACTCTTTGTGTGAAGTATAGTCACCATATGAAGCAAAAAATGCATGTATTATAAATGATGGATCCACTACTATCTAGACTAAAACTCCTGCATAATATGTTTAGTCATGAGGTGAAAAATAGATAAATCTGTGGAAATATCCCTACATTGCTGCATGCAGCGCTATCTGGAATAAAGATCGCTGATGGCCCTAAATGTCACGTGTGCGCTATGTAATAGCGTACCCTTATTTACCAGCATATGTATTTATGAGTAATAGCTATACTCCATCGGATAAAATGCCAATGATAATATCAGTGGCATATATCTAAATTACTAGAATGGCTGCGTGTATTAAGTGGTGAAAAATATTTATTATAATAACCGCAGTCACCTACTATCTCCGTATTAACAATAAGTATGAGAGAGCTCTCCTTATAGGGTAGATAAATATTATGTAAATATAAAGCAGCTGTATGTATTTATCAGTGCTTAATAATATGTTGTTTTGTATAACGGAGTAGTAAGGCTTTCAAATACTGTGCATAGATTAGGGTAAATGGGTGGGTGGATATTGCTAGCGTGCTGCAGAAAATGAGCCCCAGATAGTAAACATAAAAATAAATATTTTCAGGATGCTGATACTGTCTGTATTATACAGTTATACAGCATCAATGTATATTCTAATGCTTAATAGTGTGCTACTTTATATAGTGGTGCGGCAGGGCGGCAGATACTGCACATGAATTATATAAATATATCTATAAATAGTGCTGGTATATTGCAATAAATTGACTTCAGATGTTAAACATAGAGGTAAGTATTGTCAGAACGCTGACATGTTCTATGATTTAGGCGTCTAGAAGATTCTGCATAGCTGTAATATCAGCTGTTTTCAGCGTCTTGCTAAGTTTGTACATGACGAATCACGGAGTTTTAACATTTAGACATCACATGTATGATTATTCGTCTATTACATAAACAAACATAAGGTCACACAGCGGGACCTGCCGCATCCTGAAAATATTTATTTTTATGTTTACTCTCTGGGGCTCATTTTCTGCAGCACGCTAGCAATATCCACCCACCCATTTACCCTAATCTATGCACAGTATTTGAAAGCCTTACTACTCCGTTATACAAAACAACATATTATTAAGCACTGATAAATACATACAGCTGCTTTATATTTACATAATATTTATCTACCCTATAAGGAGAGCTCTCTCATACTTATTGTTAATACGGAGATAGTAGGTGACTGCGGTTATTATAATAAATATTTTTCACCACTTAATACACGCAGCCATTCTAGTAATTTAGATATATGCCACTGATATTATCATTGGCATTTTATCCGATGGAGTATAGGTATTACTCATAAATACATATGCTGGTAAATAAGGGTACGCTATTACATAGCGCACACGTGACATTTAGGGCCATCAGCGATCTTTATTCCAGATAGCGCTGCATGCAGCAATGTAGGGATATTTCCACAGATTTATCTATTTTTCACCTCATGACTAAACATATTATGCAGGAGTTTTAGTCTAGATAGTAGTGGATCCATCATTTATAATACATGCATTTTTTGCTTCATATGGTGACTATACTTCACACAAAGAGTTACATTTAGACCTACACTTGGTCACATCGATTTATTGTGAGCTGGACACACAACATTGTTGCTAACAGCACATATTACATAAAATTTAGTGTGTAATCCTGCTCATTACTTACTACGTATTACTATATATTATATATCTATCACACAGCGGGACATACAGTCTTTTATTGTTATTCTTTTTACTGACACCTTTTCTCAAGTCCAGTCTACACTAGGGGTGTGCACCGGCCACTTTTCGTGTATTGTGTTTTGGTTTTGGATCTGGATCTTTCTTCGTGTTTTGGGTTCTGGGTTTTGTGTTTTGGATCTGTATTTTTTTGAAAAAAAGCATAAAAACAGCTAAAATCACAGAATTTGTAGGTTTTTCTGCTCCTATGCTATTATTAACCTCAATAACCTTAATTTCCACTCATTTCCAGTCTATTCTGAACACCTCACACCTCACAATAGTGTTTTTATGTCCAAAAGGTTGCACCGAGGTAGCTGGATGACTATGCTAAGCGACACGAGTGGGCGGCACAAACACGTGACCCATCTAGGAGTGACACTGCAGTGGCAGACAGGATGGCATTGAAAAACTAGGCCCCAAACTGTACATAATGCAAAGAAAAAAAAGAGGTGCAAGATGGAATTGTCCTTGGGCCCTCCCACCCACTCTTATGTTGTATAAACAGGACATGCACACTTTAACAAATCAATCATTTCAGCGCCAGGGTCTGCCACACAACTGTGGCTGAAATTATTGGTTCGTTCGGGCCCCCACAAAACAAGCTGGCAATTAATGTGTCCCTGCACAAACTGGCTCTACGGAGGCAAGATGTCATCCTCATCCTCCTCATCCACCGATTCCTCACCCTCTTCAGTGTGTACATCCTCATCCTCACAAAGTATTAACTCGTCCCCACTTGAATCCACCACCACAGGTCCCTCTGTACCTTCTGGAGGCTGGTCTCCCTGGAAGAGCTGATAATTCATTTTGATGAACATCATCTTCTCCACATTCTGTGGAAGCAACCTCCTACGCCTTTCGCTGACAAGGTTCCCGGCTGCACTAAACACTCTTTCGGAGTACACACTGGAGGGGGGGCAACTCAGGTAAAATAGAGCCAGTTTGTACAGGGGCCTCCAAATTGCCTCTTTTTCCTGCCAGTACAGGTATGGACTGTCTGACATGCCTACTTGGATGCTGTCACCGATGTAATCCTCCACCATTCTGTCAATGGTGACAGTATCATATGCAGTGACAGTAGACATGTCAGAAATTGTTGCCAGGTCCTTCAGTCCGGACCAGATGTCCAAACTTGGTCCTGCCTGCCCTGCATCACCACCAGCGGGTTGCTTAGGATACCTAAGTTTTTTCCTGGCAGCCCCAGTTGCGGGAGAAAATGAAGAAGGAGCCGTTGACGTGTCACGTTCCGCTTCAGCTGACAGTGTGTTCACCAGCAGGTCTTTGCACCTCTGCAGGCTTGTGTCGGCCGGAAAGAGAGACACCACATAGGCTTTAAACCTAGGATCGAGCACGGTGGCCAAAATGTAGTGGTCTGATTTCAACAGATTGACCACCCTGGAATCCTGGCAAAGCGAATGAAGGGCTTCATCCACAAGTCCCACATGCCGAGCGGAATCGCTCCGTCTTAGCTCCTCCTTCACTTTCTCCAGCTGCTTCTGCAAAAGCCTGATGAGGGGAATGACCTGACTCAAGCTGGCAGTGTCTGAACTGACTTCACGTGTGGCAAGTTCGAAGGGCTGGAGAACCTTGCACAACACGGAAATCATTCTCCACTGCGCTTGAGTCAGGTGCATACCCCCTCCTTTGCCTATGTCATAGGTGGATGTATAGGCTTGTATGGCCTTTTGCTGCTCCTCCATCCTCTGAAGCATATAGAGGGTTGAGTTCCACCGCGTCACAACCTCTTGCTTCAGGTGATGGCGGGGCAGGTTCAAGAGTGTTTGCTGGCGCTCCAGTCTTCGGCACGCAGTCGCTGAATGGCGAAAGTGGCCAGAAATTTTTCGGGCCACCCAAAGCGTCTCCTGCACGCCCCTGTCGCTTTTCAGAAAATTCTGCACCACCAAGTTTATTGTGTGAGCAAAACATGGGACGTGCTGGAATTTGCCCAGATGTAATGCCCGCACAATATTGGTGGCGTTGTCAGATATCACAAATCCCCAGGAGAGTCTAAGTGGGGTAAGCCACTGGGCGATGATTTCCCTCAGTTTCTCTAAGAGGTTGTCGGCGGTGTGCCTCTTACTGAATCCGGTGATACACAGCGTAGCCTGCCTTGTAACGAGCTGGCGTTTCTGAGATGCTGCTACTGGTGACGCTGCTGCTGTTGCTGCGTAAGGTGATACATCTACCCAGTGGGCTGTCACAGTCATATAGTCCTTAGTCTGCCCTGTTCCACTTGTCCACATGTCCGTGGTTAAGTGGACATTGTGTACAACGGCATTTTTCAGGACACTGAGGACACTTTTTCTGACGTTTCTGTACAGTCTCGGTATCGCCTGCCTAGTGAAGAGGAATCTAGACGGGATTTGGAACCGGGGACACACTACCTCCATCAATTGTCTAAATCCCACTGCACTAATGGCGGATACCGGACGCACTTCTAACACCAACATAGCAGTCAAGGCCTTAGTTATACGTTTTGCTTCAGGATGACTGCTGTCGTACTTCATCCTCCTCGCTAAGGACTGTTGGAGGGTCAATTGTTTAGTAAAAGTAGTGGTGTTCCTACTTCCTCTCTGGGATGATGAACGACTCCCAGCAGCAGCAACAGCAGCAGCGGCAGCAGTAGGCGTAGCAATGCAGGATCCTCCGGAGGAATCCCGGATAGGAGAGTCAGTCATGCCAGTGACATGGCCTGCAGGACTACTTCCGATCCTGACTAAGGAGGAAATTGACGAGGAGGGAGTTGACGGTGTGGTTTGCAGGCGCTTGGATACAACAGGACAACGGGATTTAGGTGTCCCTGGACTGCTTACGGTCTTAGCCAAAGTTTCTGAACTTGACAGTAACTTTTTATGAACGCGCTGCAGGTGCCGTATAAGGGAGGATGTTCCTAGGTGGTTGACGTCCCTACCCCTACTTATTTCACCTTTACATATGGTACATATGGCAAGACAGTTGTTGTCCGGATTTGGATAGAAATATTGCCAGACCAAAGAGGTGGAATGTTTGGTCTTCTGCCCAGGCATGACCGTGATGGGCTTTTTCATCCCACGGACAACAACTGTCTCCCCCGGAGCCTGATTTAAACAAACCACATCACCATCAGAATCCTCCTCGCCAACTTCCTCCTCAGCGCCAGCTACACCAGTATCCTCATCCTGTTGTACTTCAACAGTGACATCTTCAATTTGCATATCAGCAAGTGGACTGTGGGTGCTCCTTTCAGCACTTGCAGGGGGCGTGCAAATGGTGGAAAGAGCCACCTCTTCCCGCCCAGTGCTGGGAAGGTCAGGCATCGCAACCACCACCACACTTGGACTCTCCTTGGGGATTTGTGATATCTTCTTAGAAAGCACAGTTCTTCGCTGTGCTTTTGCCAGCTTAACTCTTTTGATTTTTTTAGTGGGAGGAGGGCTTCCATCGTCATGTGAAGCTGAACCACTAGTCATGAACATACTAGGGATTGACCTTAGCCATTCCTTGCCACTCCGTGTCGTAAATGGCATATTGGCAAGTTTACGTTTCTCTTCAGCTGATTTAAATGTCTTTTTCAAGGTCATTTTCCTGAACTTTGCCATTTGGGATTGTATGTGCCCTCTACTATGACATTGGGCATCGGCCTTGGCAGACGACGTTGATGGCATGTTATTGTCTATGTCATGACTAGTGGCAGCAGCTTCAGCACTAGGAGGAAGTGGTTCTTGATCTTTCTCTATTTTATTTTTATCGGAGAAAGTTTGGTCCTCCATTTATGTTATATCAATTTGATATATACGTGCGGCTAAACACAGAAAATAATTTTTTTTTTGGTTTGGACTGGAGTGTACTTTCGGGGGTTACAGCACCCTTAACGGTCAAGCCAGCCGGCCCTTTACTTATGACACAGGCGCACGCTTGGCACTACTTTGTTGATGCACGTACGGCTACTGCGCACACAATTCACAAACACAGAAAATAAATTTTTTTTTGGTTTGGACTGGAGTGTACTTTCGGGGGTTACAGCACCCTTTAACGGTCAAGCCAGCCGGCCCTTTACTTATGACACAGGCGCACGCTTGGCACTACTTGGTTGATGCACGTGCGGCTACTGCGCACACAATTCACAAACACAGAAAATAATTATTTTTTTGGTTTGGACTGGAGTGTACTTTGGGGGTTACAGCACCCTTTACGGTCAAGCCAGCCGGCCCTTTACTTATGAAACAGGCGCACGCTTGTCACTACTTTGTTGATGCACGTGCGGCTACTGCTCACACAATTCACAAACACAGAAAATATATTATTTTTTTAGCACTTGGGGGGAGCACCCCTGATGGACAGTGCACCCCCTGGACAACACTACAGCACCCCTTTAGGACTGGGACACTGCACAGGACTTTGGAGTGGACACAGCCCCTATGGAGAACTGACTGCACAACACAGTCCAGCCAGCCCCTATGGACTTTGAAGTAGTGGACACAGCCCCTATTAACAACAGCAGCACAGCACAACACAGCCAGCCCCTATGGACTTTGAAGTAGTGGACAACAGCAGCACTACACTACACTACACTACACAGCCCTAACTCCCACCCTCCCTCTTCACTGTCCACAGCCGAGTGAGAAAATGGCGCCGACGCGGGTACCTTATATAGGATCCAAAACCCGCGAGACTCGGAAGGCGGGATGATGACGTTTTGCCTCGATTTCAGATCCGAGTCAGGCGGGAAAAGTCGAGCCTGACTCGGATCGGACTCGGATCGGGGGGGCTCGGGGGGGTTCGGATTTCAGAAATCCGAACCCGCTCACCCCTAGTCTACACCATATATGTTTGTCCATAGTTTGGAGACATCTGTTTCCTTTTAATATTTCGCTGTTGATTTTTAGTTCTACATGTATATTATAAGATGAATTAAAAGTTATGTTTTAATTATTCTTTGTGCGCCTGTTATAGACATTCTTCTTCTTTGGTGTATTTGATGTATTTCTTATTGTCATCAGGCTGCACCCCCTACATGAATACAATATTATCTTTTGTACCTATTAACTATTTCAAATATAAGGGGCCTTATTAACAATCATACACTATTCTTACTAACTAGTGCAGTATTTTTCTTATTTTTTCCTTCCTTGTGAATAATTCACGTTTAACACAGAAAAAGAAAACACTGCTTTTTATTCTCCAGCAATGCAGGGGTTAAACTGAACACAGGAGAAACAAAACAACTGGCTTATTCTCTTCCAGCACTGCAGTGCTTAATTAGACCTCAGTAATATGTGTATCTTGCTCTTGTTCAGTCAATAGGTGAACTAAACTAGACAGCATACTAGCTGGTGAAGATACTGATCAGCATTTGTTATATCTCAAGCACCTTTGTAAAAACAAAGCAAAGTAACTATTCTCAGTACACATAAACCAAAGTTTTGCACAGCAAGTTACAGTGTCCTTAATATAACTGCAATTTTTCTGGTTTGCCAACCATACTCGCATATACCAAACATTTTGCCTTGTGAGTTCCTTTACTATGCAATAGGCATCTAGTGATTGCACTGTGACACAGCAGTGCAGAGGCCCCCATAAGGTCCCCACATGTAACACAGGGTATTGAAATGAGGACTCCAGGCAGGCAGGTACTTGGTAAAGCAGTGTCTTTTGTTGGCACCAGACACTGCACCTTAGAATACTTGAGCATAGGTCTGGATCCACACAGGCCTAAAACGTAAATTAAACAAGCAAACATAAAAGTCTCAGCACTCCTTGTGCTAATCAGGCAGCAGTGGCTTGCAGCCACAATTTGGGCATGTTCTCCCAGCACAGCCCATGGACCCTGGCACTACAACACTGTGTCCCTACTTCCTGGCTGCTACTCAGCATCAGGGCCACGAGCATCAGGTGTGTGAGAGTGTTAAATCCTTCCTGTGCTCCAGTGATTATTCCAGCTGGGTCTGTAAATGTGAAAACCTGGAATTCCACACCTCCACTGCTAATGCAGAATGCACAGGTCTCATTCCAGCCTCCCTTGGAGGGAGCAGATTCCACCAGAATGTGGGTAATTCAGGAGAGAGACAATCCCTATCATCACAGAAGTAATTGATAGATATGACTTTCTCCTACCGACATATTCAATTATTCCAGTACCATCTGCTAAAAGTCCGCAAGAACCCAGTGGACCCACTGGGGACACCTATAGTCTCAAGAGTAAACTCCTTAACCCCTAACCTTTCAATATATATAATTGGTTTTCTTCAACCTTTTGTGGCCAAACAAGAAAGCTACCTAAGAAGCACAAAACAAGTGCTCAACATCTTAAATACAGCAGAATGGAGAAAGTCAGATCCCTTAGTGACATGTGATATGAAATCCCTATATATACTGTGCACTTAGAATGTAAGCTCTCACGAGCAGGGCCCTCTTCCCTCATGAGCTTCTCCTTTCTTACACTATCATCTACTCATCACTCCTCACAAGGGCACCTAACACCTGGTTGCTGATGCCCCACTGCTTATGTGAGTGCTATGATCACTAATACAGCCATGTGTATAAGCCATGTCCTTGTCCTGTACTGTACTGTACGTCAGTGGTTTCTTGTTCATTTATTTGTGTATGTACTATGTAAGGAGCTGTGGAACATTAGTAATAATAATAATAATAATAGATCACAAACAAGGATGTGAACATATCAAGAAGAAACCACAGCAGCATCATTTATCCCACTTCAAATTGATTTCATAATTGACAGTATGACCTTTATACTCACACACAACTATTTCTGGTGCTATAACAAAGGGCCGTGATTCAGCAGTGCAGTGATTGACAGGCAGAGGCATTTACGGGGTGTGTTAAGGGGGTGTCATACACTGCCTGCTGCATTTGCATTATTGCAAGGACGTAATTGCAAAGATCATTGCTGAAGCAGGCCCAAAGTCTTCAAACAACAAAAGGGGACTGCAATGGGGACAACATTTGTGCTAATTTGTTTCTAGCAGAATGGGAGAGCCACACAATCTGGAACAACCATCCATTCCAGAACCACCTACATAGATGACATACAGGACTCATCGTTTGGAGAGGACCAGAAGATCATTGAATTCATTTCCCATGTATAGCAATAAGAACAATATAAACTTGGAGTTTACATCCACCTGCAGTAAACAAATCAATTTTCTGAACCTAACATTATATGTGGAGGACAACCAACTACACAGGAACTGGGTGGGAGCCACCTCTATCCCCCCAGGGAGAGCTCTGCATGCAAACTCCAGATCTAAAAAAGGAGAACCAACAACAGAAATGAGATCAGCCACAAATGGAAACAAAATATTAAAAACCATAATACGCAACACCAAAAGGAGTCATATACTGTATGCATTTCAATGTCTCTGCATATTCCATTATATTGGACTAACGATAAAGAAGTTCATATCAATGAACACCTAAGAAATATTAAGGAAGATAACAAGTCAGTGATCCAGGTCACTTTAGGAAGGTACATGGAAGCAGCATAACAGGAATCATATTTATATGGTTGGAAAAAGTCAATATCCCTTAAAGAGGCGGAGACAACATTGCTAATATAAACCGCACCAAAACCAAATGGATGTATAATACGGAAACATTGACACCAAAAGGACTCAATATAGACTTTGAACTAAATGCATTCATTTATATAAAATACATGTTCCTCCATTTCTACAGCAGCCTCCAGGCTATTTGTATACAGTACATGTACACGTATACATAAATAATAATAAAACTATATAACAACTATTTATAACATTCATTTTATGAAAATAATCAATTAACTAATACCTTCAATTAACTAATTACAGCACCATTTTAATTAATACACATTAAATAGATTTCTTTATTTTTATATATCTTTCACAATACAGCTGATCACCAATTGTTTATGTTAAGAAATCTTTGTTTCTTTCCTTCATCCTTTCTTGATATTTATTTCTTTCTATAGCTCCATTACTAGGTTAACAATTAACTAGTCGTTAGCATTCAATTATGCTCATAGTTGCCTAATTAGCAATTAAGACCCTATTTATACATCTAGCAAGATAATCTGACCTACCCACAATCCCTGAGCAAGCCTGGCTATTCAGGAGAAACATATTGGAGAGGACAGTCCTGCAGAAGACATCAGACAGCACACAGACCCACTAATTGCAGCATGTCCACAGCCACACACAGACCCACTAATTGCAGCATGTCCACAGCCACAAACAGACCCACTAATTGCAGCATGTCCACAGCCACACACAGACCCACTAATTGCAGCATGTCCACAGCCACACACAGACCCACTAATTGCAGCATGTCCACAGCCACACACAGACCCACTAATTGCAGCGAGTCCACAGCCACACACAGACCCACTAAGTGCAACATGTCCACAGCCATACACAGATCCTCTAATTGCAGCATGTCCACAGCCACACACAGATCTACTAATTGCAGCATGTCCACAGCCACACACAGACCCACTAAGTACAGCATGTCCACACAGCCACACACAGACCCACTAAGTACAGCGTGTCCACAGCCACACACAGACCCACTAAGTGCAGCATGTCCACAGCCACACACAGACCCACTAAGTGCAGCGTGTCCACAGCCACACACAGACCCACTAATTGCAGCATTTCCACAGCCACACACAGATACACTAATTGTAGCATGTCCACAGCCACACACAGATCCACTAAGTAAAGCGTGTCCACAGCCACACACAAACCCACTAAGTGCAGCATGTCCACAGCCACACACAGACCCACTAAGTGCAGCATGTCCACAGCCACACACAGACCCACTAAGTGCAGCGTGTTCACAGCCACACACAGACCCACTGAGTGCAGCTTGTCCACAGCCACACACAGATTCACTAATTGCAGCATGTCCACAGCCACACACAGACCCACTAATTGCAGCATGTCCACAGCCACACACAGACCCACTAATTGCAGCATGTCCACAGCCACACACAGACCCACTAATTGCAGCATGTCCACAGCCACACACAGACCCACTAAGTGCAGCATGTCCACAGCCACACACAGACCCACTAATTGCAGCATGTCCACAGCCACATACAGACCCTCAAAGTGCAGCGAGTCCACAGCCACACACAGACCCACTAAGTGCAGCATGTCCACAGCCATACACAGATCCACTAATTGCAGCATGTCCACAGCCACACACAGATCTACTAATTGCAGCATGTCCACAGCCACACACAGACCCACTAAGTACAGCATGTCCACACAGCCACACACAGACCCACTAAGTGCAGCGTGTCCACAGCCACACACAGACCCACTAAGTGCAGCATGTCCACAGCCACACACAGACCCACTAAGTGCAGTGTGTCCACAGCCACACACAGACCCACTAATTGCAGCATGTCCACAGCCACACACAGATACACTAATTGCAGCATGTCCACAGCCACACACAGATTCACTAAATAAAGCGTGTCCACAGCCACACACAGACCCACTAAGTGCAGCATGTCCACAGCCACACACAGACCCACTAAGTGCAGCATGTCCACAGCCACACACAGACCCACTAAGTGCAGCGTGTCCACAGCCACATACAGACCCACTAAGTGCAGCATGTCCACAGCCACACACAGACCCACTGAGTGCAGCATGTCCACAGCCACACACAGACCCACTAATTGCAGCATGTCCACAGCAACACACAGACCCTCTAAGTGCAGCGAGTTCACAGCCACACACAGACCCACTAAGTGCAGCATGTCCACAGCCACACACAGACCCACTAATTGCAGCATGTCCACAGCCACACACAGATACACTAATTGCAGCATGTCCACAGCCACACACAGATTCACTAAGTAAAGCGTGTCCACAACCACACACAGACCCACTAAGTGCAGCATGTCCACAGCCACACACAGACCCACTAAGTGCAGCATGTCCACAGCCACACACAGACCCACTAAGTGCAGCGTGTCCACAGCCACACACAGACCCACTAAGTGCAGCATGTCCACAGCCACACACAGACCCACTGAGTGCAGCATGTCCACAGCCACACACAGACCCACTAATTGCAGCATGTCCACAGCCACACACAGACCCACTAAGTGCAGCATGTCCACAGCCACACACAGACCCACTAAGTGCAGCGTGTCCACAGCCACACACAGACCCACTAAGTGCAGCATGTCCACAGCCACACACAGACCCACTGAGTGCAGCATGTTCACAGCCACACACAGACCCACTGAGTGCAGCGTGTCCACAGCCACACACAGATTCACTAAGTGCAGCGTGTCCACAGCCACACACAGACCCACTAAGTGCAGCGTGTCCACAGCCACACACAGACCCACTAATTGCAGCATGTCCACAGCCACACACAGACCCACTAAGTGCAGCGTGTCCACAGCCACACACAGACCCACTGAGTGCAGCATGTCCACAGCCACACACAGACCCACTAAGTGCAGCATGTTCACAGCCACACACAGACCCACTGAGTGCAGCGTGTCCACAGCCACACACAGATTCACTAAGTGCAGCGTGTCCACAGCCACACACAGACCCACTAAGTGCAGCATGTCCACAGCCACACACAGACCCACTAAGTGCAGCATGTCCACAGCCACACACAGACCCACTAAGTGCAGCGTGTTCACAGCCACACACAGACCCACTGAGTGCAGCGTGTCCACAGCCACACACAGATTCACTAATTGCAGCATGTCCACAGCCACACACAGACCCACTAATTGCAGCATGTCCACAGCCACACACAGACCCACTAAGTGCAGCATGTCCACAGCCACACACAGACCCACTAAGTGCAGCGTGTCCACAGCCACACACAGACCCACTAATTGCAGCATGTCCACAGCCACACACAGATACACTAATTGCAGCATGTCCACAGCCACACACAGATCCACTAAGTAAAGCGTGTCCACAGTCACACACAGACCCACTAAGTGCAGCATGTCCACAGCCACACACAGACCCACTAAGTGCAGCGTGTCCACAGCCACACACAGACCCAGTAAGTGCAGCATGTCCACAGCCACACACAGACCCACTGAGTGCAGCATGTTCACAGCCACAAACAGACCCACTGAGTGCAGCGTGTCCACAGCCACACACAGATTCACTGAGTGCAGTGTGTCCACAACCACACACAGACCCACTAAGTGCAGCGTGTCCACAGCCACACACAGACCCACTAAGTGAAGCATGTCCACAGCCACACACAGACCCACTAAGTGCAGCATGTTCACAGCCACACACAGACCTACTGAGTGCAGCATGTCCACAGCCACACACAGATTCACTAAGTGCAGCGTGTCCACAGCCACACACAGACCCACTGAGTGCAGCGTGTCCACAGCCACACACAGACCCACTAAGTGCAGCGTGTCCACAGCCACACACAGACCCACTAAGTGCAGCATGTCCACAGCCACACAGAGACCCACTAAGTGCAGCATGTCCACAGCCACACACAGACCCACTAAGTGCAGCGTGTTCACAGCCACACACAGACCCACTGAGTGCAGCGTGTCCACAGCCACACACAGATTCACTAATTGCAGCATGTCCACAGCCACACACAGACCCACTAATTGCAGCATGTCCACAGCCACACACAGACCCACTAAGTGCAGCATGTCCAAAGCCACACACAGACCCACTAAGTGCAGCTTGTCCACAGCCACACACAGACCCACTAATTGCAGCATGTCCACAGCCACACACAGATACACTAATTGCAGCATGTCCACAGCCACACACAGATCCACTAAGTAAAGCGTGTCCACAGCCACACACAGACCCACTAAGTGCAGCGTGTCCACAGCCACACACAGACCCACTAAGTGCAGTGTGTCCACAGCCACACACAGACCCACTAAGTGCAGCATGTCCACAGCCACACACAGACCCACTGAGTGCAGCATGTTCACAGCCACACACAGACCCACTGAGTGCAGCGTGTCCACAGCCACACACAGATTCACTAAGTGCAGTTTGTCCACAACCACACACAGACCAACTAAGTGCAGCATGTCCACAGCCACACACAGACCCACTAAGTGCAGCATGTCCACAGCCACACACAGACCCACTAAGTGCAGCATGTTCACAGCCACACACAGACCTACTGAGTGCAGCATGTCCACAGCCACACACAGATTCTCTAAGTGCAGCGTGTCCACAGCCACACACAGACCCACTGAGTGCAGCGTGTCCACAGCCACACACAGACCCACTAAGTGCAGCGTGTCCACAGCCACACACAGACCCACTAAGTGCAGCATGTCCACAGCCACACACAGACCCACTAAGTGCAGCATGTCCACAGCCACACACAGACCCACTAAGTGCAGCATGTCCACAGCCACACACAGACCCACTAAGTGCAGCATATCCACAGCCACACACAGACCCACTAAGTGCAGCGTGTTCACAGCCACACACAGACCCATTGAGTGCAACATGTCCACAGCCACACACAGATACACTAAGTGCAGTGTGTCCACAGCCACGCACAGACCCACTAAGTGCAGCATGTCCACAGCCACACACAGACCCACTAATTGCAGCATGTACACAGCCACACACAGACCCACTAAGTGCAGCATGTCCACAGCCACATACAGACCCACTAAGTGCAGCGTGTTCACAGCCACACACAGACCCACTAAGTACAGCATGTCCACAACCACACACAGATCAACTAAGTGCAGCATATCCACAGCCACACACAGACCTATTGAGTGCAGCATGACCACAGCCGCACACAGACCCACTGAGTGCAGCATGTCCACAGCCATATACAGTTTCACTAAGTGCAGCGTGTCCACAGCCACACACAGACCCATTGAGTGCAGCATGTCCACAGCCACACACAGATACACTAAGTGCAGCGTGTCCACAGCCACACACAGGCCCACTAAGTGCAGCGTGTCCACAGCCACACAAAGGCCCACTGAGTGCATTTTGGGCCTGATTCAGCAAAGATGGCTATTGCGATCACAGCTGCAATTGCGCACGCAGTTCAACTGCGATAATATGTTAATCCATTGCGATCGCAATGCTCTCACAGCATAACATAAGGACGCCCGCTTTACTTACCAAACATCTATATAGTTTAGCAAGACTTCAAAACCATCGGTACAATCGAGTACAATCACGGCCTCACTTGCACAAGCCCTGACCTTACACAGAAATTGCTAACATCCACGTACGCTATGGGGTAAATCCCATTAGGTGCGAGGTGCGAGTTTCTATTTTCACTTTGAATTCACTTCGCGAATTCATTTTGCAATCCAGTTAGCAACTCGCACTGAATCAGTCAGACAGAATTCGCAACTTTCCACTCGCACCTCCCTGAGGGTGAGAGATGAGAAGGAAAATCTTTATTTTAAGGTAAAAATGTCAGGATACTGTGCTGAACCCCTTGGACACTCCCCCCTAATGACTAATTAGGCATTTGGAAGTTTCCAATTAGCTTATTTAGTCCAATAATTCCATGTCGTTTTTGGGGGTAAAAAAAAAATGTCCTCAAATTATCCAAAATCAACTTTTTTTCATTAGTTTAGGCACCCCAAATTTACTTATAATAATTGTTTTCACGATTTTCTTTAACATTTTTCAAGGTGCCCTCAAACTATCCCAAAATAACCTGTTTTCCTACTTTTTTTACATTTTTAGTTTAAAAGAAAAAAGTTTGTTTATCATTTTCTTGCAATTAAATAAAAGCACAAATCAGTCCTTTGACACCATTAAAAACCTACAGTAATTTCCTAATGGCCACAAACAGCCGCCTCTACTGTCCTGCTAACGAAATGATTCATTTTGGGGGATCCAGGATGGTCTCTTCACATTTTCATGCATTTCTTGCAAATCTCATTTGGCAGTCAATTCGCACGCCTCCGCCGCGAGTAGTGCGAATAGGCATTTTTAATTGAATTGGAGATTTGTCGGGAGCTCGCTTCGCGGTGAAGTGTGCGAGTTTAAAGAAACAAACTCACTACTCACAATTCGCACCTATTAGGATTGACCCCTATGAGTCCTCAGACTGCGCAGAACATCGCAGTGGCTAATTTATGCACGCCCCTGCAATGGCAGTGAAATGCACAGACACACCTGTGTTCGCCCGACCACTCCCCGTCACCCCCTACAAAGCGGCACTTCCTGCCAATCACTCTGGGATGAGTCGCAGTCCCGATCGCAATAGTTAGTTCGCGCATTGCGATGCATACATATGCTTAGAACGCAACAGTCGGCTGATTAGCAATTGTGATCTAAGCTGAATCACGCCCCGACCCCACAGCCACACACAGAATGACAGAGTGTCCTTGGCTGACAGAAGACACAGATAGATGGAGATAATTGTCCTGGCTGAGTCTGCTGAGCTCCACTATAGGGGGCTTGTGTGAGAGTCCAAACTATGCTGCAGATTATCTCCCATTAAGGAGGAAACTGAAAGAGCGGAACCCCAGGCTCTGAACCTCGCCGCTATAGCCAATACCTAGGAGGCCCCCACATCTCTGCAGATATAGCCAACAAGAGACGGTTACATCTCTACTACTGTAATACCCAGTAATACCCAGTAACATCCAGTAACAGCCAGTAACAGCCAGTAACACCCACTCTTAGTACATCCATGGCAACTCTGTGTCTGGGGTAAAGAGCAGACCCAAATTTCTGGAGTTCCTATGGTAGCGCCTCTAAAAATGACACCTCCTTACTGGGGCACACACATTACTAACAATGACTGCGTACGGTCGATGGGCTGGCGACCTGGCGGGCTTGCAGAGCGCACCAGCCACTTAATAATGCCATACCAATATGCCCAGCTGCAGTTTGTCTAGATTGCTTGGGTGGATAACCCGGCCTATCGCTGTCATTGCACCGGGATCTCCAGCTCACCACTCACCCGGATCCCTGTACACAGTAATATTACTACATATGGGGGATAAAATGTGACCGCACATAGGGAGGATCTATGTAATCATTGTAGAAGATCTGCCCGTAAACCCAATGCGCACACAGGGGAAGCCTGGGCATGTGCCCCAATGCCTTACACAGTGAAGGGGACACGACAGACCCAGAAGAGGAGGATGAGCCCCCGGGGTAAGTATAGGAACAGGGTCAGCCTGGAGCAGTGGGAGGGGTCAGGACAGAACAAGAGGGGGGTGGAGGTGTGATGGAGCGGGAGCAGTTAGCAGAGGGTGCGGGGTCAGACACAGATGGGCGGCGGAGACTGAGGTCTGTACATGGGGTATGTAATATTACTGGACATAGAGGATATAGAATACCTGTATGAAAATGATCCTTTTCAGGCAGAGCTCATGGTCCTGAAGGAGTGAAATTAAACAGGATTTTTGTGGTAATATATTATATAAGGTTAGTTTATGGCAGGAGCGGAGAACCTTTTTTCTGCTGAGGGCCGTTTTGATATATATAACATTATTCACGGGCCCAGGGCAGGTCACACCCCCTCAGTGTGATGTCACACAGGGGCGGGGCAACAATCGCCAGTGATTACTGTAATGCCCAGGGAGCTGTAAGGGCAGCGGTGTGACCAGCTGTAGCACCCTAAGGACGCTCCAGGTGGCACTGCTGCATGGCTTCTGGCTGCAGGGGACCATTATAGACCCCTTGTTACCCAGATGAGGCTAGCAGAAAACAGCTCCGAGGGCCAGACCAAGTGATTCCAGGGGCCTTATACAGCCCCTGGGCCTGAGGTTCCCCATCCCTGGTTTATGGTATCAATTGTTTAAAAGTAAGATAGAACCAGAATATAAATGGGGACAAGCAGCTCCATCCATCCATCCAGTCCGCTCCGTGTATTTATTTCCTTGCCGTCAGAGGGCGTTGAATGTTCTGCGTCCTATGCTTTCTTGCCTATTCCTCCCCGCACCAATATGTTTGTCACATCCGCTCCTAAATTGCCATACGGTATATAAATCTGCGCCACAGGTAAACCATCGCAACTGCCCGTGAATTGTAGCGAGTACTCACACGCTCAAACAGCAACGTAGGTGTCACTGTCATTATGGCTTATCGTTATCACATATACACATGAGTCACGCACAATGGCAACATTCGCACAAATGATCAATGTTTTTCAACTTGCGCATTCATCTAAGGGCCTAATTCATAGGTGAACCCCGTGACATGTTTGCGCAGTTCTACAATCTTTTTGGTACTGCGGATGCGTCCTCATTGCAACGCTGCCCTATTCCACAGACCCTCCGTAGTCACCCGTCAGTCACCCTCCCTCCAATATCTATTTGTCCCCCTAGATTATATGGAAATACTCAGCTCCAGAATACTCACGCCTTACATGCTTCTACCATCCGATGAACTCCACGTTCCAACATCCACATCATCTCCAAGGGCCTGACCGTATCCGCTCCACACAGACCAGCTAAAGTGCTTGTGCCTCGTGCTCCAATCCCTACCAAAATGGAGAGAGCACAAAGCAGATACTGGGACACAAGGAAGTGATGACTTCTATGTGTAAGACCATGTGATGATCATCTGTGGGTTCCCCGGGAACTGTTGTAGCCAAGTTACATGTACAGTGCAGGCGCCTCTAGCAACACACACAGAACCGTTACTGTTTCCATATAAAATTACTGCATTAGAACCGTTTAACGAAGATCAGAGTGACGATTATATTCATTCTTTAAAACGTTGGTTACACGGACAAGAGGAGCATCAGAATGTTACCATCAGCCCATGTGACTCCTGCATGTCCATTTGAGTGGCAGTTGGAGGTCTACAGTAGGTTATCGTGTAACCCATCCTAAACCTCTGATTATTATGGAAAGCACATAGCAGTGACATGAAGCTGCCACCAGACTCTGCACAGATGACATCTCACTCGTCCAGCAGATCCATCACGAATGGTCAGGAGATAGAAGACAAATACTGGATATGGTGCTGACCCAAATATAGAATAAGATTCTAGGTGTCACTGATTCTGCAACTTGGAAGACTCTTTGAATGAAGCCTCTGGACGGGATTCAGGAAACATCGCATTTTGCATCCTGCTACTCATCGCATGCATGCCCGTGTAAATAACGCCGATATGCATGAATAACATTGCAAAGGATGGCTCTCCCATTAAGAGCTACATGCAAGGACGGCTCTCCCGGTAAGAGCCACATACAAAGGACAGCTCTCCCGGTAAGAGCCACATACAAAAGACGGCTCTCCCGGTAAGAGCCACATACAAAGGACAGGTCTCCCGGTAAGAGCCACATACAAAAGACGGCTCTCCCGATAAGAGCCACATCCAAAGGACGGTTCTCCCGGTAAGAGCCACATACAAAGGACATCTCTCCCGGTAAGAGCCACATGCAAAGGACGGCTCTCCCGGTAAGAGCCACATGCAAAGGAAGGCTCTCCTGGTAAGAGCCACATCAAAAGGACGGTTCTCACGGTAACAGCCACATCCAAAGGACGGCTCTCCCAGTAACAGCCACATCCAAAGGACGGCACTCCTGGTAACAGCCACATCCAAAGGACGGCTCTCCCGGTAACAGCCACATCCAAAGGACGGCTCTCCCGGTAACAGCCACATGCAAAGGACGGCTCTCCCGGTAACAGCCATATCCAAAGGACGGCTGTCCCGGTAAGAGCCACATACAAAGGACGGCTCTCCGGTAAAAGCCATATACAAAGGACGGCTCTCCAGTAAGAGCCACATACAAAGGACGGCTCTCCCGGTAAAAGCCACGTACAAAGGACGGCTCTCTGGTAAGAGCCACGTTCAAAGGACGGCTCTCCCGGTAAGAGCCACATACAAAGGACGGCTCTCCCGGTAAAAGCCATATACAAAGGACGGCTCTCCGGTAAGAGCCACATGCAAAGGACGGCTCTCCCGGTAAAAGCCACATGCAAAGGACGGCTCTCCGGTAAGAGCCACGTGCAAAGGACGGCTCTCCCGGTAAGAGCCACATACAAAGGACGGCTCTCCCGGTAAAAGCCACATACAAAGGACGGCTCTCCGGTAAGAGCCACGTGCAAAGGACGGCTCTCCCGGTAAAAGCCACATACAAAGGATGGATCTCCCTGTAAGAGCCACATACAAAGGATGGCTCTCCCGGTAAGAGCCACATACAAAGGATGGCTCTCCCGGTAAGAGCCACATACAAAGGATGGCTCTCCCGGTAAGAGCCACATACAAAGGACGGCTCTCCCGGTAAGAGCCATATACAAAGGACGGCTCTCCCAATGTGGCGTCTATCTGCACATGCCCAGAAAGATGCGCTCGCCGCTGAGGATACTGGGAGGGATCAGATTGTGATTCTCAGTAAACGTGAAGTGAAGCCCATGGGCAAACATTGGTCACTCCCATATGAAGGTCCGAGCTTTGCTTTCCATAGCTTGGTGCATATTAGAAATGCAGTCAAACCCCTGAAAACTGCATTTGGGATCATAGTACATCCCGCCCTATATGTGAGTAACTATGTGAGTGGGAACAGAATGGTGCAAGTGTTTTACTGCAGCTGGAACCCGTGAGACACGTGAGGATGTGATAAACCAAACTCCACTTCTTTAGATGCTATCAGTGTGGTAATATGGGTTATAGGGATTATTACGGCACATAATTGCCCTTAATGAATAACTATCTGAGGGTTATAAAACAATATTTTGAATTTCTGCAGAATAAAGACATTATACAATGAAGAGGTGACAATAAAGCACATCTATAGCTTGGAATATTTTCTGTATGATCTTGTGTGCCCACCTTGTGTGTCTAAAGTACGTCTGCTCTAAATATTGTCTAGAGTTAATGCTGGGAGCCAATGAGTCACTTAGTAAATTGCCATCGTGTATGTGGCGGCTGTGTGTGTGGTCACTGGAGTCACTGTGTATGTGGCGGCTGTGTGTTTGGTCACTGAAGTCACTGTGTATGTGGCGGCCGTGTGTATTGTCACTGGAGTCACTGTGTATGTGACGGCTGTGTGTATGGTCACTGATGTCACTGTGTTTGTGGGGCTGTGTGTGTGGTCACTGGAGTCACTGTGTATGTGGGGCTGTGTGTATGGTCACTGGAGTCACTGTGTATGTGGGGCTGTGTGTATGGTCACTGGAGTCACTTTGTAGGTGGGGCTGTGTGTGTGGTCACTGGAGTCACTGTGTAAGTGGGGTTGTGTGTATGGTCACTGGAGTCACTGTGTATGTGGCGGTTGTGTGTGTGGTCACTGGAGTCACTGTGTATGTGGGGCTGTGTGTGTAGTCACTGGTGTCACTGTGTATGTGGCGGCTGTGTGTATGGTCACTGGAGTCACTGTGTATGTGGTGGCTGTGTGTGTGGTCACTGGAGTCACTGTGTATGTGGGGCTGTGTGTGTGGTCACTGGTGTCATTGTGTATGTGGCGGCTGTGTGTGTGGTCACTGGTGTCACTGTGTATGTGGCGGCTGTGTGTATGGTCACTGGAGTCACTGTGTATGTGGTGGCTGTGTGTATTGTCACTGGTGTCACTGTGTATGTGGTGGCTGTGTGTATGGTCACTGGAGTCACTGTGTATGTGGTCACTGGAGTCACTGTGTTTGTGGCGGCTGTGTGCATGGTCACTGGAGTCACTGCGTATGTGGCGGATGTGTGTATGGTCACTGGAGTCACTGTGTATGTGGGGCTGTGTGTATGTGGTCACTAGAGTCACTGTGTATGTGTCAGGCTGTGTGTATGGTCACTGGTGTCACTGTGCATGTGGCGGCTGTGTGTACGGTCAATGGTGTCACTGTGTATGTGGCGGCTCGGTGTATGGTCACTGGAGTCACTGTGTATGTGGTGACTGGAGTCACTGTGTATGTGGCGGCTGTGTGTATGGTCACTGGTGTCACTGTGCATGTGGCAGCTGTGTGTACGGTCAATGGTGTCACTGTGTATGTGGCGGCTCGGTGTATGGTCACTGGAGTCACTGTGTATGTGGTGACTGGAGTCACTGTGTATGTGGCGGCTGTGTGTATGGTCACTGGAGTCACTGTGTATGTAGGGCTGTGTGTATGGTCACTGGAGTCACTGTGTATGTGGCGGATGTGTGTATGGTCACTGGAGTCACTGTGTATGTGGTCACTGGAGTCACTGTGTATGTGGCGGCTGTGTGTATGGTAACTGGAGTCACTGTGTATGTGGCAGCTGTGTGTATGGTCACTGGAGTCACTGTGTATGTGGGGCTGTGTGTATGGTCACTGGAGTCACTGTGTATGTGGTGGCTGTGTGTATGGTCACTGGTGTCACTGTGTATGTGGCGGCTGTGTGTGTGGTCACTGGTGTCACTGTGTATGTGGCAGCTGTGTGTATGGTCACTGGAGTCACTGTGTATGTGGGGCTGTGTGTATGGTCACTGGAGTCACTGTGTATGTGGGGCTGTGTGTATGGTCACTGGAGTCACTTTGTAGGTGACGGCTGTGTGTATGGTCACTGGAGTCACTGTGTATGTAGGGCTGTGTGTATGGTCACTGGTGTTACTGTGTATGTGGCGGCTGTGTGTGTGGTCACTATAGTCACTGTGTATGTGGGGCTGTGTGTATGGTCACTGGAGTCACTGTGTATGTGGGGCTGTGTGTGTGGTCACTGGTGTCACTGTGTATGTGGCGGCTGTGTGTATGGTCACTGGAGTCACTGTGTATGTGGGGCTGTGTGTATGGTCACTGGAGTCACTGTGAATGTGGTGGCTGTGTGTGTGGTCACTGGTGTCACTGTGTATGTGGCGGCTGTGTGTATGGTCACTGGAGTCACTGTGTATGTGGGGCTGTGTGTATGGTCACTGGAGTCACTTTGTAGGTGACGGCTGTGTGTATGGTCACTGGAGTCACTGTGTATGTAGGGCTGTGTGTATGGTCACTGGTGTTACTGTGTATGTGGCGGCTGTGTGTGTGGTCACATGAGTCACTGTGTATGTGGGGATGTGTGTATGGTCACTGGAGTCACTGTGTATGTGGGGTTGTGTGTGTGGTCACTGGTGTCACTGTGTATGTGGCGGCTGTGTGTATGGTCACTGGAGTCACTGTGTATGTGACAGCTGTGTGTATGGTCACTGGTGTCACTGTGTATGTGGTGACTGTGTGTATGGTCACAGGAGTCACTGTGTATGTGGTCACTGGAGGCACTGTGTTTGTGGCGGCTGTGTGCATGGTCACTGGTGTCACTGTGTATGTGGCGGCTGTGTGTATGGTCACTGGTTTCACTGTGTATGTGACGGCTGTGTGTATGGTCACTGGATATCACTGTGTATGTGGGGCTGAGTGTATGGTCACTAGTTTCACTGTGTATGTGGCGGCTGTGTGTATGGTCACTGGTTTCACTGTGTATGTGGCGGCTGTGTGTATGGTCACTGGATTCAGTGTGTATGTGGCGACTGTGTGTATGGTCACTGGTTTCACTGTGTATGTGGCGGCTGTGTGTATGGTCACTGGTTTCACTGTGTATGTGGCGGCTGTGTGTATGGTCACTGGAGTCACTGTGTAAGTGGCAGATGTGTGTGTGGTCACTGGAGTTACTGTGTATGTGGTGGATGTGTGTGTGGTCACTGCTGTCACTGTGTATGTGGCGGATGTGTGTATGGTCACTGGAGTCACTGTGTATGTGGCGGCTGTGTGTATGGTCACTGGAGTCACTGTGTATGTGGCTGATGTGTGTATGGTCACTGGAGTCACTGTGTATGTGGTGGCTGTGTGTATGGTCATTGGAGTCACTGTGTATGTGGGGCTGTGTGTATGGTCACTGGAGTCACTGTGTATGTGGCGGCTGTGTGTGTGGTCACTGGAGTCACTGTGTATGTGGCGGCTGTGTGTGGTCACTGGTGTCACTGTGTATGTGGGGCTGTGTGTATGGTCACTGGAGTCACTGTGTAAGTGGCGGCTGTGTGTATGGTCACTGGTGTCACTGTGTATGTGGGGCTTTGTGTATGGTCACTGGTGTCACTGTGTATGTGGGGCTGTGTGTATAGTCACTGGAGTCACTGTGTATGTGACAGCTGTGTGTATGGTCACTGGAGTCACTGTGTATGTGGGGCTGTGTGTATTGTCACTGGAATCACTGTGTATCTGGCGGCTGTGTGTATGGTCACTGGAGTCACTGTGTATGGTGCGGATGTGTGTATGGTCACTGGTGTCACTGTGTATGTGGTTGTTGTATGTATGGTCACTGGTGTCACTGTGTATGTGGCGGCTGTGTTTATGGTCACTGGAGTCACTGTGTATGTGGCGGCTGTGTGTATGGTCACTGGAGTCACTGTGTATGTGGCGGCTGTGTGTATGGTCACTGGAGTCACTGTGTATGTGGGGCTGTGTGTGTGGTCACTGGTGTCACTGTGTATGTGGCGGCTGTGTGTATGGTCACTGGAGTCACTGTGTATGTAGGTCTGTGTGTATGGTAACTGGAGTCACTGTGTATGTGGCAGCTGTGTGTATGGTCACTGGAGTCACTGTGTATGTGGCAGCTGTGTGTATGGTCACTGGAGTCACTGTGTATGTGACAGCTGTGTGTATTGTCACTGGTGTCACTGTGTATGTGACGGCTGTGTGTATGGTCACTGGTGTCACTGTGTATGTGTGGGCTGTGTGTATGGTCACTGGAGTCACTATGTAAGTGGCGGCTGTGTGTATGGTCACTGGAGTCACTGTGTATGTGGCGGCTGTGTGTATGGTCACTGGAGTCACTGTTTATGTGGCGGCTGTGTGTATGGTCACTGGAGTCACTGTGTATGTGGGGCTCTGTGTATGGTCACTGGAGTCAATGTGTATGTGGCGGATGTGTGTATGGTCTCTGGAGTTACCTTGTATGTAGGGCTGTGTGTATGGTCACTGGAGTCACTGTGTATGTGGCGGATGTGTGTATGGTCACTGGAGTTACTGTGTATGTAGGGCTGTGTGTATGGTCACTGGAGTCACTGTGTATGTGGGGCTGTGTCTATGGTCACTGGAGTCACTGTGTAAGTGGGGCTGTGTGTATGGTCACTGGAGTCACTGTGTATTTGGCGGCTGTGTGTATGGTCACTGATGTCACTGTGTATGTGATGGCTGTGTGTATGGTCACTGGAGTCACTGTGTATGTGGGGCTGTGTGTATGGTCACTGGAGTCACTGTGTATGTGGCGGCTGTATGTATGGTCACTGATGTCACTGTGTATGTGGCGGCTGTGTGTATGGTCACTGGTGTCACTGTGTATGTGGCAGCTGTGTGTATGGTCACTGGTGTCACTGTGTATGTGGGGCTGTGAGTATGGTCACTGGAGGCACTGTGTATGTGGGGCTGTGTGTATTGTCACTGGAGTCACTGTGTATGTGGCGGCTGTGTGTATGGTCACTGGAGTCACTGTGTATGTGGCGGCTGTGTTTATGGTCACTGGAGTCACTGTGTATGTGGCGGCTGTGTGTATGGTCACTGGAGTCACTGTGTATGTGGCGGCTGTGTGTATGGTCACTGGAGTCACTGTGTATGTGGGGCTGTGTGTATGGTCACTGGAGTCACTGTGTATGTGACGGCTGTGTGTATGGTGACTGGAGTCACTTTGTATGTGACAGCTGTGTGTATGGTCACTGGTGTCACTGTGTATGTGGCGGATGTGTGTATGGTCACTGGTGTCACTGTGTATGTGACAGCTGTGTGTATGGTCACTGGAGTCTCTGTGTATGTGGTGGCTGTGTGTATGGTCACTGGTGTCACTGTGTATGTGGTGGCTGTGTGTATGGTCACTGTAGTCACTGTGTATGTGGTCACTGGAGTCACTGTGTTTGTGGTGGCTGTGTGCATGGTCACTGGAGTCACTGCGTATGTGGCGGATGTGTGTATGGTCACTGGAGTCACTGTGTATGTGTGGCTGTGTGTATGTGGTCACTAGAGTCACTGTGTATGTGTCAGGCTGTGTGTATGGTCACTGGTGTCACTGTGCATGTGGCGGCTGTGTGTGTGGTCACTGGAGTCACTGTGTATGTGTCAGGCTGTGTGTATGGTCACTGGTGTCACTGTGCATGTGGCGGCTGTGTGTACGGTCAATGGTGTCACTGTGTATGTGGCGGCTCGGTGTATGGTCACTGGAGTCACTGTGTATGTGGTGACTGGTGTCACTGTGTATGTGGCGGCTGTGTGTATGGTCACTGGAGTCACTGTGTATGTGGTGGATGTGTGTATGGTCACTGGAGTCACTGTGTATGTAGGGCTGTGTGTATGGTCACTGGAGTCACTGTGTATGTGGCGGATGTGTGTATGGTCACTGGAGTCACTGTGTATGTGGTCACTGGAGTCACTGTGTATGTAGGGCTGTGTGTATGGTAACTGGAGTCACTGTGTATGTGGCAGCTGTGTGTATGGTCACTGGAGTCACTGTGTATGTGGCAGCTGTGTGTATGGTCACTGGAGTCACTGTGTATGTGACGGCTGTGTGTATGGTCACTGGAGTCACTGTGTATGTGACAGCTGTGTGTATTGTCACTGGTTTCACTGTGTATGTGTGGGCTGAGTGTGTGGTCACTGGAGTCAATGTGTAGGTGACGGCTGTGTGTATGGTCACTGGAGTCACTGTGTATGTGGGGCTGTGTGTATGGTCACTGGTGTCACTGTGTATGTGGCGGCTGTGTGTATGGTCACTAGAGTCACTGTGTATGTGGGGCTGTGTGTATGGTCAGTGGAGTCACTGTGTATGTGGCGGATGTGTGAATGGTCACTGGAGTTACTGTGTATGTGACAGCTGTGTGTATGGTCACTGGAGTCACTGTGCATGTGGGGCTGTGTGTATGGTCACTGGAGTCAATGTGTATGTAGGGCTGTGTGTATGGTCACTGGAGTCACTGTGTATGTGGCGGCTGTATGTGTGGTCACTGGAGTCACTGTGTATGTGACGGCTGTGTGTGTGGTCACTGGAGTCACTGTGTATGTGGGGCTGTGTGTATGGTCACGGGTGTCACTGTGTATGTGGCGGCTGTGTGTGTGGTCACTGGTGTCACTGTGTATGTGGCGGCTGTGTGTATGGTCACTGGAGTCACTGTGTATGTGGGGCTGTGTGTATGGTCACTGGAGTCACTGTGTATGTGGGGCTGTGTGTATGGTCACTGGTGTCACTTTGTAGGTGACGGCTGTGTGTATGGTCACTGGAGTCACTGTGTATGTAGGGCTGTGTGTATGGTCACTGGTGTTACTGTGTATGTGGCGGCTGTGTGTGTGGTCACTATTGTCACTGTGTATGTGGGGCTGTGTGTATGGTCACTGGAGTCACTGTGTATGTGGGGCTGTGTGTGTGGTCACTGGTGTCACTGTGTATGTGGCGGCTGTGTGTATGGTCACTGGAGTCACTGTGTATGTGGGGCTGTGTATGGTCACTGGAGTCACTGTGAATGTGGTGGCTGTGTGTGTGGTCACTGGTGTCACTGTGTATGTGGCGGCTGTGTGTATGGTCACTGGAGTCACTGTGTATGTGGGGCTGTGTGTATGGTCACTGGAGTCACTGTGTATGTGGGGCTGTGTGTATGGTCACTGGAGTCACTTTGTAGGTGACGGCTGTGTGTATGGTCACTGGAGTCACTGTGTATGTAGGGCTGTGTGTATGGTCACTGGTGTTACTGTGTATGTGGCGGCTGTGTGTGTGGTCACATGAGTCACTGTGTATGTGGGGATGTGTGTATGGTCACTGGAGTCACTGTGTATGTGGGGCTGTGTGTGTGGTCACTGGTGTCACTGTGTATGTGGCGGCTGTGTGTATGGTCACTGGAGTCACTGTGTATGTGACAGCTGTGTGTATGGTCACTGGTGTCACTGTGTATGTGGTGGCTGTGTGTATGGTCACAGGAGTCACTGTGTATGTGGTCACTGGAGTCACTGTGTTTGTGGCGGCTGTGTGCATGGTCACTGGTGTCACTGTGTATGTGGTGGCTGTGTGTATGGTCACAGGAGTCACTGTGTATGTGGTCACTGGAGTCACTGTGTATGTGGCGGCTGTGTGTATGGTCACTGGTTTCACTGTGTATGTGGCGGCTGTGTGTATGGTCACTGGATATCACTGTGTATGTGGGGCTGTGTGTATGGTCACTGGAGTCACTGTGTATGTGGCGGCTGTGTGTATGGTCACTGGAGTCACTGTGTATGTGGCGGCTGTGTGTATGGTCACTGGTTTCACTGTGTATGTGGCGGCTGTGTGTATGGTCACTGGTTTCAGTGTGTATGTGGCGGCTGTGTGTATGGTCACTGGTTTCACTGTGTATGTGGCGGCTGTGTGTATGGTCACTGGAGTCACTGTGTATGTGGTGGATGTGTGTATGGTCACTGGCTGGAGTCACTGTGTATGTGGCTGCTGTGTGTGTGGTCACTGCTGTCACTGTGTATGTGGCGGATGTGTGTATGGTCACTGGAGTCACTGTGTATGTGGCGGCTGTGTGTATGGTCACTGGAGTCACTGTGTATGTGGCAGATGTGTGTATGGTCACTGGAGTCACTGTGTATGTGGTGGCTGTGTGTATGGTCACTGGAATCACTGTGTATGTGGCGGCTGTGTGTATGGTCACTGGAGTCACTGTGTATGTGGGGCTCTGTGTATGGTCACTGGAGTCACTGTGTATGTGGCGGCTGTGTGTGTGGTCACTGGAGTCACTGTGTATGTGGCGGCTGTGTGTGTGGTCACTGGTGTCACTGTGTATGTGGGGCTGTGTGTATGGTCACTGGTGTCACTGTGTATGTGGCGGCTGTGTGTATGGTCACTGGAGTCACTGTGTAAGTGGCAGCTGTGTGTATGGTCACTGGTGTCACTGTGTATGTGGGGCTGTGTGTATGGTCACTGGTGTCACTGTGTATGTGTGGGCTGTGTGTATAGTCACTGGAGTCACTGTGTATGTGACAGCTGTGTGTATTGTCACTGGAGTCACTGTGTATGTGGGGCTGTGTGTATTGTCACTGGAATCACTGTGTATCTGGCGGCTGTGTGTATGGTCACTGGAGTCACTGTGTATGGTGCGGATGTGTGTATGGTCACTGGTGTCACTGTGTATGTGGTTGTTGTATGTATGGTCACTGGTGTCACTGTGTATGTGGCGGCTGTGTTTATGGTCACTGGAGTCAATGTGTATGTAGAGCTGTGTGTATTGTCACTGGACTCACTGTGTATGTGGGGATGTGTGTATGGTCACTGGAGTCACTGTGTATGTGGGGCTGTGTGTGTGGTCACTGGTGTCACTGTGTATGTGGCGGCTGTGTGTATGGTCACTTGGGTCACTGTGTATGTGGGGCTGTGTGTATTGTCTCTGGAGTCACTGTGTATGTGGCGGCTGTGTGTGTGGTCACTGGTGTCACTGTGTATGTGGGGCTGTGTGTATTGTCACTGGAGTCACTGTGTATGTGGCGGATGTGTGTGTGGTCACTGGAGTCACTGTGTATGTGGCGGCTGTGTGTGTGGTCACTGCTGTCACTGTGTATGTGGGGCTGTGTGTATTGTCACTGGTGTCACTGTGTATGTGATGGCTGTGTGTATGGTCACTGGAGTCACTGTGTATGTGGGGCTGTGTGTATTGTCACTGGAGTCACTGTGTATGTGGCGGCTGTGTGTATGGTCACTGGAGTCATTGTGTATGTGGGGCTGTGTGTATTGTCAGTTGTCACTGGAGTCACTGTGTATGTGGCGGCTGTGTGTGTGGTCACTGGTGTCACTTTGTATGTGGCGGCTGTGTGTATGATCACTTGGGTCACTGTGTATGTGGCGGCTGTGTTTATGGTCACTGGAGTCAATGTGTATGTAGAGCTGTGTGTATTGTCACTGGACTCACTGTGTATGTGGGGATGTGTGTATGGTCACTGGAGTCACTGTGTATGTGGGGCTGTGTGTGTGGTCACTGGTGTCACTGTGTATGTGGCGGCTGTGTGTATGGTCACTTGGGTCACTGTGTATGTGGGGCTGTGTGTATTGTCTCTGGAGTCACTGTGTATGTGGCGGCTGTGTGTGTGGTCACTGGTGTCACTGTGTATGTGGGGCTGTGTGTATTGTCACTGGAGTCACTGTGTATGTGGCGGATGTGTGTGTGGTCACTGGAGTCACTGTGTATGTGGCGGCTGTGTGTGTGGTCACTGCTGTCACTGTGTATGTGGGGCTGTGTGTATTGTCACTGGTGTCACTGTGTATGTGATGGCTGTGTGTATGGTCACTGGAGTCACTGTGTATGTGGGGCTGTGTGTATGGTCACTGGAGTCATTGTGTATGTGGGGCTGTGTGTATTGTCAGTTGTCACTGGAGTCACTGTGTATGTGGCGGCTGTGTGTGTGGTCACTGGTGTCACTTTGTATGTGGCGGCTGTGTGTATGATCACTTGGGTCACTGTGTATGTGGGGCTTAGTGTATGGTCACTGGAGTCACTGTGTATGTGGGGCTGTGTGTATGGTCACTGGAGTCACTGTGTATGTGGCGGCTGTGTGTGTGGTCACTGGTGTCACTTTGTATGTTACGGCTGTGTGTATGATCACTGGGTCACTGTGTATGTGGGGCTTAGTGTATGGTCACTGGATTCACTGTGTATGTGGGGCTGTGTGTATGGTCACTGGAGTCACTGTGTATGTGGGGCTGTGTGTATTGTCACTGGAGTCACTGTGTATGTGGCGGCTGTGTGTGTGGTCACTGGTGTCACTGTGTATGTGGGGCTGTGTGTATTGTCACTGGAGTCACTGTGTATGTGGCGGCTGTGTGTGTGGTCACTGGTGTCACTTTGTATGTTGCGGCTGTGTGTATGATCACTTGGGTCACTCTGTATGTGGAGCTTAGTGTATGGTCACTGGATTCACTGTGTATGTGGGGCTGTGTGTATGGTCACTGGAGTCACTGTGTATGTGGGGCTGTGTGTATTGTCACTGGAGTCACTGTGTATGTGGCGGCTGTGTGTGTGGTCACTGGTGTCACTGTGTATGTGGGGCTGTGTGTATTGTCACTGGAGTCACTGTGTATGTGCCGGCTGTGTGTATGGTCACTGAAGTCACTGTGTATGTGGTGGCTGTGTGTATGGTCACTGGAGTTACTGTGTATGTGGCGGCTATGTGTGTGGTCACTGGTGTCACTTTGTATGTGGCGGCTGTGTGTATGATCACTTGGGTCACTGTGTATGTGGGGCTTAGTGTATGGTCACTGGATTCACTGTGTATGTGGGGCTGTGTGTATGGTCACTGGAGTAACTGTGTATGTGGGGCTGTGTGTATTGTCACTGGAGTCACTATGTATGTGGCGGCTGTGTGTACGGTCACTGGTGTCACTGTGTATGTGGCGGCTGTGTGTATGGTCACTGTTGTCACTGTGTATGTGGCGGCTGTGTGTATGGTCACTTGGGTCACTGTGTTTGTGGCGGCTGTGTGCATGGTCACTGGAGTCACAGTGTATGTGGTGGCTGTGTGTATTGTCACTGGTGTCACTGTGTATGTGGTGGCTGTGTGTATGGTCACTGGAGTCACTGTATATGTGACGGATGTGTGTATGGTCACTGAAGTCACTGTGTATGTGCTGGCTGTGTGTATGGTCACTGGAGTCACTGTGTATGTGGTGGCTGTGTGTATGGTCACTGGAGTCACTGTGTATGTGGCGGCTGTGTGTATGGTCACTGGAGTCACTGTGTATGTGGTGGCTGTGTGTATTGTCACTGAAATGTTTGAGGAAGAGGAAGTATTAGTGGAAGAAGAACTTTTGGAGGAAGAGAAGGTTTTGGAAGAAGAGGAGTGTTGGAGGAAGAGGTGAGTGTTGGAGAAAAAGGGGGTCTGGGAGGAAGAGAAAGTGTTGGAGGAAGAAAGGGTATTGGGGGAAGAAAATTGGAGGAAAAGAAGGTGTTGGAGGAAGAAGTGTTGGAGGAAGAGGGAGTGTAGGAAGAAGAAGTAGTGTTGGAGGAAGAAGAATTGGAGGAAGAGGGGTTGTTAGAAGAAGAAGTAGTAGTGTTGGAGGAAGAAGAATTGGAGGAAGAGGGGGTGTTGGAAGAAGAAGAAGAAGAAGTAGTGTTGTAGGAGAATATTTGGAGGAAGAGGGAGTGTAGGAAGAAGAAGTAATATTGGAGGAAGAGGAGGTGTTGGAGGAAGTAATAGTGTTGGAAGAAGTAGTGTTGGAGGAAGAAGAATTGGAGGAAGAGGGGGTGTTAGAAGAAGAAGAAATATTGTTGGAGGAAGAAGAACTGGAGGAAGAGGCGGTGTTGGAGGAATAAGAAGTAGTGTTGGAGGAAAAAGAATTGGAGGAAGAGGGAGTGTTGGAAGAAGAAGCAGTGTTGGAGGAAGAAGAATTGGAGGAAGAGGGAGTGTTGGAAGAAGATGTAGTGTTGGAGGAAGAAGAACTGGAGGTATAGGGGGTGTTGGAAGAAGAAGTAATGTTGGAGGAAGAAGAATTGGAGGAAGAGGGGGTGTTGGACGAAGAAGAATTGGCGGAAGAGGGGGTGTTGGAAGAAGAAGTAGTGTTGGAGGAAGAAGAATTGGAGGAAGAGGGAGTGTTGCAAGAAGAAGAAGTAGTGTTGGAGGAAGAAGAATTGGAGGAAGAGGGGGTGTTGGAAGAAGAAGATGTTGTGTTGGAGGAAGAGAAGTTGGAGGAAGAAGGGGTTTGGGAAGAAGAAGTAGTAGTGTTGGAGGAAGAAGAATTAGAGGAAGAGGTGGTGTTGGAAGAAGAAGAAGTAGTGTTGGAGGAAGAAGAATTGGAGGAAGAGGGGTGTTGGAAGAAGAAGTAATGTTGGAGGAAGAAGAATTGGAGGAAGAGGGGTGTTGGAGGAAGAAGAATTGGAGGAAGAGAGGGTGTTGGAAGAAGAAGTAATGTTGGAGGAAGAAGAATTTGAGGAAGAGTGGGCGTTGGAAGAAGAAGAAGTAGTGTTAGAGGAAGAAGAATTTGAAGGAAGAGGAGGTGTTGGAAGAAGAAGAATTGGAGGAAGAGGGGCTGTTGGAGGAGTAGAATTAGAGGAAGAGGGGGTGTTGGACGAAGAAGAATTGGAGGAAGAGGGGCTGTTGGAGGAAGAAGAATTGGAGGAAGAGGAGGTGTTGGAAGAAGAATTGGAGGAAGAGGGGCTGTTGGAGGAAGAAGAGTTGGAGGAAGAGGGGGTGTTGGAAGAAGAAGTAATGTTGGAGGAAGAAGACTTGGAGTAAGAGGGGGTGTTGTAGGAATCAGTAGTGTTGGAGGAAGAAGAATTGGAGGAAGAGGGAGTGTTGGAAGAAGAAGAAGTAATGTTGGAGGAAGAGGGGGTGTTGGAAGAAGAAGTAATGTTGGAGGAAGAAAAATTAGAGGAAGAGTGGGTGTTGGAAGAAGAAGAAGTAGTGTTGGAAGAAGAAGAAGTAGTGGTGGAGGAAGAGGGGGTGTTGGAAGAAGAAGTAGTAATGTTGGAGGAAAAAGAATTGGAGGAAGAGGGGGTGTTGGAGGAAGAGCAAGTAGTGATGGAGGAAGAAGAATTGTAGGAAGAGGGGGTGTTGGAATAAGAAGAAGTAATGTTGGAGGAAGAAGAATCGGAGGAAGAGGGGGTATTCGAAGAAAAAGAATTAGTGATGGATGAAGAAGAATTGTATGAAGAGGGGGTGTTGGAAGAAGAAGTAATGTTGGAGGAAGAAGAATTGGAGGAAGAGGGAGTGTCAGAAGAAGAAGAAGTAGTGTTGGAGGAAGAAGAATTGGAGGAAGAGGGGATGTTGGAAGAAGAAGAATTAGTGTTGGAGGCAGAAGAATTGGAGGAAGAGGGAGTGTAGGAAGAAGAAGTAATGTTGGAGGAAGAGGGGGTGTTGGAAGTAGCAGTGTTGGAGGAAGAGGGGGTGTTGGAGGAAGCAGTAGTGTTGAAGGAAGAGGGGGTGTTGGAGGAAGGAGTAGTGTTGGAGGAAGAGGGGGTGTTGGAGGAAGTAGTAGTGTTGGAGGAAGAGGGGGTGTTGGGGGAAGTAGTAGTGTTGGAGGAAGAGGGGGTGTTGGGAAAGAGGGGGTGTTGGAGGAATTAGTAGTGTTGGAGGAAGAGGGGGTTTTGGAGGAAGTAGTAGTGTTGGAGGCAGAGGGTGTGTTGGGGGAAGTAGTAGTGTTGGAGGATGGGTGTTGGAGGAAGTAGTAGTGTTGGAGGCAGTGGGGGTGTTGGAAGAAGTAGTAGTGTTGGAGGAAGAGGGGGTGTTGGGGGAAGTAGTAGTGTTGGAGGCAGAGGGGGTATTGGGGGAAATAGTAGTGTTGGAGGAAGAGGGGTTGTTGGGGGAAGAGGGGGTGTTGGAGGAATTAGTAGTGTTGGAGGCAAAGGGAGTGATGGAGGAAGTAGTAGTGTTGGAGGCAGAGGGGGTATTGGGGGAAGTAGTAGTGTTGGAGGAAGAGGGGGTGTTGGGGGAAGTAGTAGTGTTGGAGGAAGAGGGGATGTTGGAGGAAGATGGGGTGTTGGGGGAAGTAGTGTTGGAGGAAGAGGGGGTGTTGGGGGAAGTAGTAGTGTTGGAGGAAGAGGGGATGTTGGAGGAAGACAGGGTGTTGGGGGAAGTAGTAGTGTTGGAGGAAGAGGGGGTATTTGATGAAGTAGTAGTGTTGGAGGAAGAGGGGGTTTTGGGGGGAAGTAGTAGTGTTGGAGGAAGAGGAGATGTTGGAGGAAGATGGGGTGTTGGGGGAAGTAGTAGTGTTGGAGGAAGAGGGGGTGTTGGTGGAAGAGGGGGTGTTGGAAGTAGTAGTTTTGGAGAAAGAGGGGGTTTTGGGGGAAGTATTAGTGTTGGAGGCAGAGGGGGTGTTGGAGGAAGTAGTAGTGTTGGAGGAAGAGGGGGTGTTGGAGAAAGAGGGGGTGTTGGGGGAAGTAGTAGTGTTGGAAGAAGAGGGGGTGTTGGAGGAAGTAGTAGTGTTGGAGGAAGAGGGGGTGTTTGAGGAAGTAGTAGTATTGGAGGAAGAGGGGGTGTTGGAGGAAGTAGTAGTGTTGGATGAAGAGGGGGTGTTTGTGGGAAGTAGTAGTGTTGGAGGAAGAGGGAGTGTTGGGGAAAAAGGGGGTGTTGGGGGAAGTAGTAGTGTTGGAGGAAGAGGGGGTGTTGGGGAAGAGGGGGTACTGGAAGAAGAAGTAGTGTTGGAGGAAGAAGAATTGGAGGAAGAGGGAGTGTAGGAAGAAGAAGTAATATTGGAAGAAGAGGGGGTGTTGGAGGAAGCAATAGTTTTGGAAGAAGTAGTGTTGGAAGAAGAAGAAGTAGTGTTGGAGGAAGAAGAACTGGAGGAAGTGGGGGTGTTGGAGGAAGAAGTAGTGTTGGAGGAAGAAGAATTGGAGGAAGAGGGAGTGTTGGAAGAAGAATTGGAGGAATAGGGGGTGTTGTTAGAAAAAGAAGTAATGTTGGAGGAAGAAGAATTGGAGGAAGAGGGGGTGTTGGAAGATGAATTGGAGGAAGAGGGGGTGTTGGAGGAAGAAGAATTAGAGGAAGAGGGGCTGTTGGAGGAAGAAGAATTAGAGGAAGAGGGGGTGTTGGAGGAAGAAGAATTGGAGGAAGAGGGGCTGTTGGAGGAAGAAGAATTTGAGGAAGATGGGGTGTTGGAAGAAGAAGTAATGTTGGAGGAAGAAGACTTGGAGTAAGAGGGGGTGTTGGAGGAAGCAGTAGTGTGGGAGGATGAAGAATTGGAGGAAGAGGGGGTCTTGGAAGAAGAAGTAGTATTGTTGGAGGAAGAGGGGGTGTTGGGGGAAGAGGGGGTGTTGGGGTATAGTAGTTGTGTTGGAGGAAGTGGGGGTGTGGGGGAAGAGGGGGTATTGGTGGAAGTAGTAGTGTTGGAGGCAGAGGGGGTGTTGGGGGAAGTAGTAGTGTTGGAGGAAGAGGGGGTCTTGGAGGAAGTAGTAGTGTTGGAGGCAGAGGGGGTGTTGGAAGAAGTAGTGTTGGAGGCAGAGGGGGTGTTGGAGGACGTAGTAGTGTTGGAGTCAGAGGGGGTATTGGGGGAAGTAGTAGTTTTGGAGGAAGAGGGGGTGTTGGGGGAAGAGGGGGTGTTGGAGGCAAAGGGGGTGCTGGAGGAAGTAGTAGTGTTGGAGGCAGAGGGGGTATTGGGGGAAGTAGTAGTGTTGGAGGAAGGGGGGTGTTGGGGGAAGTAGTAATGTTGGAGGAAGAGGGGATGTTGGAGGAAGATGGGGTGTTGAGGGAAGTAGTAGTGTTGGAGGAAGAGGGGGTGTTGGGCGAAGTAGTAGTGTTGGAGGAAGAGGGGATGTTGGAGGAAGACGGGGTGTTGGAAGAAGTAGTAGTGTTGGAGGAAGAGATGGTATTTGGGGAAGTAGTAGTGTTGGAGGAAAAGGGGGTGTTGGGGGGAAGTAGTAGTGTTGGAGGAAGAGGGGATGTTGGAGGAAGACGGGGTGTTGGGGGAAGTAGTAGTGTTGGAGGAAGAGGGGGTGTTGGAGGAAGAGGGGGTGTTGGAAGTAGTAGTGTTGGAGGAAGATGGGGTGTTGGGGGAAGTAGTAGTGTTGGAGGCATAGGGGGTGTTGGAGGAAGTAGTAGTGTTGGAGGAAGATGGGGTATTGGAGGAAGAGGGGGTGTTGGGGGAAGTAGTAGTGTTGGAGGAAGAGGGTGTGTTGGGGGAAGTAGTAGTGTTGGAGGTAGAGGGGGTGTTGGAGGGAGAGAGTATGTTGTGGGAAGTAGTAGTGTTGGAGGAAGAGGGGGTGTTGGGGGAAGTAGTAGTGTTGGAGGAAGAGGGGGTGTTGGGGGAAGTAGTAGTGTTGGAGGAAGAGGGGGTGTTGGAGTAAGAGGGAGTGTTGGGGGAAGCAGTAGTGTTGGAGGTAGAGGGGATGTTGGAGGAAGAGAGTATGTTGTGGGAAGTAGTAGTGTTGGAGGAAGAGGGGGTGTTGGGGGAAGTAGTAGTGTTGGAGGAAGCGGGGGTGTTGGGGGAAGTAGTAGTGTTGGAGGAAAAGGGGGTCTTGGAGGAAGAGGGGGTGTTGGGGGAAGTAGTAGTGTTGGATTAAGAGGGGGTGTTGGAGGAAGAGGGGGTGTTGGGGGAAGTAGTAGTATTGGAGGAAGAGGGGGTGTTGGAGGAAGAGGGGGTGTTGGGGGAAGTAGTAGTGTTGGAGGAAGAGGGGGTGTTGAGGGAAGTAGTAGTGTTGGTAGAAGAATTTGAGTGTTGGAGTGCAAAATACCAGAAGAGATTTTTGTAAATGATCAGAATAATATGTTTATTATACTGGGACTTCTCCCATAGAGAACTCCGGAGAGGGGGCATGGTGTTTAAGGGGCTACACCTCAAAAGCTATTGGAGGTGCCGAGCTGAATTTTGGCATGGACAGGTAGAACTGTCGCTCAGTGCTGCATGCCAAATTTCAGGGGAAAAAAAAAATGAGGATTTGTGAGTAATCTAAAGCTCCAACTGTCACTTTTTTCTGACACTCTCAGTTAGGACCACTTTTCTGCTGTTCTCTATGGGGGACTTTTGGGAAGCAATAACTCAGGGTAGGGGGCACATTTAGACTTGGGGTTTGTTTTATTAGGTAGCTATTGTTCCAGGGTAGGTGCTTTTGGGGTTTAGGTAATTGAGAAAGTTACAGTTTTAACCTATTACCTCATGAATCTGCCTTTGTAGAGATTTCAACTTCCAACTTCTTGCGCAGCCTCAGTAGGAGCCTCCAGCAGGTATACTCACTGTGGCTTCACCTGGGTGCACAGAGATGGCTGGCCAGTGTGGGCGGTAGTGGCAATGGTCTCAGGGGAAGAAAGTGACCCAGGGGAGGAAGGGGGGTAGCGGATGTTATTTGCGGCGGGACCCGGGGACGTTAGCGGAAATTAGCAGCGGCGGTGCAGCAGCAGTGCGGGCGGCAGGTGTGGATTTTGCACAACACATTACATGATCAACCCAGCACCCACTGGCCAGGGGTGCCATGGAGAAGGGGACCCCTTTATTGCAGGGTCCCCAGTCTGGGCTGACTAGTGGTCAGGGGTGATGCTTCGGTTGGGGGGCCAGGTGAAAGGGCTCCCCTGGCTGTGGAATTAGCCCCCCCCACTAGAAAGGGTCCGGTGCTGGTTCTGGATAATAAAGGTGGACCCTACACATTTCTTCCCTGTATTTCCAGAACCAGGACCGTCTCAGAGCCCAGTGCCCGTTGTGCTGAATACAGGGTATCTCTACGTCATTTGTCCCACATAATTTGGCAACCAGGACTGGTTCTGAAAAGCCTGGAGCTGGTTGTGCTTAATACGGGGGACCCCTACATCATTTGTCCCCTGTATCTAGCACAACCAGTACTTGGTTTCCAAAGCCTGATGCTGGTTGTATTTTTTTAGGGGGGTACGCAATTGTTTTTTTTTAACACAGGTTTTCTGTTTTTTTCTTTAAACAGCAGCACAGATGGGTCTCACTGATCCCATCTGTGCTTCTGTGTTTATTTATACGCTGATGCAGGTATCACAGATCTTTCAGATCCGAGCCTGCATCTGTCTGCTGCTACCTCCCCCATGTCCACTCACCTGCACCATCACCACCTGTGCTGCTGCCCACCCTGCAGCCGCTAATGCCTGCTACCATCCTCAGGTCCCGGTCACAGCTACCGCCCACTAACCCCCACCCCTCCCCCGGGTCCCAGCCACAGCTAACAGACGCTTCCTTCCCCCAAGCCCACTGTTGCTATCGCCCAGAATGGCCAGCCATCTTGGTGCACCCAGGTGAAGCCACAGTGAGTACACCTGCTGGAGGCTCCTACTGAGGTTGTGCAACAAGTTGAAACTTTCTATCTCTAAAATGGCAGATTCGTGAGGTAATAGTTTAAAGACTGTAACTTTCTCAATTACATGAACCCCAAAAGGCCCTATTCTGGAACAATAGCTACCTAATAAAACAAACCAAGTCTAAATTTGCACCCTACCCTGAGTTATGCCTTCCCAAAAATCCCCCATAAAGAACAGCAGATAAGTGCTCCTAACTGAGAGTGTCAGAAAAAAGTGACAGTTGGAAATTTAGATTACTCCCAAGTCCTCTTTTTTTTTTTGCCCTGAAATTTGGCATGCAGCACCAAGCGACAGTTCCACCCGTCCATCATTTGTCCCCTGTATTTAGTACAACCAGCACCCCGGGCTAAAGCCCGATGCTGGTTCTGCTGTGGGGGCACATCATTTTTTTTATATATATTACACATTCATGCATCTGTGTCTTATTGATTTGATCTTCTTAGATGCATGCCCAGTGCCAGTGAGTCCCTCTGTCGCTGGCTGATGCTTCTGTACACGGCCTTGTTGCTGCCACTGCTCCACAGCCCCGCTGCTGCCACTGCCCCACACACCTGCAGCCTGCTCCCGCAGCCATCTCTCCCTCTGCACCCCCAAAACACCTGTGTGCTGTCCGATCCTCCACCCATGCTAGTGTACCTATTTGCTGTCCTTCTGCCCGGCAGGTGGCCAGGTTTGCTCATCTAAACCCTGATGGTTAATAAATTATAAAAAAACAAAAAACCTTACGATTTCACATGCCCCATTAAGGCTTCTTAGTCATGATCTGAAATTTCACAAAATCTACAGATTTTTTTCCCACTCAAACTAAAAAAAGCAATGTAATTCCGATCATTAAGGCTGACGCCTTAATGGATGTGTTCCTTGCGCAAAACAGACATGGTATGCCATCATACCCTGTAGTTATCTGCAGATTCAGCACTCTCACAGAGTGAGATTGCTGTCACTCACAAAATGGTGGAGCTGCTAATTCACAGAATTGTGTGCTTATTGGAATACACACATACAGCCTATGCAACGAAGGTCTGAGCAGTTAGCTGGCACACACATCCCACTCTGTGCCCATAATCTTCCCATTCATTCACCACAACAAACCCACTGGGTTCCAAGAAAGATAGATATGAGATAGATAGATAGATAGATAGATAGATATGATATAGATAGATATGATATAGATAGATATGGGAGAGATAGATAGATAGACAGATAGATATGAGATATATAGATAGAGGGAGAGAGAGATAGATAGATAGATAGATAGATAAAGATAAAGATAAAGATGCAAGATATATAGATAGATATGAGATAGATAGATATGAGATAGATAGAAAGATAGATAGATATGAGATAGATAGATAGATATGAGATAGATATGAGATAGATATGAGATAGATATGAGATAGATAGATATGAGATAGATATGAGATAGATAGACAGATAGATATGAGATAGATAGATATTAGATAGATAGATAGATAGATAGATAGATAGATAGATAGATAGAACAGATAGATAGATAGGACATAGCTTTGACCTCACAGGCTCATGAATTCGACAAGAACACGGAGAATACACTGGATTAAGAGTTTTTAATACCAAAAATATTTCCAAGGTTGTTGGTTACAGAAAAAGGTAATACAAATATGGACAATACAAATATATCACAAATAAGTTTCAGGAAATAAAAGGAATTAAAATGATAGAAAACCCAGAGTCTTTACACTTAGACCCTGTTGTGAGGAGACACAGGAGCATTGTGTCCAGGCCAGTCATCAGGACTCTCCTTAGGCACAAGAACCCCTATCACTGAGGGAGAAGCACAGTAATACCCCCACAGCTGCACGAGCCCCCACCTTTGGGTTATTAAACTCTTTCATTGCTGTACACTGGGCATTAAGAAAGCGGACACACCCTTCCATATTGTCTATAGGAGGTAGGGGGTCTTGAAACAGGGTGGATGTAGTTCAGTGTAGGCTGTTAGGGTGTCCAGTATCTGAAGTGTTCAGTTCTAACGTGTTTTGAGCATTTATAATCAATATTAGCGTTAGGCCGGCGTTCTTGTTACCTGTGAAGTGACACTGCCATCTTTCATCCTACAGGTAACTACTCCAACCAGATGCAGCAATTCTCAATGTTTTATAGCATAGCAGCTATTACATTGCATAGGTATATTGATATTAGTTGCTGTAAGTTGTTTTAAACTTGTACTATGTTTTTATATTAAAGGGACTTAGGACCTCATTCAGAGTCGGTCGTTGCGGCCGCATGGCCGTACGCCACCGATGTTCGCTAAACTGCGCATGCGTACAATTCGCAATGCGCGTGCGCAAACTAGCTATTACGATCAGAAATTGCTCTCTCCTTCAACTTGGCCAGGTCGTTAGTTTGAGTGACAGGATGAGGCGTTTGTGGGTGGTAACAGGGGAAGGTGCTTATGAATGGGGGAGTGGAGATCCGAACGCAGGTGTGCCTGACTATGCAAACGGCGTTTTATGGGAGTGCGTAATTAACTAAGCAGTGTCATGGCACATGTGACATGGGAGGTTTTTACACTGACCTGATCGTAGTGCTTAAGAGAGGGTATGGTCAACCTTAAGGTCTAAGACCAGCTCCGATGGTCTCGATTAATCCTTATATGCCCGGAGATGACGTGCAATGGGAACGAGAAGGGGGCGTATTTTTAGTGTTATAGTATACGAAGGCGGAATAAGCGTGAGTATAACTAAGAATACTATGTTTTTTGCTGTATGGCTGTTGATGACAGCCTTGTTGCTGGGCAGATTATAAGGCTGTCTGGTCAGCTGGTTGGGTGAGCCAATGATATTGCTTGAAGGAGTGGTCAGATGATCAGTATATATTGGGCTGTGTGAGCATGGACAGCCTCTTGGTTCCTGGATCTTTGAAACACTATCAGGCTGAGTAGTTCTTCCCTTTCTCTGTGCATTACTTTTCTATTCCAGTTTAATCCTTTCATTCCCCCCCTGGTATATATATTCCCACTGGTGCCTCCCTTTTACATTTATCCCCTTTTCAGGCTGTACTGCCTCCCACCCCTCCCTGCCTTCTTTCCCTGTATAGCCTGTTCATGCCATTTCTGCCCCCCCCCTCCACCCCCCTGTATTTGGTATTATTGAGCATATGGCACCACTCAGCCCCGGCACCATGCACCCCCCCTCCTCCACCGCCTCGTGACTCCCCCGTGTCTGTAGGTCTCCAGCCCTTCCCGCAGCAGACCAGCACTTCACTGCGCCAGCGGGAGCTTCCGCTTTCGCGCCTCCCGCTGGCGCCTTTTGGTTCTCCCCCTAGCCCCCTTTTCCTTCACCCCTCCTGCGGGGGTGTGCGCTCCTGCACCTTCCGTCAGCTTCCAGCCCCGGCAACACAAGCACTTTTGCACCAGCGGGAGCTCCCGCTTCCGTGCCTCCCACTGGCGTGCCGGTCACTGCCCTCCGGTCCCCATTTCACCTTCCCCGCCGATGGGGGTGAGCTCCTCCCGCCGGTGCCCAGTCCCTGGCGGCGCTTGTTACTCTCTGCGCCAGCGGGGGGTCCCATCTCCGCGTCTCCCGCTGGCGTTTCCTGGCTGCCCTCCAGCCTTCACTTCACTTGCGGGGGTTACCGCTCCCGCGCCGCCCGCCTGTTTTCCGGCCACACCGCCGCGAGTGCGGCCCCGCACTCCCCTTCCTACCCCCCCGCGCCGGGTCCACCGCGCTGGGGGGTGTCACTTTGTTTGTCAGCTGCTATAAATTTTCCCTGCCCGCGCGGCAGGCCCGGCGGCCATTTCCCATGGCGGCCATTTTGGGTCCCACCTTGGTAGTGGGATCTCAGCCCAGCATCCATTTTTTTTTTTTTCCCTAGCTGGCTTTGCAGCTTCAGCCCACATATGCCCTCTTCCTGCCCCTGCCTTTCTACCTCCTCTTGCCCTCTGCCCCTGCTTCCCCGCACCTCCTTTCTTTGTTTTTCTGCTCCCCCATTTCCCCACCCCCCGGCCGCAGGTTCATTGTTTCCCTTGCTTTACCCCCCCCCAATTGGTCTTATTATCTCTGCCCCTCCTTACTCTGGCTATCTTTCTTTGCCCCTTCATCCATGCCTCCTTATAATATTTTCCTAGTATGGCTCCCCGCCTCTCCTATGTTTCTGCTTCCTGTACCCATCTTCCTCTCTACCCATTATCCTTCCACCCCTGTGGGTCCCATGCACCCTCCCTGCCTTCACATCTGTCACCCCCTCCACCCCCGTGCTTGCACCCGCCTTCTCCTGCTCACCTTTCTCCTTTAGTTACAGGTCGGCCTGGCTCTGTTGGCTCCTCAAGTTGAAGCTGAAGTTCATGCAGCTGCTGTTCCATTGCGGTGGCTAGTGATCCCGTGCGTTTTGAGATTTTTATGTCGGTCGACATGGTGGCTCCGCTGCGTTAAAACATCGAAGATGGCGCCTCGCAGAAGCATTGTAGAGGAGGTTCTGGGTCCACCTGGTGCTGGCGAGTATGATTGTGTCACAAATTTTGTTATGATTCCTTTTTTGTTTCTCATCTACCGTTTGCTCGCCCGCGTAAGATTGACAGGAGGGTTGCGCAGCGGTTAGTCAAGGGGTTTAGGCGATAATTACAGGGTGGTTTATGACGCAGTTATAGGGGTTAGGAAACAAGGGTACTGTACATTGTGTAAATTCAGCTTTTGCTGTGTGTTTTGCGCTGCAGCGAATAAGGATCCGCAGAAGTTAATTTGCTGATTTTTCTTGTTCAGAATCAGACAACATGGGCGAGTGCCGCAATTTTTGTGAATATAATGGATTGGAGCATGCTCCCCTTTGCCATGGGCTATTTGGCGGACAGGGTGCATGGGTGGATTTATTATACATCTGTGTTGTAGTTACATGTATGTCTAGTCCAGAAATTTGGTATGGGTTGTTTTTTATGCCCAATGCGGGCGGAACCATGTCGGTAGGGCGGTTATGCCTTTTGGGTGCAAAAGGTGTTTCAATTTGTTTATAGGTTACGCAGCAGCGTCAACCCTCCTTGGTCACTTCAGTGGGGTTTCAGTGGTGTTCAGTTGAATTAGCAATGATTGTTTGCCTTCGGGCGGTGCGGTTTCCGACACCTAGATCGAGAAATCCAATTTTTCTTACTTTTGTATGTTCAGGCCGGCACTGACCATGTCGGTGTAGCACATCGTCTGGACTGATTTCTCTTCATGGGTGCAGGAAGGAGTGACGTCTGTTTGGACCTCCTCTTTTGGCACAGTCAACTTTTTCCGTGTTTTGGGGGTTCCAGTTGCGCTTGATATGAATGTAGGTTTTGTGTCCAGTTTGTCTGTTGGTGATGGAGATAGCAGGTTATGGTTGTTTGATAGGTTTTTGTAGCGTAGTGGGAAATGGACCGCATATCACACTAGACATTTAAGGTTTTGAGTCTCAGTAGAAACACTATAAAAAAAAAAAAAAAAAAAATTTAAATGACTGGGTTTGTAAGTTTTTTGCTTAAAGGCGGCTTGTTTATAGGTTTACGCACTTTGAGCGGGCACTTCATTGTTGGGTCAGGTTTCTGGTTCAATTTATCGGTGAACTAATTTTGTACTTCAGTGGCAATGAGTTTTTGCTGCAGTTTTTTACCAGTTCGGCTGGCTGGCCGGGTATTTTGAGCTTTCAGTTAGAGGAAAATTTTTCTGGGTAGTTTATTACGATGCAGGTTTTATGAGTAATGTTACTGTTGGAGCCGTTCCCAATTTTCATGGCCATATAGGCTGGTCAGTGCGACTGAGGATTAATTCTTTTCTAATCTACAGAATTGGGTGTAGCTCATGCCATCTACATCTGAAACTCGTTCTTTTTGCGTTCCCTTTGTCATTTATTTTTGTGCGTTTAGGTACAGAATATTATATTTCGTCATGTAAATTGCGCTTCGGTCTCTAGTTCCAATTATACCATGGACGTAACCGTCTGCCTGGCAATTTTTGGCGAGATTATGGGCTAAGACATCTACGGAGGGTGAGTTTTTTACAATATTTGCTTTACTTCATAGTTTGAAACCATTCGTAGCAGGGTGGGTCCAAAGCCTCTGCGGTGGCGGCGCCAACGGGTATCTCATCTATAGTAATCTTAAAGGTATACTTGTACATACCCAGTCATTTATTACATGTTGGGTTAATTGGGTTCCCCGTTCGCAGCGTCTCCCGGAGGCCTTTTTTATGTGCAGTTTTTATGCGTTGCTTGTGGTTACGGGTCAGGTGGCTTCTCACGGGTGTTAGGCCTCGTTTTTACATTTTACTTTTCAGCTGCAATTTTGGAGTGTTTAGTTTCATCAGAGATTTTGTTTCAAGATATTGTTTTCCGGAGATCAGTGGTGCTTTGCAATTTTTCATGGGGCAGTGGAGACCATACAGGTAGGGGTGGATAGTTTCCTTTTCTCAACATCCAGAGGTTAATTTGCCCGGTACGCCTTGTGGTGCATTATAGATGTGGCGCCCTGCTAGTTGAGCACAAAGATGGTTTACATTCCAATCTTATCCTGCATACTACAGTTCAATTGGAATACGAGGTTGGTTTACAGGCCCAATCTTATCCTGCGTACCACATTTTAGTTCTCTGATGTTTTTGGGCAAAGTTTTGATTGGGGCAGTTTCTTTGCTTCAGTTTCTAGTACTCATTTTCTTCAAATTGGCGCAGCGATTGTGGGGACATTCCCTGCAGAGTTTAGGGTGTGCAAACGGCTGCCTAGGAGACATGTGCAGTTGCGACTAGAGCTAGTTGTGTACCTGTCGCCAACCTGAAACATTGTTTACCAACCAATCGTTGAACGGCTAGCATTCAACAATTGGGGGGTGGTGAAGGGATTTTTTAATTTTTCCTCCCGGGAGCCTTGATCCGGCCCAATTTGGTTCACGGGTAGGTTTTTTAGTTTTTCCCCTTCACTCGGGTTATTTGTTTTCCCCTCTTATGCATCCCTGCTAGTTAGTTGCTATGTGTTTTCTTATAAGTTGTGTCGGGATGGTTGGGTTTGGTGCGATACTCAGGGTACGGAACTTTGTTGCTCACTGGGTTTGCAGCAGTTGATAGTTTGGGTTGTGAATGATGTGCGCGGTTTAGGTGTAGAGTTTCGTGCTTGATTTTCTTGTGTCCTCGGTGACTAAATAGGATGTGTCTGACTAGGAGGTATTGCCTGTCAGGAGCAACGATGTGCGTCAGTGGAAAGGTGCGAGGTGATCGTTCGTAGTGAGGGTTTTTGTTGGGTTTAAGGCCAAATTGGAGGATGTGTGATCTGTATGGTGTATAGTGTGACTTGGAGAGTGATGTATAAGCATGGTGCATTAGACAGGACGAGGAAGAAGGTGAATGTGTCAGAAGCCTGTTATGCGGTGTCACTGGGTTGCTTGGGTGTGAGTCATAGCTTTTAGTTGGAGATTTAACTCGGTATTCTTCAATCCTGATGGCATCTTGATGACTTGGATTCAGTTTCCTTATTTAGGAATTCTTGTTTTGGGCTAGGTCGTGTTGGGTGGCGGGCCAGTTTCCTTTGGAGTCTGGCTTTGGCGGGAGTACGCTGCAGCTCAGTGGCTTTATGTGGCGTAAGATACGTTGTGGGGGCACTTGCCCTCGATGAACCTGGCGAATTTGTCCTGCTCCGCACGGGGGAACCCGGGCACTTTTTGGTACGGAAGCGCCTCGGATTGGCCCAGGAGGGAAGTGGGACCCTCGCAGCGTTGGTGCGTCTAGAGGGGGGACGTGTCAGTCGTTCCCCGAGTATTTGAGCAAAGAAAAAGCTAGAACTGAGTCTGCAGCGTCTCTTTGCCACCCTGGTTAGGTTAATTCATTATAAATAAAAGCTGTGACCTTTTAGCCAAACTCTTGTTGTCTGTGTCGTTATTTATTAGTTTAAGTTAAGTAAGTTATAAGTTAAGTAAGTTATACAAGGTTGTTAAGGGTTAGAAGCAATAAACCAATGTATTTCTTATGGCTCGCTCGCTCGTCCAGCTAACGATCCCATCTTAACGACGCAACTTGCGAACGCTTCATTTGCATATCCGGCCCCTTTTACCTTTCGACCGTGTGGCCGCAACGACCGACTCTGAATGAGGTCCCTAGAGTGGTATACACACCTCACTATGCACAGATTTGATTAGGGGGGGATATGAGATAGATGGATGGATAGATAGATAGATAATGGGATAAATAGATAGAGAATGAGATAGATGATAGATAGATTGATAGATAGATAGATAGACATACATGAGAGATAAATAGATATGAGATAGATAGATAGATATTAGATAGATATTGGATAGATAGATAGATATGAGATAGATATATAGATAGATATGGGATAGCGATAGATAGATATAAGATAGATATATAGATATGGGATAGATAGATCTATAGATAGATAGATATGAGATAGATATATACATAGATATGAGATAGCGATAGATAGATATGAGATAGATAGATAGTGTCACGACCAGCCGGGGGAGAACACTACTGGGGACACTTCAAGGGGAGAGCACTACTGGGGACACTACAAGGCGGATTACTACTGGGGGCACAAACAAGGGGGGGCTACTACTGGGGGCACTACAAGGGGGAGAGCACTAATGGGGGCACTACAAGGGGGAGAGCACTACTGGGGGCACTACAAGGGGGAGAGCACTACTGGGGACACTACAAGGGGGAGAACACTACTAGGGACACTATAAGGGGGAGAGCACTACTGGGGACACTATAAGGGGGATTACTACTGGGGCACAACAAGGGGGGCTACTTCTGGGGACATTACAAGGGGGGATTACTACTGGGGGCATTACAAGGGGGAGAACACTTCTGGGGACACTACAAGGGGGAGAACACTACTGGGGACACTACAAGGTGGATTACTACTGGGGGCACAACAAGGGGGGCTACTACTGGGGGCATTACAAGGGGGGATTACTACTGGGGGCATTACAAGGGGGGGACTACTACTGGGGGCACTACAAGGGGGAGAGCACTACTGGGGGCACTACAAGGGGGAGAGCACTAATGGGGGCACTACAAGGGGGAGAGCACTATTGGGGGCACTACAAGGGGGGGACTACTACTGGGGGCACTACAAGGGGGGGACTACTACTGGGGGCACTACAAGGGGGAGAGCACTACTGGGGGCACTACAAGGGGGAGAGCACTACTGGGGGCTCTACAAGGGGGATTACTACTGGGGGCACAACAAAGGGGGCTACTACTGGGGGCATTACAAGGGGGGGACTACTACTGGGGGCACTAAAATGGGAGAGCACTACTCGGGGCACTAAAGGGGGGGCTACTACTGGGGGCACTACAAGGGGGGGACTACTACTGGGGGCACTACAAGGGGGTGACTACTACTGGGGGCACTACAAGGGGGGACTACTACTGGGGGCACTGCATAGGAGGTACCACTACTGGGGGCACTATATAAGGGGCTTACTACTGGGGGCACAAGGGGTACTGCACAGGAGGGACCACTACTGGGGGCACTATATAAGGGGCTTACTACTGGGGGCACAAGGGGCACTGCACAGGAGGGACCACTACTGGGGGTACTGTATAAGGAGCACTGCATAGGAGGATCACTACTGGGGCCTGTATAAGGGGGTCCTCTCCTGGGGCACAGGGGGCACTGCATATGGTCACCACTACAGGGGCTGCCCCATATCTTTATTTTTACTTTCCATAATTCCATGGACCCGCCTCCTCCCTGGAACACTTGAGCGGGGGGCCTAAGCACGCACGTGCTCCAGGCACCCTGGCTATGCGCTACTCCTCTGCCAGAGCCACCTGCATGCATTTGCCCCCCAGGCTAAAAGTTGCCAGCCAGCCCCTGCTTATCATTGAGGGAGAAGCACAGTTATACTCTCACAGCTGCATGAGCCCCCACCTTTGGGTTTTAACTCTTTCTTTGCTGTACACTGGGCATTAAGAAATCGGACACAACCTTCCATATTGTCCATAGGAGGTAGGGGGTCTTGAAACAGTGTGAAGGGGTCTTTAGAAACCAGTAAGCAGGTAACATACCCTACATTCCTATCATCTCCCGCCTAAAGGGTTTTATATCCCATTACCTGGCTTCACCAAGTCTGACCATCTGCATTAAGGATGTATCTCTCCCCAAACTTTATGGCCTGTAGAGATAAGAGATGGTTATCTAGATGCCTGGTTCCAGGAAGACAAATCTCCTCTAAGCTTAGTATTCCTACAGGTCAAATACAGGACACTGCCTAGAAACCATGTTGATACACACACAAATATATATATACATATATATATATTAGGGGTGTGCACCGGCCACTTTTCGTGTTTTGTGTTTTGGTTTTGGATCTGGATCTTTCTTCGTGTTTTGGATCTGGATTGGTTTTGCCAAAACCACCCTTCCGTGTTTTGGGTTCTGGGTTTTGTGTTTTGGATCTGTATTTTTTTGAAAAAAAGCATAAAAACAGCTAAAATCACAGAATTTGTAGGTTTTTCTGCTCCTATGCTATTATTAACCTCAATAACCTTAATTTCCACTCATTTCCAGTCTATTCTGAATACCTCACACCTCACAATAGTGTTTTTATGTCCAAAAGGTTGCACCGAGGTAGCTGGATGACTATGCTAAGCGACACGAGTGGGCGGCACAAACATGTGACCCATCTAGGCGTGAAACTGCAGTGGCAGACAGGATGGCATTGAAAAACTAGGCCCCAAACTGTACATAATGCAAAGAAAAAAAAGAGGTGCAAGATGGAATTGTCCTTGGGCCCTCCCACCCACCCTTATGTTGTATAAACAGGACATGCACACTTTAACAAACCAATCATTTCAGCGCCAGGGTCTGCCACACAACTGTGGCTGAAATGATTGGTTCGTTTGGGCCCCCACAAAACAAGCTGGCAATTAATCTGTCCCTGCACAAACTGGCTCTACGGAGGCAAGATGTCATACTCATCCTCCTCATCCACCGATTCCTCACCCTCTTCAGTGTGTACATCTTCATCCTCACAGAGTATTAATTCGTCCCTGCTGGAACCACAGGTCCCTCTGTACGTTCTGGAGGCTGGTCTTCCTGGAAGAGTTGATAATTCATTTTATGAACATCATCTTCTCCACATTTTGTGGAAGCAACCTCCTACGCCTTTCGCTGACAAGGTTCCCGGCTGCACTAAACACTCTCGGAGTACACACTGGAGGGGGGGGCAACTCAGGTAAAATAGAGCCAGTTTGTACAGGGACCTCCAAATTGCTTCTTTTTCCTGCCAGTACAGGTACGGACTGTCTGACATGCCTACTTGGATGCTGTCACCGATGTAATCCTTTAACAGACAGACGCACGCTTGTCGCTGCTGCTTTGAGGATTCAAGTGCGGCTACAGCCCACACAATTCACAAAGACAGAAAAAAAAAAAGAATATTTTTATTGTTTGTGGAGCACACTTTGAGGGTTACACCACCCTTTAACAGACAGACGCACGCTTGTTGCTGCTGCTTTGAGGATGCAAGTGCGGCTACAGCCCACACAATTCACAAAGACAGAAAAAAGAAGAAGAATATTTTTATTGTTTGTGTAGCACACTTTGAGGGTGTCACCACCCTTTAACAGACAGACGCACGCTTGTCGCTGCTGCTTTAAGGATGCAGGTGCGGCTACAGCCCACACAATTCACAAAGACAGAAAAAAGAAGAATATTTTTATTGTTTGTGTAGCACACTTTGAGGGTGTCACCACCCTTTAACAGACAGACGCACGCTTGTTGCTGCTGCTTTGAGGATGCAAGTGCGGCTACATCGCACACAAGTCACAAACACATTAAAAAAATAGTTTTTTATTTTTTGGAGCACTTTGAGAGTTACACCACCCTTTAACAGACAGACGCACGCTTGTCGCTGCTGCTTTAAGGATGCAGGTGCGGCTACAGCCCACACAATTCACAAAGACAAAAAAAGAAGAATATTTTTATTGTTTGTGTAGCACACTTTGAGGGTGTCACCACCCTTTAACAGACAGACGCACGCTTGTCGCTGCTGCTTTAAGGATGCAGGTGCGGCTACAGCCCACACAATTCACAAAGACAAAAAAAAGAAGAATATTTTTATTGTTTGTGTAGCACACTTTGAGGGTGTCACCACCCTTTAACAGACAGACGCACGCTTGTCGCTGCTGCTTTGAGGATGCAAGTGTGGCTACATCGCACACAAGTCACAAACACATTAAAAAAATTTTTTTCATTTTTTGGAGCACTTTGAGAGTTACAACACCCTTTAACAGACAGACGCACGCTTGTCGCTGCTGCTTTGAGGATGCAAGTGCGGCTACAGCCCACACAATTCACAAAGACAGGAAAAAAAAGAACAATATTTTAATTGTTTGTGTAGCACACTTTGAGGGTGTCACCACCCTTTAACAGACAGACGCATGCTTGTCGCTGCTGCTTTGAGGATGCAAGTGTGGCTACATCGCACACAATTCACAAACACATTAAAAAAAATTTTTTGATTTTTTGGAGCACTTTGAGAGTTACAACACCCTTTAACAGACAGACGCACGCTTGTCGCTGCTGCTTTGAGGATGCAAGTGCGGCTTCAGCCCACACAATTCACAAAGACAGAAAAAAAAGAACAATATTTTAATTGTTTGTGTAGCACACTTTGAGGGTGTCACCACCCTTTAACAGACAGACGCACGCTTGTCGCTGCTGCTTTGAGGATGCAAGTGTGGCTACATCGCACACAAGTCACAAACACATTAAAAAAAAATTTTTGATTTTTTTTTGGAGCACTTTGAGAGTTACAACACCCTTTAACAGACAGACGCACGCTTGTCGCTGCTGCTTTGAGGATGCAGGTGGAATCTAGACGGGATTTGGAACCGAGGACACACTACCTCCATCAATTGTCTAAATCCCACTGCACTAATGTCGGATACCGGACGCACGTCTAACACCAACATAGCAGTCAAGGCCTCAGTTATACGTTTTGCTTCAGGATGACTGCTGTCGTACTTCATCCTCATTGCTAGGGACTGTTGGAGGGTCAATTGTTTAGTAAAAGTAGTGATGTTCCTACTTCCTCTCTGGGATGATGAACAACTCCCAGCAGCAGCAACAGAACTAGGAGGAAGTGGTTCTTGATCTTTCCCTATTTTATTTTTATCGGAGAAAGTTTGGTCCTCCATTTATGTTATATTGATATATAATATACGTGCGGCTAAAGCGCACACAAACACAGAAAATATTTTTTTATTTTTGCTGGAGAGTAGTGCACTTTGTGGGTTACACCACCCTTTAAGAAATGAGCCAGCCGGCTCTTCACTTATGGGACACAGGCGCACGCTTGGCGCTGCTCCTTTGTTGATGCACGTGCAGCCACAGTGCACACAAGTCACAAACACAGAAAATATATATATTTTTGGTTTGGAGTGTACTTTGGGGGTTACAGAACCCTTTAACGGTCAAGCCAGCCGGCCCTTTACTTATGACACAGGCGCACGCTTGGCACTACTTTGTTGATGCACGTGCGGCTACTGCGCACACAATTCACAAACACAGAAAATAATTTTTTTTTGGTTTGGACTGGAGTGTACTTTCGGGGGTTACAGCACCCTTAAACCCTTAACGGTCAAGCCAGCCGGCCCTTTACTTATGACACAGGCGCACGCTTGGCACTACTTTGTTGATGCACGTGCGGCTACTGCGCACACAATTCACAAACACAGAAAATAATTTTTTTTTGGTTTGGACTGGAGTGTACTTTCGGGGGTTACAGCACCCTTTAACGGTCAAGCCAGCCGGCCCTTTACTTATGACACAGGCGCACGCTTGGCACTACTTTGTTGATGCACGTGCGGCTACTGCGCACACAATTCACAAACACAGAAAATAATTTTTTTTTGGTTTGGACTGGAGTGTACTTTCGGGGGTTACAGCACCCTTTAACGGTCAAGCCAGCCGGCCCTTTACTTATGACACAGGCGCACGCTTGGCACTACTTTGTTGATGCACGTGCGGCTACTGCGCACACAATTCACAAACACAGAAAATAATTTTTTTTTTGGTTTGGACTGGAGTGTACTTTGGGGGTTACAGCACCCTTTAACGGTCAAGCCAGCCGGCCCTTTACTTATGACACAGGCGCACGCTTGGCACTACTTTGTTGATGCACGTGCGGCTACTGCGCACACAATTCACAAACACAGAAAATAATTTTTTTTTGGTTTGGACTGGAGTGTACTTTCGGGGGTTACAGCACCCTTTAACGGTCAAGCCAGCCGGCCCTTTACTTATGACACAGGCGCACGCTTGGCACTACTTTGTTGAAGCACGTGCGGCTACTGCGCACACAATTCACAAACACAGAAAATAATTTTTTTTTGGTTTGGACTGGAGTGTACTTTCGGGGGTTACAGCACCCTTTAACGGTCAAGCCAGCCGGCCCTTTACTTATGACACAGGCGCACGCTTGGCACTACTTTGTTGATGCACGTGCGGCTACTGCGCACACAATTCACAAACACAGAAAATAATTTTTTTTTGGTTTGGACTGGAGTGTACTTTCGGGGGTTACAGCACCCTTTAACGGTCAAGCCAGCCGGCCCTTTACTTATGACACAGGCGCACGCTTGGCACTACTTTGTTGATGCACGTGCGGCTACTGCGCACACAATTCACAAACACAGAAAATAATTTTTTTTTGGTTTGGACTGGAGTGTACTTTCGGGGGTTACAGCACCCTTTAACGGTCAAGCCAGCCGGCCCTTTACTTATGACACAGGCGCACGCTTGGCACTACTTTGTTGATGCACGTGCGGCTACTGCGCACACAATTCACAAACACAGAAAATAATTTTTTTTTTGGTTTGGACTGGAGTGTACTTTGGGGGTTACAGCACCCTTTAACGGTCAAGCCAGCCGGCCCTTTACTTATGACACAGGCGCACGCTTGGCACTACTTTGTTGATGCACGTGCGGCTACTGCGCACACAATTCACAAACACAGAAAATAATTTTTTTTTGGTTTGGACTGGAGTGTACTTTCGGGGGTTACAGCACCCTTTAACGGTCAAGCCAGCCGGCCCTTTACTTATGACACAGGCGCACGCTTGGCACTACTTTGTTGATGCACGTGCGGCTACTGCGCACACAATTCACAAACACAGAAAATAATTTTTTTTTGGTTTGGACTGGAGTGTACTTTCAGGGGTTACAGCACCCTTTAACGGTCAAGCCAGCTGGCCCTTTACTTATGACACAGGCGCACGCTTGGCACTACTTTGTTGATGCACATGCGGCTACTGCGCACACAATTCACAAACACAGAAAATATATTATTTTTTTAGCACTTGGGGGGAGCACCCCTGATGGACAGAGCACCCCCTGGACAACACTACAGCACTCCTTTAGGACTGGGACACTGCACAGGACTTTGGAGTGGACACAGCCCCTATGGAGAACTGACTGCACAACACAGTCCAGCCAGCCCCTATGGACTTTGAAGTAGTGGACACAGCCCCTATTAACAACAGCAGCACAGCACAACACAGCCAGCCCCTATGGACTTTGAAGTAGTGGACAACAGCAGCACTACACTACACTACACTACACAGCCCTAACTCCCACCCTCCCTCTTCACTGTCCACAGCCGAGTGAGAAAATGGCGCCGACGCGGGTTCCTTATATAGGATCCAAAACCCGCGAGACTCGGAAGGCGGGATAATGACGTTTTGCCTCGATTTCAGATCCGAGTCAGGCGGGAAAAGTCGAGCCTGACTCGGATCGGACTCGGATCGGGGGGGCTCGGGGGGGTTCGGATTTCAGAAATCCGAACCCGCTCACCCCTAATATATATATATATACACACACACACACATTTACATGACATCATTCCTGGTGATTATACTTGAGGTAAATGCCATAGATAGATAGATAGATAGATAGATAGATAGATAGATAGATAGATATGAGATAGATAGATAGATAGATATGAGATAGATAGATATGAGATAGATATGACATAGATAGATATGAGATAGATAGATAGATATGAGAAAGATAGATAGATATGAGATAGATGTGACAGATAGATAGATATGAGATAGATATGAGATAGATAGATATGAGATAGATGTGACAGATAGATAGATAGATATGAGATAGATAGATATGAGATAGATAGATAGATAGATAGATAGATATGAGATAGATGTGACATAGATAGATATGAGGTAGATAGATATGAGATAGATAGATAGATATGAGAAAGAAAGATAGATAGATAGATAGATAGATAGATAGATAGATATGAGATAGATGTGACAGATAGATAGATATGAGATAGATAGATATGAGATAGATGTGACAGATAGATAGATAGATATGAGATAGATAGATATGAGATAGATGTGACATAGATAGATATGAGATAGATAGATATATAGATATGAGATAGACAGATAGATATGAGATAGATGTGACATAGATAGATATGAGATAGATAGATAGATAGATAGATAGATATGAGATAGATAGATAGATAGATAGATATGAGATAGATGTGACATAGATAGATATGAGATAGATAGATATATAGATATGAGATAGATAGATAGATATGAGATAGATAGATAGATATGAGATAGATAGACAGATAGATAGATATGAGATAGATAGACAGATAGATATATAGATATGAGATAGATAGATATGAGATAGATAGATAGATAGATATGAGATAGATATGAGATAGATAGATATGAGATAGATAGACAGATAGATCGATCAGTGGCGTAACCAGGGTTTTTCGGTGCCCAGGGCAAATGTAAAATGAGCCCACCCTCCCCATGTGCGTGCGCCGCAGGTTCGCGTGGAAAAAATGGGTGTGCCCACTTAAAAAAGGGGCGTGTCAACATGACACACCCCTTTATCGTCACTCTGAACATTCCTTTCCATATGCACCTTAACCCCAGTAGTGTCCTGTGAGGATACCGGGTGACCTGGGTATCCTGGGGTTCAGGGATCACACAGTGGAGCAGGTTATAATGAAGGAATGATGAACTTTAATCATGGAGACACAGAAATTCAGCAAACAGTAAGCAGGGTTATATCATTACAGTCCACTCAGAGTTCAGCAAAGTCCTTTCCAGCTGCTGTATATCTCCTCCATACCTGGCCAGCTGTAACAGGGCACACAGAGCTGCTGTATGTCTCTTCCCTACCTGGCCAGCTGTAACAGGGCACACAGAGCTGCTGTATATCTCCTCCATACCTGGCCAGCAATGACAGCTGTAACAGGGCACACAGAGCTGCGGTATATCTTATCCCTACCTGGCCAGCAATGACAGCTGTAACAGGGCACACAGAGCTGCGGTATATCTCCTCCCTACCTGGCCAGCAATGACAGCTGTAACAGGGCACACAGAGCTGCGGTATATCTCCTCCCTACCTGCCCAGCAATGACAGCTGTAACAGGGCACACAGAGCTGCGGTATATCTCCTCCCTACCTGGCCAGCAATGACAGCTGTAACAGGGCACACAGAGCTGCAGTATATCTCCTCCCTACCTGGCCAGCAATGACAGCTGTAACAGGGCACACAGAGCTGCGGTATATCTCCTCCCTACCTGGCCAGCAATGACAGCTGTAACAGGGCACACAGAGCTGCTATATATCTTACGACACTGAGAGGGACAACACCCCAACCTTCAGAGTCACACTGTAGTCACACACTATCCCACAATTCCCCTTGTTGCACCACCCTACTTCCCTCTCTCTCTCCCATTGGTGGGCCCTGGTGTCAGTCTTTCCAGAGAGGAAGGAGGAGGGCTTTGTAACAGGAACACTCCCTTGCTGTCTGCTGCTGACAAACTTCCTGTATGAGACATGCAGACTGAGGGCTTCAATTTAAAAACACAGAACTGGGTCATGGGGTTAACTCTTTTCAACATGCAGGGAAGTCCTACAAGTCCTTTTCCTTTGTCTCCTCACATACCTCCCCCTACTTAAATCAAGGAGACAGGCATGGTCCCAATGTTGGAGTCTTGACTGTCGACTCGGCCTGAGGGTCTGCGAAGCTTGATATTTGTTTCCTCACATCTGGATAGCCTGTCAGCATTGTGATGTTCTCATCCCTTTTTGTGAGAAATGGAAAAGTTGAAACTTTGTAATGTCAGACTCCACCTCAACAAACTCCCATTTTCCCCCGAGGTTCTGTTTAACCATTACAATGAGTTATGGTCAGTGACAACAGTAAATTCTTTCCCATAAAGATATGGTTGTAGCTTCTTTAAGGCCCAGACTATGGCTAGACATTCTTTTTCGATAGTGGCATAGGCTATCTCTCGGTCAGCTAGTTTATGGGATAGATGCACAATTGGATGTTCCCTACCATCTTCTCCCACTTGACTCAACACTGCCCCAAGTCCACACCTGATGCGTCTGTCTGCACAATAAACTTTCTGTTGTAGTCAGGGGCAGCCAACACTGGGGCTCGAGTCAGCAAGTCTTATAAGGTGTTGAAAGCTTGCTCACACTCAACAGTCCATTCAATATTTCGAACATATCTCTGTTTGGTCAAGTCCGTCAAAGCCTTGGCCACGGTGCTGTTATGTGGTATAAATTTCCTGTAATAGCCAGTGACTCCAAGGAATGACCGCACTTGTTTCTGGTTGATAGGTTGGGGCCAATTGGCAATAGCCTCTACCTTTGCCGGATTAGGTCTGATAGCACCTCCTCCGACCCTATGTCCTAGGTACTGAACCTCAGCCATCCCCATCTGACACTTATCTGGGCGTATGGTGAGTCCAGCCTGTCTAATCCTCTTGAGCACTTCTGTCACCTGAATTAAATGCTCCTCCCAGGTATGGCTGAAGATGGCAATGTCATCTAGGTAGGCTTGGGCAAAGTCTTGACACCCCTCCAGGAGGTCATTAACCATTCGCTGGAATGTGGCAGGGGCGTTCTTCATCCCGAAAGGCATGGTAGTCCACTCAAAGAGTCCTTCTGGTGTGATGAAGGCAGAATGCTCCTGTGCCTCTTTGGTAAGTGGGATTTGCCAGTAGCCTTTGCTCAAGTCCAGTGTTGAGACAAACTCAGCCCTCCAATCCGATCCAGTAGCTCATCAACACGGGGCATAGGGTAAGCGTCAGTGGTGGTGAATTCATTCAATTTGCGATAGTCCTCACAAAACCGTGTGGTTCCATCTTTCTTGGGAACCAACACAACCCCAGCAGCCCATGGGCTTTTAGATGGCACTATGACCCCCAAAGCTAGCATCTCCTCTATCTCAGCCTTTACCTGCCTCATAACACCCGGAGTCATCTTGTCGGATGGGCCTAGCACTTCCAGTGTCCACATGGTGGGCGGTCAGATGAGTTCAACCAGGTAGACAAGAAAACTGGGCCTGTTCAGGCTCTAAGATCCTCCACATCTCCTGCTGCTGGGCTGCATTCAACTGTTGTCCCACCTGGACTGATTCCACTCCTTTCTTCTCTTTAGCAGCACCCAAAAGGTCAAGCAATGGATCAGTTTCTGGTGTCTCCATCAGAGGACAACATACTGCCATTGTTACTGCTTGACAATCACAATAGGCCTTAATTAGATTTCACCACCCTACTTCCCTCTCTCTCACTCATTGGTGGGCTCAGGTGTCAGTCTTTGCAGAGAGGAAGGAGGAGGGCTTTGTAACATGAACACTCCCTTGCTGTCCGCTGCTGACAAGCTTCCTGTATGAGACATGCAGACTGAGGGCTTCAATTTAAGAACACAGAAATGGATCATGGGGTTAACTCTTTTCAATATGCAGGCAAGTCCTAGAAGTCATTTTTCCTTGCGCCTCACATGTCCCTTATACAGTACCCACAGTATGCAATGTCCCTGTCAGGGTTCAGCCTAGGATCGACATCTCTCACCTCCTTGCCGGCTTCCCCTGACTTCCTTGCGGTCAGACGTCTGGTGCAGTGATGGATGCGGGGCTGAGTATTCTGCCTTAGGTGTTTTTTGTGAGCTTCCATGGTCGGCTGTGTGTGCTGGGGATCGGAGTTCCCATCATGGGCGCCGCCATGACAGTTCCTCTCATGTGACAGTACTCCTAACCTATGGTAGCATGATTTCAATCAGCTGATGCTGTGCTCCAGTAATCTGCTACCCCTGGGTATAAATCCACCTCCAGAACTCCAGGAAGATGCTGTTCAACTTCGTTATTCCAAGCGCCTGTGTTACTCCCGCTGTTGTGCTTTGTGCTAAATCCTTCAGCGTGTTGCTTCAGCCTGCTCACAGTTTCCCAGTTTCCTGTATTAGCTTCCATGCTAAACCTTACTCTGAGACTTTAGCTTTCTCACAGTACTTCAGTGTTTCATGTCCCTTCCCTGTGTGTCTTTGTATATGTGCTGCTAATTCTATTGCAGATTTCCTGTGGCTATTACCCTGTATCACTGAAGTGTCAGATTACCTACTGGTATTTATTAGCTCACAGCTGGACCCCACAGCACATGTCTGTGTCAATTTGCTCTGTGTCTTGTCAGTGCAAATCTGCACTTGCAGTTAGCACTCTCCCAGTGTATGCCTATCTTCTCTATATGTCTTGTCTGTGCAATCTGCACCTGCATATATAATTATTCTCAGTATTTTGCCTTTGCCCAGTACCAGCATTTCTAGCTCTCCCAGTATTTTGCCTTTGCCCAGTACCAGCATTTCTAGCTCTCCCAGTATTTGGCCTTTGTCCAGTACCACATTTCTAGCATTCCCAATATATTCCTTGAGTCCACTCTACTCTTGTATGTGCAATCCCTAGTATATGTAGTGTTTTCCTGCATATTTAGCAAACTCCAGTACCTGCCTGTGTCCACATCTCCCTGAGCTGCTGAGCTAGTCAGCTCCTGGATTTCTTAGTCATTCTTAGTACTTTCTCAGTAATCTCATGCAAGCCAGTGATCAGGATTTCTAATTGTGTTCCAGTGTATTTCCAGTGTTCTAGCAATAACTTAACGTAATATAGTTCCGGTCTTCTGCCATTCCCAGGTACCTGTCCAGAGGGCCGCGACCTGCTCACTTGGTGCAGCGGAAAACCAAATCCCAATTGGAGGGGTCACTGGGGAAAACCACCAAGTGAGTTAGACTCCATGCCTCTGGGCAGGTCTAGCCAAACCTGGGTTCGGCCGCAAATAGGAGACCTAGGGCCTGATTCAGACCCACTCGCGAGCGGCTGTCCGCTCGCAAGTGGGTCGATGTTATGGACTGAGCATGCCCACGACGGAGGGAGCTCCGTCGTGCGCATGCGCCAGACGCGACGAGCGAAGGAAAGTCCTTCGTTCGTTGTGTCCGATCAAAGGGGGCGTGCTGTCAATGTTGATTGACAGCACGCCCCCTTTGGTAGGCATGCCAGGGGCGTGCCTCCCTGACGGGGGCGTTCCCACGAGAATGCCTCCCGTCAGAAGCCGGCCCACTGACATCACTAGTGATGTCAGTGGGAGTGATTTTGGCTCTGATAGAGCCAAAATCACTCCGGAGCTTGCGGTTGAAAACCTCAACCGCAGGCTCCGGCTCGCAAATTCGATGGTCGCGATGGTCTCGACCATCGCGACCATCACAATGCACGCTCGTATAGCCTGTGGGTGGTGACCCACAGCTATACGAGCGTCCAGGAGGACGCTCCATGAAAATGGAGCCCGGCCCTCATTCAGAGCGTGCGCTCTGCTCAGAGCATACGGCTCTGAATGAGGGCCCTAGTCCAGTCACTCCGATAGTCACCTGAACCCCCCGGCTCACCATCCTCCACAGAGGATTGCTTTCACCGGATTGTGACAGTTTGAGCAGCCCAATATGCAAGCCGCCGGGTTCCAGGTTGAAGCAGGTTTTCAGGATTTACTCTCTCATGTGTCTGCACAGGAGACAGCTTTGCAATCCATCAGACAGCAGCTGCAAGAACTCTCTAGTCAAATGACGGTTATTCATTCAGTTCTAGCTGCTTTGTCGCCAGACACACCACAAGTTCTGCCAGTGAATTCTCCACAGTTTCATTCCGAAGTTTCAATTACCCCTACAGATGAAAAATTTTCTGTGCAAGCTAGTGAACCTCTCAAGTGCCCTCTGGTTCCCCAATTTCCTGATATTCGTGACCCTGAACCTTTCAAGAGTTTCTACTGGCTTCTAGAACAACTACAAAATCTCCGTCCCAAAAGTTATTTCCCAGCTTTCTAGTCCTGACTTGACTAACAGCTTTTCCAAGCAAACTAAAGTAAAGCATCAAAGTTACCTGTGCCCTAAACTTACTGAGGTTGAACGTCAGCGACGCCGGGAACTGCATCTGTGTTTATATTGCGGTTATGACGATCACTTTCTTAAGGACTGTACTCTGCGCCCACTGAGAAGTGGTGACAAGTGTGTGACTCCTAATATCTGCATTTTCAGTTCTCCCCATCATCCATCAGTGATTCCCATTTCTTCAGTTACAGATAAGGAGGTGATGTCCACTAAGCAAAAGAAAGTTCAAGTTTTTGATTGGGGCCCTGTTACAAGACACTTTGACCCTTGTCTAAGAAATATTGGGAGGATATTTCAACCTTCTAAAGTCAGGGACACTACTCATTCCACTTCTACTGGTCACGGCCCGGATTCCATTTCCATCAGTCCCAGCCCGGATTCTGCCTGTTCCGGTCCCAGTCCGGATTCTGCTTTTCCCAATACGGGACTCCAGTCAGTAGCCCCAGGAGGGGTCTCAACTTCCTTACCCCAGCACGGGGTCCCAAGTCTCGCACCCCAGCAGGAGGTCTCAAGTCTCGCACCCCAGCAGGGGGTCTCAAGTTCCACGCCTCGGAAGGGGGCCTTCGTTTCAAGTTTCATGCCCCAGGAGCGGGTTTCAAATCTCTCACCCCAGAAGGGGGTTACAAGTGTTGTACCCCAAGAGGGGGCTTTCATTTCAAGTTTCACGCCCCAGGGAGGGGTCTTAGTTTTGAGTTTCAAGCCCCAGGAGGGGGCCTTCATTTCGAGTTACACGCCTCAAGAGGAGGCTTTCGTTTTGAGTTTCACGCCTCAAGGGGAGGCCTTTGTTTCGAGTGTTATGCCCCAGGAGCGGACCGTAATTTCAAGTGTTACTCCCCAAGAAAGGGTCTCAAGTTCCATACCTCAAGAGGGGGTTCTGAGCCACTCACCCCAGGAGGAAGTCTGTGTTCTTGCATCCCAAAAGGGGGTTTCATATTGCGTACCCCAAAAGGAAAAGCCAAGTCAGCTTCCCCAGAAGGGGGTTTTAGGTCCCATACTCCAACAGGGAGTGTCAAGTTCTGTACTCCAGGAGGGGGCCTTGAGTCTCTCACTCCAAAAGAAGGTTTCAAATCTTGTTTTCCAGGAAGGGGCCTCAAATGCTATCCCCCAGGAGGGTGTTTCTAGTGTTATACCCCAAGAAGGGATTTAGTGTCATGGCCCAAGAAGAAATCCTCATTTCAAGTTCTTTACCCCAGGAGGGGGTTTCAAGTCTCTTACCCAGAGAGAGGGATCCTAGTGTCCTTCCCCTAGAGGGGACTTCAAGTGTCTCACCCCAGGATGGTGTTCCCAGTGTAATACCCCAGGAGGGGATTTCCAGTGTTACATTTTAAGAGAAAGTTCTTGTTTCAAGTTCTTCACCCCAGGACAAGGGTCCAAGTATCCTACCCCAGGATGGGGTTTCCAGTGTTATACCCCAGGGGGAGATTTCCAGTGTTATGTTTCAAGAGAAAGTCCTTATTTCAAGTTCTTCACCTCAGGAGGGGGTTTCAGGCTTCGCACCCCAGGAGGGAGTTTCAGTTTCCTCACCGCAGGAGGGGATTTCAAGTGTCTTACCCCAGGATGGTTTTCCCAGTGTTGTGCCCCAAGGGGGAATTTCAAGTGTTATTCTCCAAGATGGGACCTCAAGTGTCTCACCCCAGGATGGGGTTCCAAGTGTTATACCTCAAGATGGGGTTCCCAGTGTTATACCCCAGGAGGGGAATTCAAGTGTCTTACCCCAGGATGGGGTTCCCAGTGTAATGCCCCAAGATGGGGTTCATGGTGTTATTCCCCTGGAGGGGACTTCAAGCGTCTCACCCCAGGATGGGATTCCTAGTGCCATCCCCCAGGGGGGGATTTCGAGTATTACATTTCTGAAGAAGAGTTCAAGTGTCTTACCCCAGGAGGGGGTCTCAAGTCTTGTACCCCAAGAACAAGGGTTTCCAAGTGTTACTCCCCAAGATGGGGGTTCAAGCATCATACCACCAGAGGAGGTTTCTAGTTATGTACCCTGGCAGGGGGTATCAAGTCTCATAGTCCAGGAGAAAGTCTCAAGTTTTACATCTCAAAAAGGGATTTCAAAATCTGTATCTCAAGGAAAGATCTCCGGTTCTTTACTCAAGGAAGAATCTTCTAGTGTTGTGTCAAAGTCAAATGCTTTAGTGCCCAATCCGTTAAGAGGTTCACAAGATGATGCTACCACTACATTTAAAGGTATACCTCAGGATCCATCTGATGTTTCTATGTCCATTTTTTTTATGGAGATATAACGCAGTATTATGCTTTGGTGGATCATTTCATCGCTATTATGAAATCCTCTCCATGGTCTGAAATCAAGCCTACTAATGTAGTAAAATTTATAATTTCATCTTTCCGAGGTAAATCTTGGGACTGGGCTGAGCCTATTTATGATTCAAAGGATCTGATGCTGTCAGATTTAGTAGCCTTTTCTGCAGCAGTCATTAAAGAATTTGGTCCAACTTATCCTTACAGTTCTCTCGAGGATCCTCATCTCAACAAAGTCTCCAGTTCTGGGGTACCACCCTCTGCTATTAAGCTCAGATGCATTTCTTTGAGTCCTTCTCAAAAAGATCCAGTACAAAAACAACCTGTCCAGAAGGATAAGACTCAAGGAGGCATAAGGATGATGAATTATAACACAGATTCTGACTATGATCCTGAGTACGATGAAAAAACAATTTTGGTAGTTCCCATGAAAGACACTTTGAAACTTAAGTCTTCTTCTTCTTCAAGTGGTTCGAAAAAGTCTTGGAAAAAGAAGAAGAATCGATGACTTCCTGGTGACCAACCTTTCTTGGACCAAGTTGACTATTTCTTCCAATTATTAGTCTCAGAATCCATCTGGTATTGGGAACCTTGTTCTTCTAAATTTTCCAGTTCTTATTGTATCTTCAATCAAGATTTTCGAGTTTCCTGTGTTTTCCAAATATATATATATTTTTTTGTGTCTTTCTGAGGAGCTCCAGTTGAGCCTTTATGGGTGTTCGGTGCCCACCCTAAAAGGAGGGGGTACTGTCAGGGTTCAGCTTAGGATCGGCCTCTCTCACCTCCTTGCCAGCTTCTCCTGACTTCCTTGCGGTCAGACGTCTGGTGCAGTGATGGATGTGGGGCTGAGTATTCTGCCTTAGGTACTTTTTGCGAGCTTCCATGGTCGGCTGTGTGTGCTGGGGATCGGAGTTCCCATCATGGGTGCCGCCATGACAGTTCCTCTCATGTGACAGTACTCCTAACCTATGGTAGCATGATTTCAATCAGCTGATGCTGTGCTCCAGTAATCTGCTACTCCTGAGTATAAATCCGCCTCCAGAACTCCAAGAAGATGCTGTTCAACTTCGTTATTCCACGTGCCTGTGTTACTCCCGCTGTTGCTTTGTGCTAAATCCTTCAGCGTGTTGCTTCAGCCTGCTCAGTTTCCCAGTTTCCTGTATTAGCTTCCATGCTAAACCTTACTCTGAGACTAGCTTTCTCACAGTACTTCAGTGCTTCATGTCCCTTCCCTGTGTGTCTTTGTATATGTGCTGCTAATTCTATTGCAGCTTTCCTGTGGCTATTACCCTGTATCACTGAAGTGTCAGATTACCTACTGGTATTTATTAGCTCACAGCTGGGCCCCCCAGCACATGTGTGTCAATCTGCTCTGTGTCTTGTCAGTGCAAATCTGCACTTGCAGTTAGCACTCTCCCAGTGTATGCCTATCTTCTCTATATGTCTTGTCTGTGCAATCTGCACCTGCATATATAATTATTCCCAGTATTTTGCCTTTGCCCAGTACCAGCATTTCTAGCTCTCCCAGTATTTTGCCTTTGCCCAGTACCAGCATTTCTAGCTCTCCCAGTATTTGGCCTTTGTCCAGTACCACATTTCTAGCATTCCCAATATATTCCTTGAGTCCACTCTACTCTTGTATGTGCAATCCCTAGTATATGTTGTGTTTTTCTGCATATTTAGCAAACTCCAGTACCTGCCTGTGTCCACATCTCCCTGAGCTGCTGAGCTAGTCAGCTCCTGGATTTCTTAGTGATTCTCAGTACTTTCTCAGTAATCTCATGCAAGCCAGTGATCAGGATTTCTAATTGTGTTCCAGTGTATTTCCAGTGTTCTAGCAATAACTTAACGTAATATAGTTCCGGTCTTCTGCCATTCCCAGGTACCTGTCCAGAGGGCCGCGACCTGCTCACTTGGTGCAGCGGAAAACCAAATCCCAATTGGAGGGGTCACTGGAGAAAACCACCAAGTGAGTTAGACTCCATGCCTCTGGGCAGGTCTAGCCAAACCTGGGTTCGGCCGCAAATAGGAGACCTAGCCGCAGTCACTCCGATAGTCACCTGAACCCCCCGGCTCACCGTCCTCCACAGAGGATCACTTTCACCGGATTGTGACTGTCCCCAGTTGTGGTCCCTCTTATGCAGGCCTATAGTAGTGCCCCTTATACAGTACCCCCAGTAGTGGTCCCCTTTATGCAGCCTCCAATTAGTTCCCCTCATACAGTACCCCCAGTATGCAATGCCCCCAGTAGTGGTCCCCCTTATGCAACCCCTCATTTTTTCCCCTTATTCAGTACCCCAGTAGTGGTCTCCCTTATGCAGTGCTCCTTTATATAGTGTCCCCAGCAGTAGTCCCCCCCTTATGCAGGCCCCAAGCAGTGATTCCCCCCTATCCAGTGCCCCTTATACAGTGCCCCCTGTAGTTTTCCTCCCTATTTAGTGCCCCTAGTGGTCCCCCCAATGCAGTGCCCCTAGTAGTAAGCCCCTTATATAGTGCCCCCAGCAATAGTCCCCCCCTTATGCCGTGCCCACAGCAGTGATTCCCCCTATCCAATGCCCCTTATGCAGTGCCCCCTGTAGTTTTCCTCCCTATTTAGTGCCCCCAGTAGTAGTCCCCTAGTAGTAAGCCACTTATATAGTGCCCCCAGTAGTAGTTCCCCCCTCCTGATGCAGTGCCCCCAATAGTAGTCCCCCCCAGTTGTAGTCCCCAGTAGTCCCCCACCCCCAGTAGTGGTCCCCCCAGTAATGGTGCCCCCAGTAGTGCCACCCCCTGTAATGGTGCCCCCAGTAGTGCTTCCCCCCTGTAATGGTGCCCCCAGTAGTGGTCCCCCCTGTAATGGTGACCCCAGTAGTGGTCCCCCCTGTAATGATGCCCCCAGTAGTGCTACCCCCTGTAATGGTGCCCCCAGTAGTGGTCCCCCCCATAATGGTGCCCCCTTGTAATGGTGCCCCCAGTAGTGGTCCCCCCCTGTAATGGTGCCCCCAGTAGTGGTACCACCGTGTAATGGTGCCCCCAGTAGTGGTCCCCCCTTGTAATGGTGCCCCCAGGAGTGGTCCCGCCCTGTAATGGTGCCCCCAGTGGTGGTCCCCCCCATAATGGTGCACCCAGTGGTGTTCCCACCTTGTAATGGTGCCTCCAGTAGTGGTCCCCACTGTAATGGTGCCCCCAGTAGTGGTCCCCCCTGTAATGGAGCCCCCAGTAGTGGTCCCCCCCTGTAATGGTGCCCCCCCGATGTGCAGACACACAACACAAGTAAAAAAAAAAAAAATACACTTACCTGAATCCACGCTCCAGCCACTGCTCACAGCGAAACACATCAGTCCTCCCGGGCTGGCACGCTCTGCATTATGGGAGAGACATCATGACATCATGACGTCTCTCCCATTACCCACTGCAGAAGCCGGAAGACAGCCGGCTCTTGCAGTGGGAGCTCAGCAGTCAATGAGAGTCTGTCTGACTCTCATTGGCTGCTGGGTAACACACACATCACTGCCACACTGGCGGCGATGTGTGTGTTACTGCACAGCCTGAGACCGCCTGCCTCCCACCCTCCTCCTGGCGCTATTGGGTAAGTGCTCAGGTGGAGGGAAGGTCTCAGCTGTGCAGCAAAGGACAGGTGCTGGGTGCAGGGAAGCCTAGCACTGGTCCTTTGTAAATGTGTAGCGCTGATCGCACACACTGTGGTTGGTGCTACACTGCCTAACTAGGGCAGGTCGGTACCGTGGCCAGCGGCACCGCCAGTCCTAGGGTGCCCAGGGCACACGCCCTGCTCGACCCCCCTTAGTTACGCCACTGAGGTAGATAGATAGATATGAGATAGAGAGATAGATATGGGATAGATATATATGAGATAGACACTGTAGATAGATAGATAGATAGATAGATAGACAGATATGAGATAGATAGACAGATAGATATGAGCTAGATAGATAGATATGAGATAGATATGTGATAGATACTGTAGATAGATATGAGATAGATAGATAGATAGATAGATAGATATGAGATAGATAGATAGATAGATATGAGATAGATAGAGATATGAGCTAGATAGATAGATATGAGATAGATAGAGATATGAGCTAGATAGATAGATATGAGATAGATAACTAGGGCGGGTCGGTACAATGGCCGGTGGCACCCCCCGCACCGCCGGTCCTACAGTGCCCAGGGCACACGCCCTGCTCGGCCCCCCTTAGTTACGCCACTGAGGTAGATAGATAGATAGATATGAGATAGATAGATATGGGATAGATATATATGAGATAGACACTGTAGATAGATAGATAGACAGATATGAGATAGATAGACAGATAGATATGAGATAGAGAAAGATATGGGATAAATATATATGAGATAGATACTGTAGATAGATATGAGATAGATAGATTTAAAATAGATAGATATGAGATAGATAGATATGTAGTTCAGTGTAGGCTGTTAGGGTGTCCAGTATCTGAAGTGTTCAGTTCTAACGTGTTTTGAGCATTTATAATCAATATTAGCGTTAGGCCGGCGTTCTTGTTACCTGTGAAGTGACACTGCCATCTTTCATCCTACAGGTAACTACTCCAACCAGATGCAGCAATTCTCAATGTTTTATAGCATAGCAGCTATTACATTGCATAGGTATATTGATATTAGTTGCTGTAAGTTGTTTTAAACTTGTACTATGTTTTTATATTAAAGGGAATTAGGATGATATACAGACCTCACTATGCACAGATTTGATTAGCACCATCTGCTGTGGGTGGAGGGCTGTTTCTAAGGGGGGATATGAGATAGATAGATATGAGGTAGATAGATATGAGATAGATGGATAGATATGAGATAGCTAGATAGATATGAGATAGATAGATAGACAGATAGATATGAGATAGATAGATGGATAGATATGAGATAGATAGATATGAGATAGATAGATATATAGATAGATAGATATGAGATAGATAGATGGATAGATATGAGATAGATAGATAGATAGATAGATAGATAGATAGATAGATATGAGGTAGATAGATACTGTCACGACCCTGTCTAGTTGTCACCTTTTTGCCTTGAGACTTATCCCTGTCAGCTCCCCCATGGATCTGTGTGTGTAATTTGCCTGGAGGATTTGCTCTGATTATTGCACCTGGTCTCTCCTGTCTGTGAGCACTGCTGGCTCTGATTGGAGTCACAGGTGTGGTTCTCATTCTCAGAGCTGCAGAGATGAATACTCCCTCTGCATGTTGTGCCTTCCACCACTCAGACTGCTACTACCAGACCACCTGTCCGTATACACCAATTGCTGCCAGACCCATGGTATATATCCTCTCCTGATAGCATTCTGGGCCTGAACATCTCGTCTTCCCGTGGTGTATGGTTCATGCATTCAAGTCTGTCCCTGAATCCTGCTACAGCAATCCCTGGCGCTATCCAGAAAACCTGTTTCAGCTGTACCTGGCAATCCAGTAAATCTGCTGGCAGCAACCCCCGGTGCTTCCAGAAAACCTGTTACAGCCAAACCTGGCAATCCAGTAAGCCTGCTGACAGCAACCTCTGGTGCATCCCGAAAACCTGCTACAGTAATACCTGGCATCCAGATGTCCTGTTACAGCATACCTGGCCTGTGCTCTGCTGTTAGTCCTACCCCTGGTTGGTCTCTGGCACTCTGTAAACCTGCATCGTGTCACCCTGCCTTGCTTCCTGCTGTGGATCAACTCCTGCCCCTTTACCTACCTACCCCCCTCCCTGAACCTAAAATTCCCAAACCTACCCAATCCTTCCTGAAACCTGTTATTTCCAATTATGCTGTCCAGCCTGCAAATTCCCAAACCTACCCAATCCTTCCTGAAACCTGTTATTTCCAATTATCCTGTCCAGCCTGCAAATCCCCAAACCTACCCATTCCTTCCTGAAACCTGTTATTCCCTATTATCCAATCCAGCCTGCACCTGAGTTCTAGCCTTTGTCATAGTAATTCCAGATTACCCTGTTTAGCCTCGTCTCAGCATTACCTGACTTCCCTTCAGCCATTGTTACGTTCCAGTCCAGAGTCAAGTTCCAAGCTCATCAGGTCAGTCCACGTTGTTCCAGTCCAGAGTCAAGTTCTTAGTTCATCAGTTCAATTCAACAAGTCTTCCTGCCGGTCGCTCCAGTTCCTGTCATTTATCATCAAAGGCAGTTTTCACTGCTACCCAAGTCTTGTAAATAGAGCTATTTACATTCTCTGTGATTCCAGTCATGCCGGCCTCCGTTGAAACCCGATCATCACCTGAGACAGGTAACTCGCAGACACCAATCATGACAGATATGAGATAGATATATAGATAGATAGATATGTAGTTCAGTGTAGGCTGTTAGGGTGTCCAGTATCTGAAGTGTTCAGTTCTAAAGTGTTTTGAGCATTTAAAATCAATATTAGCATTAGGCCAGGGTTCTTGTTAGCTTTGAAGTGATTAGCACCTTCTGCTGTGGGTGGAGGGCTGTTTCTAAGGGGTTGGGGGTAATCAGGATGCACACACGTTTGTAGCCTTATATCTTGTAGTTCAGTGTAGGCTGTTAGGCCGTTAGGGTGTTCAGTACTAAAGTGTTTTGAGCATTTAAAATCAAAATTAGCGTTAGACCGGCATTCAACCAAAGGAAAACAGATGGAAAACACACTGCAAGCCAACATGAACACAGACGGTCTACAGTCAAGCTATACATCAAAACTAGCTCCTGCAGTCTGCATAACCTGCACATTCTACACTGATGTCCCTGGTTTGGAGACTGCATAACCTGCACACTCTACACTGCTCTCCCTGGCTTGGACACTGCATAACCTGCACACTCGACACTGATCTCCCTGGTTTGGACACTGCATAACCTGCACATGCTACACTGATCTCCGTGGTTTGGACACTGCATAACCTGCACATGCTACACTGATCTCTGTGGTTTGGACACTGCATAACCTGCACTCTCGACACTGATGTCCCTGGTTTGGACACTGCATAACCTGCACACTCTACACTGATCTCCCTGGTTTGGACACTGCATAACCTGCACATTCTACACTGTTTTCCCTGGTTTGGACACTGCATAACCTGAACACGCTACACTGATCTCCGTGGTATGGCCACTGCATAACCTGCACACTCTACATTGATCTCCCTGGTTTGGACAATGTATAACCTGCCCACTCTACACTGATCTCCCTGGTTTGGACACTGCATAACCTGCAAACTCTACACTGATCTCCCTGGTTTGGACAATGCATAACCTGCACATTCTACACTGTTTTCCCTGGTTTGGACACTGCATAACCTGAACACGCTACACTGATCTCCGTGGTTTGGCCACTGCATAACCTGCACACTCTACATTGATCTCCCTGTTTGGACACTGCATAACCTGCACACTCTACACTGATTTCCCTGGTTTGGACACTGCATAACCTGCACACACTACACTGATCTCCCTGGTATGGACACTGCATAACCTGCACACGCTACTCTGATCTCTGTGGGTTGGACACTGCATAACCTGCACACTCTACACTGATCTCCCTGGTTTGGACACTGCATAACCTGCACACGCTACACTGATCTCCCTGGTTTGGACAGTGCATAACCTGCACATTCTACACTGTTTTCCCTGGTTTGGACACTGCATAACCTGAACACGCTACACTGATCTCCCTGGTTTGGACACTGCATAACCTGCACACTCTACATTGATCTCCCTGGTTTGGACACTGCATAACCTGCACGCGCTAACAGTGATCTCCCTAGTATGGACACGGCATAACCTGCACACGCTACACTGATCTCCGTGGTTTGGACACTGCATAACCTGAAAACGCTACACTGATCTCCCTGTTTTGGACACTGCATAACCTGCACACTCTACACTGATCTCCCTGGCTTGGACACTGCATAACCTGCACACTACACTGATCTCCCTGGCTTGGACACCGCATAACCTGCACACTAAACACTGATCTCCCTGGCTTGGACACTGCACAATCTGCACATTCTACACTGATCTCCCTGGTTTGGACACTGCATAACCTGCATGCGCTACACTGATCTCCGTGGTTTGGACACTGCATAACCTGCATGCGCTACACTGATCTCCCTGGCATGGACACTGCATAACCTGCACACGCTACACTGATCTCCGTGGTTTGGACACTGCATAACCTGCACACTCTACATTGATTTCCCTGTTTGAACACTGCATAACCTGCACACTCTACACTGATCTCACAGATTTGGACACTGCATAACCTGCACACGCTACACTGATCTCCCTGGTATGGACACTGCATAGCCTGCACACGCTACACTCATCTCCGTGGGTTGGACACTGCATAACCTGCACACTCTACACTGATCTCCCTGGTTTGTACAGTGCATAACCTGCACACGCTACACTGATCTCCCTGGTTTGGACAATGCATAACCTGCACATTCTACACTGTTTTCCCTGGCTTGGACACTGCACAATCTGCACATTCTACACTGATCTCCCTGGTTTGGACACTGCATAACCTGCACGCTCTACACTGATCTCCGTGGTTTGGACACTGCATAACCTGCACACGCTACACTGATCTCCCTGGTTTGGACAATGCATAACCTGCACATTCTACACTGTTTTCCCTGGTTTGGACACTGCATAACCTGAACACGCTACACTGATCTCCGTGGTTTGGACACTGCATAACCTGCACACTCTACACTGATCTCCCTGGTTTGGACAGTGCATAACCTGCACATTCTACACTGATCTCCCTGGTTTGGACACTGCATAACCTGCACATTCTACAGTGATCTCCCTGGCTTGGACCCTGCATAACCTGCACACTCTACTCTGATCTCCCTGGCTTGGACACTGCATAACCTGCACACTCTACACTGATCTCCGTGGCTTGGACACTGCACAATCTGCACATTCTACAGTGATCTCCCTGGTTTGGACACTGCATAACCTGCATGCTCTACACTGATCTCCCTGGTTTGGACACTGCATAACCTGCATGCGCTACACTGATCTCCCTGGTATGGACACTGCATAACCTGCAGACACTACACTGATCTCCGTGGTTTGGACACTGCATAACCTGCACACTCTACACTGATCTCCCTGGTTTGGACACTGCAGTACCTGCGCACACTACACTTTTTTCCCTGGTTTGGACACTGCAGTACCTGAACACGCTACACTGATCTCCGTGGTTTGGCCACTGCATAACCTACACACTCTACATTGATCTCCCTGTTTGGACACTGCATAACCTGCACACTCTACACTGATCTCACAGGTTTGGACACTGCATAACCTGCACACGCTACACTGATCTCTGTGGGTTGGACACTGCATAACCTGCACACTCTACACTGATCTCCCTGGTTTGGACACTGCATAACCTGAACACGCTACACTGATCTCCGTGGTTTGGACACTGCATAACCTGCACACTCTACATTGATCTCCCTGGTTTGGACACTGCATAACCTGCACACGCTACACTGGTCTCCCTAGTATAGACACTGCATAACCTGCACACGCTACACTGATCTCCGTGGTTTGGACACTGCACAACCTGCACATGCTACACTGATCTCCGTGGTTTGGACATTGCATAACCTGCACACTCTACACTGATCTCCCTGGTTTGGCACTGCATAACCTGCACATTCTACACTGTTTTCCCTGGTTTGGACACTGCATAACCTGAACACGCTACATTGATCTCCCTGGTTTGGACACTGCATAACCTGCACACTCTACACTGATCTCCCTGGCTTGGACAGTGCATAACCTGCACACGCTACACTGATCTCCCTGGTTTGGACAATGCATAACCTGCACATTCTACACTGTTTTCCCTGGTTTGGACACTGCATAACCTGCACACGCTACACTGATCTCCATGGTTTGGACACTGCATAACCTGCACACTCTACACTGATCTCCCTGGTTTGGACAGTGCATAACCTGCACATTCTACACTGATCTCCCTGGTTTGGACACTGCATAACCTGCACACTCTACACTGATCTCCCTGGCATGGACACTGCATAAACTGCACACTTTACACTGATCTCCCTGGCTTGGACACTGCATAACCTGCCCACTCTACACTGATCTCCCTGGCTTGGACACTGCACAATCTGCACATTCTACACTGATCTCCCTGGTTTGGACACTGCATAACCTGCACACGCTACACTGATCTCCCTGGCTTGGACAGTGCATAACCTGCACACGCTACACTGATCTCCGTGGTTTGGACAATGCATAACCTGCACATTCTACACTGTTTTCCCTGGTTTGGACACTGCATAACCTGAGCACGCTACACTTATCTCCCTGGTATGGACACTGCATAACCTGCACATGCTACACTGATCTCCGTGGTTTGGACATTGCATAACCTGCACACTCTACACTGATCTCCCTGGTTTGGACACTGCATAACCTGCACATTCTACACTGTTTTCCCTGGTTTGGACACTGCATAACCTGAACACGCTACATTGATCTCCCTGGTTTGGACACTGCATAACCTGCACACTCTACACTGATCTCCCTGGCTTGGACAGTGCATAACCTGCACACGCTACACTGATCTCCCTGGTTTGGACAATGCATAACCTGCACATTCTACACTGTTTTCCCTGGTTTGGACACTGCATAACCTGCACACTCTACATTGATCTCCCTGGTTTGGACACTGCATAACCTGCACGTGCTACACTGATGTCCCTGGTTTGGACACTGCATAACCTGCACACGCTACACTGATCTCAGTGGTTTGGACACTGCATAACCTGCACACTCTACACTGTTTTTCCTGGTTTGGACACTGCATAACCTGAACACGCTACACTGATCTCTGTGGTTTGGCCACTGCATAACCTGCACACTCTACATTGATCTCCCTGTTTGGACACTGCATAACCTGCACACTCTACACTGATCTCACAGGTTTGGACACTGCATAACCTGCACACGCTACACTGATCTCCCTGGCTTGGACAGTGCATAACCTGCACACGCTACACTGATCTCTGTGGTTTGGACAATGCATAACCTGCACATTCTACACTGTTTTCCCTGGTTTGGACACTGCATAACCTGAGCACGCTACACTTATCTCCCTGGTATGGACACTGCATAACCTGCACATGCTACACTGATCTCCGTGGGTTGGACACTGCATAACCTGCACACTCTACACTGATCTCCCTGGTTTGGACAGTGCATAACCTGCACACGCTACACTGATCTCCCTGGTTTGGACAATGCATAACTTGCACATTCTACACTGTTTTCCCTGGTTTGGACACTGCATAACCTGAACACGCTACACTGATCTCCGTGGTTTGGACACTGCATAATCTGCACACTCTACATTGATCTCCCTGGTTTGGACACTGCATAACCTGCACATGCTACACTGATCTCCCAAGTATGGACACTGCACAACCTGCACACGCTACACTGATCTCCGTGTTTTGGACACTGCACAACCTGCACACACTACACTGATGTCCCTGGTTTGGACACTGCATAACCTGTACACTCTACACTGATCTCCCTTGTTTGGACACTGCATAACCTGCACATTCTACACTGTTTTCCCTGGTTTGGACACTGCATAACCTGAACACGCTACACTGATCTCCGTGGTATGGCCACTGCATAACCTGCACACTCTACATTGATCTCCGTGGTTTGGACACTGCATAACCTGCCCACTCTACACTGATCTCCGTGGTTTGGACACTGCATAACCTGCACATGCTACACTGATCTCCGTGGTTTGGACACTGCATATCCTGCACACTCTACACTGATCTCCCTGGTTTGGACACTGCATAACCTGCACATGCTACACTGATCTCCGTGGTTTGGACACTGCATTACCTGCACATGCTACGCTGATCTCCATGGTTTGGACACTGCATAACCTTTCTTCTCAGCTGCAGCTTCTTGCATTGAAATTTCAGCTTTGAGACACCTCTGAGTGCACATCCCAAACAATGTCATTTGCTTTATATACACATGATCACCCTGTCTAAATGTACTTCTTACCAGTGTATTATTTACTACTCTTCATTTGACTTGTATTCCTCCAACACTATTTACCTTCTCTCTTCCACTACTTCACCGACGTATCACACTTCCTATTGTCTGCCTCCCCTCTAATTGTCTGCATCCTCTGCTGTGCTTTCCTGCCCACCTCCTATTTTCTCACTTGTCATCCTTCACTCTCCCTCCACCCTGAGTCAGCCACCATGCCTCCTCGCCCCTGCCCCATATCAACCATATCCACCGGCTTACATCTTCCCCTTAGATCTAGCCCACACGCCATCACCCACAATCCAGACAATCTCATCCACATATCCCGTCCCCTCCCTCCCATTTTCCTGTCCCCTCTGGAACACCAGATCCGTCTGCAGTAAACTGCCTGCTATCCACGACCTCTTTATTTCCCACTCTCTAAATCTTCTCACCATCACTGAAACCTGGCTCTCCTCCTCTGACACCACATCCCCTGCTGTGCTCTCCTATGGGGGCCTCTCTTTCACCCACTCTGTCAGATCTGACAATCTGACAACCGCCAAGGTGGCAGAGTGGGCATCCTCTTATCCCCCAACTGCACCTTTCGCATTATCCCACCTGAGCCCTCCCTTTCTTTGTCCACCTTCGAGGTCCACTCTATCCATCTCTTCTACCCCATTCATCTCTGTGTTGAAGTCATCTACTGTCCCACATGCCCCCCACCCAATTCCTTGACAACTTTGCTGCCTGACTTCCCCACTTCCTCTCTGCTGACCTTACCTCTATAATACTCGGTGACTTTAACATCCCTATTGACATCACAAATTCTGCATCCACCAATCTTCTTGCCCTCTCCTCCTCCTTTGGAATTTCTCAAAGGACCTCCACCACTACCCACTGTCTCGGCCACTCCCTTGACCTTGTCTTCACCCATCTGTGTGCTCTCTCTGACTTCTCCAACTCTCCCTTCCCCCTCTCAGACCACCATCTGCTCTCCTTCACTCTCTCAATTTCTCCACTCCTCCCCTCACCCAAAGCCACCATCACCAGGCACAATCTTGAGACTCTCAAACCTGCTGTCCTGTCTTCATCATTTGATATTCTCCTCTCTCCTCTATCAACCATGGCCTTCCCTAACCAGACAGCCTCCTTCTACAACATCACCCTCACTTCTGCACTTGACTTCATTGACCCCACTTCCTCTGTTCCCCTCCATCAATCAAAACCTCAACCCAGGCACTCCAAACTGAGTGCTCATGCACAGCCGAGCGCCTCTGGAGGAAATCTCGCTCTCTGGTGGACTTCCTTCACTTCAAGTTTGTCATCTCTTCCTACAGCTTGGCCCTCTCCCTCACCAAGCAATCCTTCCTCCAATCCCTGCCACCTCCACCCCTCCCATCCTCCCTCACTGCACTTGACTTTGCCTCCTTGAGGCAATTCGTCACAATATTTCCTTCAGTCTCTTTGCTGCAACCCCACCTCCCCCACCATCCGTACCTCCCGGCCACCCCACCTTGTGCTCCTTCAGCCCCACCACGGACGATGAGGTCCACTCCCTCATCTTGTACTCTCCCCCCTCCACCTGCCCCTTTGATCCTTCTAAGGATACTGCCTTTGAACCTCTATATACCCCTGCCTATACCTTCTAATATCCTACTTATAAACCTCTAAGGATGATGCTAATTTGCGTACGCAGTCATCCAGCAAATAAAGACTCCAGACTTAGAACATGTGGTTCCAAAGCACAAAGTATTATTCAAGTAAAAGTACAGCAGTTACACGCTATGATCCTCATATAATCTTAGCGCAAAGAGATTATACAGACTCAAGTACAATTATACATACGCAGCGCTCTCTGGTCCAGATGTAGGCATCAGCAAGAAACCCCTCATCAATCAGCATTCAGCACAAAGACCAGGAACCCAGGGTCAGAGCATATTTCTACCCCCCAGAAATAAAACAACACAATAGAGAAGTTTTTTGCTAATACCATTGGTAAAAACGGAGAGTGCATATGTTACAAGGCATTTAACAGGTTGATTCAAATAGACACAACCCAGCCTCTAACAACTGGGGGTCTCTGGTTTCCTGTCCCATGCATTCATCCTAACAGTTGTTCATATTATGTACATTTTGTTGCTTGAAGTCTCTGCGGTCCATAAGTTGAGAATGCATGATGCGATCTCCACACCGATGGTACCGGAATACTGTTGAGAGAGTACGCATCAGTACAATACCAATCACGGCTTACTTATCACATACAAAACCTTAGTTACCAAATAATCTTTATTTCATAGCAATCATAGTAAATGTGCATACTTGAATCTTATACCTTAAAGCTTATTAAACCTTTTATGTGAATATGTAATGTGTAAGTATGCGGGGTGTGATGTAAAGACGCTAGTTAACTTGGGGCAGTTGCGTGCGCATGAAGCTAATAAACAGTGTTTTCATACAGGATCTTATGCCTTCGCTAATATGCGATTAGTTACCAGCGCAATTGTGCGTATTAATGTGTGTATGACTATAAAGAAATGTATAATACCAGCGCTCAGTACTAAATAGTGGTAGATATGTTAGACTCAACAAACAGCAGCCTGCACCAAATAAAGGTATCCCAAAACCTTACAATTGATCAGTACATATACAAACATGTGGCGCTCATCTGTTAATATTGTGTATAAATATAAATCTAAATATGATTAAGACGTTGATGTATATATATATATATATATATATATATATATATATATGTGAGTCGGAATGCAATTAATTTATCCTGTATAAATCTTGTAGTAAAATTCACTCTCATGTACCAAACAACTCAATTGACTCTAATCCTATTGTGAGTCCCGCAGCAATCCAAAAAATAGTCTCGTATGATATGAGAGTCTCGTATATTATTATAAATACCAGAAGTCACTGTGGTAATCAATGTCCTTATATCAGCCATTTATTCATGGAATAAAGCTTTAGGTGAAATACCAATGGAGCCGATGAGATCACCAATACAGGAGTTATAGAGAGAGAGAGAGAAGTGAAGGGGATCGAGGACAGAGCCTTCAGGAACTTCAACAGGAACAGAGAGGGAATGTTCAGAAAGGATCGCCGTTGGTATATGAAGAATCCTCCGCTCTCCAGCTAGGGTCCCGTATGGCTGATATAAGGACATTCATTAACCACAGTGACTTCTGGTATTTATGATAATATACGAGACTCTCTTATCTTACGAGACTATTTTTTGGATTGCTGCAGGACTCACAATAAGATTAGAGTCAATTGAGTTGTTTGGTACATGAGAGGGAATTTTACTACAAGATTTATACAGGATAAATTAATTGCATTCCGACTCACATATATATATATATATATATATATTATACATCAACGTCTTAATCATATTTAGATTTATATTTATACACAATATTAACAGATGAGCGCCGCATGTTTGTATATGTAATGTGTGTATGAGAAATGGTGCACTTAAACCTCTTAAATGGTGCACTTAAATCTCACTTAAACTAGCAATGTAGAATGCTGAGCCTCATAGTTCCACATGCCCCCCTCTCAGCAGCCCCTACTCTTCCCAGGCTCAAAAGTACAGTCCTTTGTTCTCCCAGGTTCTTGTATAAATGCAAATTAGCACAGCTACAAGACCCAAACCTCAGATAACACTCTTGGCTTTGAAGGTATTTTATTGTAGGAAGCCTGCTAATGTAAGGTGCTACAAACGACCCTCTTGCTGTATTCGAGCAGGGCCACCTGGAGTGAGAGCAGACGTTATGTCCAGGAAGCTTGTCTTCACAGACTAGTTGTCACATGGCCATTTGCTCTGTTCAGCTAATGCAATCCAATTTTGACAAACTGGAAAGCCATTTCTGAAATATATCCTTTAGGGGAATTATAATAATATACACTTTATCCAGAGCACCCAAACTACGTAAAGTCATGAAATGGGCTTTTGGTGAATCGCCGTAACTTATGGCGATGGTCACAGATGCAATCGCATGATGCTAATAGTAATATCGCCACATGTACTCAAGTGTAAGTTTATCTAAAATGGCGCTTAGGTGGCCATTCGCAAAATGGCGTCTTGCGATCTCATTTCCAAGATGGCATCTTGCGGCCAGTCGCAAGATGGTGTAGCTGCGATTCAATTTTAAACTGATCTTGTCTCAGCCAATAATCCAGCTTTGACAGTTCACCCTTTGATAGCGAACAACATGCTATCACAATCTGATTTTAAAATATCATTTAGGCTTACATTTATATACTATTTAGTGTTATTATGGGATGGCACAAGGTGGTTCTTAATCCATCAATAATGTGTCTCTGAGTGGGGACATAAAACTACTATTATACGTACACTGCGGATCTTGGAAGATCATGTGAAAGGTGTGGGGATACACCAGTCCTATAAAGACAGTCTTGAAGGGGAATTGAGACTTTACATTATCTGAGGTGTTTTTAAAAATAACATTTCAATAATACATTCTATGCATGTCTAAATATAATACATTAAATGATGGTATTTCCTAGTTCAGGGTTGTAATGCAGTTACTCGTTATTCATACTGACCACCATCATAATTTCGTTCTTTCGTTTTACTCTATTTTTACATTTTCCACACTTCAACACAATAGGAACACACCGGACACATAGGCCAATTATTATGATGACAATCAGTATAAGGATTAAGAATTTGCCTATGCTGGCGATCATTTCCTGGACCCATTCCCCTAGACCTGAGAACCATTTCACTGGGTTCAGCCATGACACCCATCCTTCTATCTTCTCCCTTACTTCAGCCACTGAAGCATTATGGTTCTTACAAAACTCCCATTTTAGCTGCAGAATTTCATCCATCTTCCGGTCTATCACCTCCTTGGTGTCGCTGGTATCATTGGTGACATAAGTGCAACATTTTCCTCCAAATTGGGTGGCCAACGTTACGCAATACCCTCCAGTAACAGCTGTTAAATAATTTAACACTAGCCTGTGTTGCACCAGTTCTTTCTTGTACGCTTGCAATTCTCTCCCTGTATACCTGAATGTCATCGTACATCTCGGTGATATTATCTATCAATTTAGCAAGTTCCTGAATATATCTAAAGTTTAATGTATCCCGAGCGATCCTGGTGGGATCGATTGCGACTAAAACTTGAAAGCCAGTTGTCTCACTAATTAACTGAGTGGCTTTGTGCACGTCACCAGGTATCATATTTCGTTTGCCTGTGTGTGAAGATATGGTGATGGTGTGTTTTTATGTATACCAAGCATTCCAACATGTGTGAGGGTCATAACTTCTGGGACTACTCTTCCCAGGTGCCACAAACCTTTGGAACTCAGGGAGAGCCACTTATACGCTTTTCATCCACATATAAAATATACATTATCAGGGAGAACATAAGGAATGGTATGCACCATTATCATTAAGCACATTTCCCTTGCAAACAATCCTATTTCTGGGTCTTCCATCTGGTACATCCAAGTTTCTGGCTGTATTATTTTAACACAATAACCATCTGGCACCTTACCAATAATTTCTTTGGTGGAACGCAATGTATACCGATACCTAAAATGTTACCCACTAGATTTAATTGAGCGTAACAGATCATGGTTTATGGACTCATTATCAGCTCTTTGTGAGAAGGTCATCGTCTGATTATTCCCCGTCACTTCCCAACTCCCGGGTTTATTGGAGTTGGTTATGTTTAAACACAAAAGTGATCTATCTACTTGGAATTGATAGCGTTTGAAATGAGGTGGTTTGGATGAGAGAAATTTTCCATCCAATGTTTTCCCCTTTTGTAATTCTAAAACTTCCATGATATTCAGCAGAAATGGCACCAACCCTACATTCTGCTGTCCCTGTGTCACATGTGAACACACCCAGCAATCAGTTTAATTTAACACTTTGCCTAGCATGCTATGATAATCCTCTAAAGTATACCCACCCCAGTACGGGTTATATTTAGGTTGGCACCGTTGGATACAGTTCTCATCAACTAGGGACCCACAAAGCTCACAAATACAGGAATCTTCAGACGATAAACCTCCACACCGTTCCCGAGTATCTGGAATGACAGCTCTCTTAACAATAATAGTACTAAGATTGGTCAGACACTCCCCTGATTGGCATTGCACTCCTCCTGACTCCACTCCATCAGCACTGCCATCAGCTCCCATTTCTTAAATCGGTCTCCCATCACAGAAACTGGATATTCCCGAACCGACCAGGATGGTGAACACTCTAAAAGAGAATATGAAAATGAACACAGCAGGCCCGTCCATTGTCACAACAAGACCTGCAAATTTTTCTTAGTTCAGGTATCTCACTACGACCTTTTCAATCCTCCCGGAACAAGCTCGCGAGCGACAGGTCCACGCTATCAGCCTTGTCTCAGACTTGTTTCTCCACTTGTTGATTGACCTTTTTGCAGTGAGTGGAATGGACCCAGGTATTTCTCTCAGCCACCTTCAAAGATGTAGTACTTGTCAGCAGCACCTGGTACGGACCTTCCCACCGATCAGTCAAACAACCTGAACGCAAGAAATTTCTGATCATAACATATTCTCCTGGTTCAACATCATGACAGTTAGTTTCAGGCATATCATGGGACAACAATTTCAGTTTCTGCTGCTGTTGCTTTAACTGCTTACTCATTGATATAATATACTTTACAGTTACTTAGTTGTTACCCTTCAAGTCTTCCTGTGGACTTATAATCAAATGAGGTTGTCTACCGAACAGTATTTCAAATGGGGACAGATTTAGAGGGGGTCTAGGAGTGGTCCTTATGCTATGTAGGGCCAAAGGTAACGCTTCTGCCCATCCTAGTCCAGTCTCTGCCATGATTTTAATTAACTTATTTTTAATAGTCCTGTTCATCCTCTCTACCTTGGCACTGGCTTGCGGTCGGTAGGGGGTGTGAAGTCGGCTATTAATACCCATCAGCTTACACATATTTTGAAAAACATCACCTGTGAAATGAGTACCCCTGTCACTCTCAATGATTTTAGGGATACCGTACCTGCATACAAATTTCTGAACTATTTTCTTGGCAGTAAACGCAGCAGTATTAGTGGGGGTAGGCCTCAACCCAATTAGAAAATACATCAGTGCACACTAATACATACTTGAGATTCCTGCAGGGTGGTAATTGGATTAAATCAATTTGTATCACCTGGAAAGGTCCATCAGTCAGTGGAATGTGGGACGGTCCGGTAGGGAACGCTTTCCCTATGTTCTTCAACAAGCAGGTCAGACAGGACATTGCTATCTTTTCTGCTTGTGAAGAAAACCCGGTGCACACCAGTATGCTCTCACCAACTTGCACATACCTTGTTTTCCCAGATGAGTCAGACCGTGTGCTGCCTCAGCCAAGCTGGGGTAATATGCCTTGGGGGCTACTGGTTTCCTTGTCCGTCCCTCCAGAGCCCGGAGGACTCTTGCCCACATCCCTTGGACTTCCAAATGGACTTTTCCTGAATTGAACACAAATTTTGCATCTCAATTAATTTCAGCATATCAATTGTTTGGAAAGACATAATTTTTTCAGTGGGAGAAAACATTTTTATCCCTGCTGTCCATTTTGCAGCTTCATCGGCTCTGTTGTTGCCCAGTGACACCGGCTCATCCTCACATGTATGGGCTTTACATTTAATTACTAACACCGCTTTGGGCAGTTGGATTGCTTCTAAAAGATGTTTTATGTGTCGGGAATGTGCAACTGGTGTGCCTGCTGCTGTCATAAAATTTCTCAGACACCATAGAGCTCCAAAATCGTGCACCACCCCGAACGCGTACCTCAAGTCAGTGTAAATGTTAGCAGATTTCCCTGCTGCCAGTTCACACGCTCTAGTTAGTGCTACTAACTTTGCCACCTGGGCTGAGTGAGGAGGACCAAGAGGTTTAGCTTCTATGATGTCTGTGTCATTTACAACAGCATAACCTGTACATAATTCACCTGTCTGTTTGTCTATGACAACTCCCATCCATATAAAAAGTCACATCCACATTCTCTAAAAGGTGTGTCGTGTATGTCAGGTCTAGCAGTAAAGGTCTGATTCAGATATTCCATACAATCGTGCATATCATTATGTCCACTGAACTCACCTCCCGCCAGCAACTCGCCTCCTTCCACCCTTTGAACATCATGTTGTACATATGGTAAATACATTTCTGGATTCAGTGTGCTGCATCGTTTAACAGTGATGTTTGCAGGTACGATTAGAGCTAGTTACCATTTGGTAAACCTAGCCGAAGAGACTTGTCTGGTTTGAGCTGAGTTCAACAGAGCAGATACAGCATGGGGAGTGTAGACAATCATATCATAACCCAATACTCCGTCCTCACTTTTACTCCCAATAAAGCGGTAGCTGCTACACTTCTCAAACAAGTGGGGAGTGATCTTGCCACAGTGTCCAATTGGGCACTGTAGTATGCTACGGGCCTACTGGCATCACCATGTTTTGTGTAAGGACACCTGCAGCACAACCATCGGCTTCCGTACAATACAAATCAAAAGGTTTTTCATAATCAGGTATTCCCAATGCAGGAGCTTTTGTCAGACTATCCTTAAGATTAAGAAAAGCCTGCTCTGTTTCCTCTGTGTGTATGACATGATTGGGCTTTGAGGAAGAGACTAATTCCTGTAAAGGCAAGGCCAAAATAGAAAACCTGGGATCCACTTTCTACAGTACCACACATTCTCAAGAAGGTACGAATTTACTGTTGATTCTGCGGCAGTGTCATGTTCTGTATGGCCTGGATTCTATCATTTGTAAGATGTCGTAATCCCTCGGTTAGGCTGTGTCCCAAATATTTTACTCTGGATTGGCAAGGCTGTAGTTTGTCCTTAGCCACCTTGTGTCCTGTATGTGAGAGATGAAGCAACAAAAGTTTAGTATCATTCAAACATGACATAAACAAGTCAGAACATAGCAATAAATCATCCACATATTGAATTAGAACAGATCCATTGGCAGGTTGAAAAGATTGTAAACAGTCGTGCAATGCCTGGGAGAAGATACTGGGGCTGTCTATGAAACCTTGGGGTAACCGTGTCCATGTGTATTGTACACCTCTGTATGTAAATGCAAATAGATACTGACAGTCAGGGTGGAGAGGCACAGAGAAGAAAGCAGAACAGAGGTTAATGACAGTGAAATGGGTTGTATTTGGTGGGATCTGCATCAGGATGACAGCTGGATTTAGCACTACAGGGAATTGGCTCTCTACTACCATATTAACACCTCTAAGATCTTGGACCAGCCTATAACCCCTCCCACCACTCTTCTTCACCGGGAAGATGGGACTGTTGGCTACACTAGCTGTACGAACTAAAATTCCCTGTTGCAATAATCGCTCAATTATTGGAAAAACCCCTAATTCTACCTCCTGTTTTAGTGGGTACTGGGGAATTTTTGGAGCTTGCCTACTGCTTTTTAAATTTACCATTACAGGGCTTACGTTTGCCATTAATCCAGTGTCCTGTCCATCCTTAGTCCAAAGGGAATCTGGAATTTGGGACAACATTTTATCTACCTGAGATGGATTTTCATTTAAACTTGTAGAGTGATACATTATCCTTTGGGGAGTGTCCAACATATCCCACACCTCGTGTGCAACTCTCTCTGGGATATCTAAAAATACACCATCAGGGGTGCAATATATAATACATCCCATCTTACATAACAAGTCTCTACCCAGCAGGTTAGTAGGAGTCGCAGCAGCCAGAAGGAAAGAATGCCTGGTATGCAACGGCCCACTAGTAACCTCTGTGGACTTTGTTAAAGGATAATGTTCCACTTTACCTGTTACACCCATTGTTGGTACTATCTCGTTCGTCACCTGTAAATTAACGGGAGATTTTATCACTGACCTGGTCGCCCCTGTGTCTACAAGAAAAGGATATTCAGTACCAGCTACATCAACCATCATGACCGGTTCTTCCCTAGTACTTCCCGTTAACCTGACTATCTGTATACTACAGGTATGACCTTACCCCTAGCGTTGGCTACCATTCTCCAATAAAGCATTTACAGCCACAATTGGAGCTGGTGCCTGCTGGACATTTGCTGATCTCTGTGCATATCCCTTATGGGGATGTCTAGATCTTCCCTGATTTGGGGTTCCTACTCTTTTATCTGTACAGTTTCTACTTAAGTGTCCAGTTTGTTTACAATTAAAACATGTTCGTGGATCGGGTGAAGACACGTGTTGTTGTGAGGTTTGACCAGAGGGTAAAGGTGGTGGATATGGGTAAGGATAGGGAGGGTAAGGGTATTGTGGGGGATATGAGGTTTGTGAGTAGTATGGGACCTGTGGTTGTATAGGGTTTGTGGAATAGAGCTGTATTTGTTGTTGCATGGGGTTAGTGAGGGCATATAACTGTTCAGTTGTAAGTGTGTGTGCAGATGAGAGTGTGTCTGTTGGTTGTGATGTTAAAGTCATTCCCTCCAGAGCTTGTATACTGACAGCCATTAGTTTTTCGCTCTGGGTCTCTCTCTTCTTTGAGATGTTTTTATCATGTTTTATGGCAGATTCTATGAGGGTATCTATTGTGACTACCCTCCAGCCAGGTTGTGAGGTCTTTAAATTCTCTTTCAGACCGTCCATGAGTACCGTGACTATCATTCCCCTGTGGTGAGTGCTATCTTTAATACCTTCTAACCCAGTGTATTGGGTGATAGCCTGCAGAGCCTGGTCGCAATAATCTTCTGTAGATTCACTCTCCTTTTGCTTAATGGTGAAAATTTTGTTCCAGTTAAGGGAACGTCACCATCCAATACACAATCCGTGATAAATTTTCTCACGTCGGTATTGCGTGGTAGACAGGCCCTTAACACCACACGCCAATCTTTATTAGTTGGCTCATGAGAACTACCCAAATTTCTCAAAAATCTTTGACATTTGGCTAGTTCCTCTTTGGGATCGGGGAAATCATTTATGATGGAATTTAGTTCTGCTCTTGTCCAGGGGCAATGCATTACTACTTCCCTCATGGGCACTACACCGTTCGCATCTGCATTTCCATTTGGAATGGTTATTTTCCAAATGGGATGCAGACCGGCAGTGCTGCTACCTTTAACCTTGTTACCTGGCTGGTGGTTTAATCTGTTGCTGCTACGTATGGTATTAACAACTTCCTCTATGGTTGCAGAGGGTGTTAGCACTTCCCTTGCTGTTACCGATGGAGATGGTGGCACCACTCGTGATTGTGGTGATGCAGCATCTATCATCTGCACAGCATGGGAACTGGCAGACATTACAATAGGCTCATCATCCACATCATAAACATTTTCTTTATGGTTACTTAAGAGAGGGTACAAATTGCTTGTTACATTTTTATGGGTATTTTTGGTAACTGTACTTGCACCTCCATCCACATAAGGTGGGGATGGTGAACGTGAACTGCTGGCAATACTCTCCACCACGCTACCTTGCTGCACGTGCGCACCATTTTGTGGCTCGCCCGTATTGCAATTCAGTGTCGCGGATGTATTCTCTGGCAATGCGCCAGCAACGCTAGTTTGCATCGCTTGCACATTTTTAAGCCACGCATCCCCTTCATGCTGCCACAACTTTAAACATTCATAATATTTGACCTTTTTCTCTCGGGACTACATCAGACTGATGTGATCCCGGACATTATCTAGTACATTTTTATCAAAACTACCAATTCTGGGAAACGGTCTAACACTCTTCATCGTCATTTTAAACCATACATCACAATACCTTATCGCATAAGTACCGTACTTAGTGTGCATAATACGACGGGCCGATCCAAATGTCGCTTCCATTAGCAGCACATCATTGTCTAACATCTCTATTGTTTGCATGGCTCCCATTCTGAGACAACTCCTATGCTTTTCAATAAAGATTTAAACTGGTGAAAGATAATCAAGATACTTTCACTTACCTGTGGACGATTTAAACGGCAGCGCCCACACACCTGGATAAGATTTGAAAAAGGCAACTTCCACACCCGGATAAGATTTAGTAAGGCAACTTCCACACCTATGGAAGTTTATATGTCGGCCACTTCCACGCACCTCTCTACAACAAAGACAACATGTACACCTGCTACTGTGTATAGAACGGTAATCTGCTTACCGAGTGACTAGCACTTAGCCCTTAAAGGTCATACGGTACCTCTAACTGTAGGGAACAAGTTACCGCTACCAACAAATACTCACTGTTACACACTTTTTCCTGTGCAGAAAAATACACGTTAACCCAGATATTGATAACAATTGAAAAATGTAAACCTCAATGGCTTTATTTAAACACGTGGCAGCACAACCGGAAGGACGTATACGCTATTGTGCGACCAGTCACATACACAATAATGCAACTACCACACAACCGTATAACAACTTTTTAGCTGCGTACGCAAAATTGCATGTGGCCACTCCACCCTTTGCTGAGATATCGATAACCATATGTGCCGTGTGAGTAGGTAAGTGAATTCACCATGAGCCCCCAACTAAGGATACTGCCTTTGAACCTCTATATACCCCTGCCTATACCTTCTAATATCCTTCCTATAAACCTCTAAGGATGACGCTAATTTGCGTACGCAGTCATCCAGTAAATAAAGACTCCAGACTAAGAACATGTGGTTCCAAAGCACAAAGTATTATTCAAGTAAAAGTACAGCAGTTACACGCTATGATCCTCATATAATCTTAGCGCAAAGAGATTATACAGACCCAAGTACAATTATACATATGCAGCGCTCTCTGGTCCAGATGTTAGGCATCAGCAAGAAACCCCTCGTCAATCAGCATGAAGACCAGGAACCCAGGGTCCGAGCATATTTATACCCCCCAGAAATAAACAACACAATAGAGAAGTTTGTTGCTAATACCATTGGTCATAACGGAGAGGGCATATGTTACAAGGCATCTAACAGGTTGATTCAAATAGACACAACCCAGCCTCTAACAACTGGGGGTCTCTGGTTTCCTCCCCCATACAACATCCTAACAGTTGTTCATATAATGTACATTTTGTTGCTTGAAGTCTCTGCGGTCCATAAGTTGAGAATGCATGATGCGATCTCCAGACCGATGGTACCGGAATACTGTTGAAAGAGTACGCATCAGTACAATACCAATCACGGCTTACTTATCATGTATAAAACCTTAGTTACAAAATAACCTTTATTTCATAGCAATTATAGTAAATGTGCATACTTGAATCTTATACCTTAAAGCTTATTAAACCTTTTATGTGAATATGTAATGTGTAAGTATGCGGGGTGTGATGTAAAGACGCTAGTTAACTTGGAGCAGATGCGTGCGCATGAAGCTAATAAACAGTGTTTTCATATAGGATCTTATGCATTTGCTAATATGTGATTAGTTACCAGCGCAATTGTGCGTATTAATGTGTGTATGAGAAATGGTGCACTTAAATCTCACTTAAACTTAGTGAACACCTAGCAGTGTGGAATGCTGAGCCTTATAGTTACACACGCCCCCCTCTCTCAGCAGCCCCCACCCTTCCCAGGCTCAAAAGTACAGTCCTTTGTTCTCCCAGGTTCTTGTGTAAATGCAAATTAGCACAGCTACAAGACCCAAACCTCAGATAACACTCTTGGCTTTGAAGGTATTTTATTGTAGGAAGCCTGCTAATGTAAGGTGCTACAAACGACCCTCTTGCTGTATTCGAGCAGGGTCACCTGGAGTGAGAGCAGACGTTATGTCCATGAAGCTTGTCTTCACAGGCTAGTTGTCACGTGGCCATTTGCTCTGTTTAGCTAATGCAATCCAATTTTGACATACTGTACAGCCATTTCTGAAATATATCCTTTAGGGGAATTATAATAATATACACTTTATCCAGAGCACCCAAACTACGTAAGGTCATGAAATGGGCTTTTGGTGAATTGCCGTAACTTATGGTGATGGTCACAGATGCAATCGCATGATGCTAATAGTAATATCGCCACATGTACTCAAGTGTAAGTTTATCTAAAATGGCGCTTAGGCGGCCATTCGCAAAATGGCGTCTTGCGATCTCATTTCCAAGATGGCGTCTTGCGGCCAGTCGCAAGATGGTGTCGCTGCGATTCAATTTTAAACTGATCTTGTCTCAGCCAATAATCCAGCTTCGACACTTCCCTTCTCGCCTTCTATGTTCCCTGTCCTCCACTGCCTGCTCCCACCTTGCTCGCCTTTTCAACTTATCTCTCTCCACCGGCATCTTTCCCTCATCATTCAAACATGCTCTTGTCATGCCTATTCTTAAAAAACCCAACCTCAACCCATCATCACCCGTCAATTACCGCCCCATTTCTCTTCTCCTTTTTGCCTCCAAACTACTTGAAAGGCTTGTCTTCAGCAGCATCACCAGCTATCTCTCTGACAACAAGATTCTTTGATCCTCTTCAATCTGGCTTTTGCCCACTTCACTCCACTGAAACTGCCCTGGTCAAAGTCACCAATGATCTGCTTGCAGCCAAATCCAGGGGCCACTCCTCTCTGCTCATGCTCCAGGACCTCTCTCCAGTCTTCAACACTGTGGACCATATTCTCTTCCTTCGCACCCTTCAGACCTCTGGTATCTCTAACACCATCCATGTCTGGTTCACCTCTTACCTCACCAACTGCTCCTTCTCTATGTCTGCCTCTGGCTCCACCTCCCCCCCTTCCTGTTGGTGTCCCACAGGGTTCTGTCCTGGGCCCACTGCTCTTCTCCCTGTACACCTCTACACTAGGAGAACTCATCAGCTCCTTCGGCCTCCAATACCACCTCTATGCCGATGACACACAACTATACCTCTCCTCTCCTGAACTCTCCCCTTCTGTCCTCTATCAGGTAACCAGTTGCCTCTCCGCCATCTTTTCCTGGATGTCTGAATGCTCTCTGAAGCTCAACATGGACAAAACCGAACTCATCTTTTCCCCTAACAGTCTCCACTCCAGCCAATCTCACTATCACTGTTAACAACACAATCATCTTCCCTGTCCCCCAACTTCGCTGTTTGGGTGTCACCCTTGACTCCACCCTCTCCTTCACACCCCACATTCAATCTCTGGCTCAATCCTGTCGGTTCCAGCTATGCAAGATCGCTCGCATTAGACCTTTCCTCCACCAGAATGCTACCATGATTATTTATTCACTAATCATTTCTCGGCTTGACTACTGCAACCTTCTCCTTACTGGCCTCCCACGTTGCCATCTTGCCCCCCTCCAGTCTATTCTCAATGCGGCAGCTAGACTTATCTTCCTCTCCCGCCATTCCACTTCTGCTGCTCCCCTCTGCCAAAACCTGCACTGGCTCCCATTCTCCTACAGAATCCTCTTCAAACTCCTCACCTTCACATACAAGGCCCTCTCTAACTCCACTGCTCCCTACTACTCCAACCTCATCTCCTTACATACTCCCTCCCGCCCACTCCGGTCTACCAATGACTGTTACCTCTCCTTCACCCTGGTTACTTCATCTCATGCAAGTATCCAAGATTTTGCCTGCGCAGTTCCCCTACACTGGAATGAGCTCCCTCGCTCGATCAGGCTCTCCCTGACCTTGCAGAGCTTTAAATGTGCACTGAAAACCCACCTGTTCATCAAAGCATACCCTTCCACCACATAACCATGTTACCAGGTCTCTGTCACTCCTGTCTCAGCCGTCTCTACCTTGCTTAATTCTTGCACTCAGGTCCCCCTCTTCACACTCATGCCTCATGTCATCTGTCCGTCTCCCCTCTCCCCTAGATTGTAAGCTCCTAGGGGCAGGGTCCTCCTCCCCGCTGTCTCACAGTCCTCCTCTTAAGCACTTCAATGACAGCCTTCACCTTCAGAGCTGTATTGTGTATAGAGAATTGTGTTGCTAATTGTTACTTGTGTTCTGTTTATATTTTGGTTACTGTATTGTAATGTAATGTCCCATAAATAAAATGGAATGATAGATAGATAGATAGATAGATAGATAGATAGATAGATAGATAGATAGATAAATATGAGATAGATAGATAGATCGATAGGATATGAGATAGATGTTAGATAGATATGAGATAGATGTTAGATAGATATGAGATAGATGTTAGATGTTAGATAGATAGATATGAGATAGATGGATAGATAATGAGATAGATAGATAAATAGATATAAGATAGATATGAGATAGATAGATAGATAGATAGATATGAGATATATAGATAGATATGAGATAGATATGAGATAGATAGATAGATAGATAGATAGATAGATAGATATGTAGTAGCCACCTATGTAACCAGCACATGAATAAGGCGGCTACCAAGACCACTCATATGCAAATCCACCAAGACGTGCCAGATGCGGCGAGCTCCCCCTTACTGCTCTAGCCCAGTAGCATCAGGGCAGCCAGGTATCATTGTTGGGGCAGCAGGGGATTAGTTCTAGGACTGGATATACCATAGGGCTATACCTCTGCCCAGGCTGATACTGCTGGTGACCCTGATGCTACTGTGCTATATCAGGGTATCTATGTGCTGGTCATGTTATCTCCTGTCCAGGACCTGAGTGTAGCAGACAGTGACCTGTTATTGGGCTCTGTGTTACCTGGCTATGGTGTTCCTGTCACTACACAGCCTCCTATCACATACAGAGTGTATAATCTCCCCCTCCCCTTCATAAGAACTTCACTCTGCAATGCTGATAATAACAGACAGAGCAGGAGAAGCACAGGAGGAGGCAGCAGGTAAGGTGCACACCGCACACACACACACAGTACACACACCGCACACACAGCAATCCCATCACTCTGCCTAGGCATCTACACATACACACACAGTACACACACCTACACACACACACACACAGTGCACACACCTACACACAGAACACACACACCTACACACACACAGTACACACACCTACACACAGAACACACATACCTACACACACACACAGTACACACACACACAGTACACACACCTACACACAGAACACACACACCTACACACACAGAACACATACACACAGTACACACACACCTACACACACACACAGTACACACACACACACAGAACACATACACACACCTACACACAGTACACACACACACAGAACACACACACCTACACACACAGAACACATACACACACAGTACACACACACACCTACACACAGAACACACACACAGAACACATACACACATACACACAGTTACACACAGTCACACATACATACCGTACACATAGTCACACACGCACACACATACACACACACAGTACACACACCTACACACAGAACACATACACACAGTTACACACACACACAGTCACACATACATACCATACACACAGTCACACACGCACACAATGACACAGAGCAGCAATTCTTTATCCTCTGATAGCAGCAGAGTCGCACAGTTATCAGGACAGTGAGGTACGATTACATAGATGTATCAGACAAGCACGGGGGGGGTGAGAAATTAGGGGGGCATCTGACACTCACACAATGGCATCTGCACTGTAAGGGTGGGCTCAGCTTTCATGGGTCTGGCAGGGTGTAGGGTGATTCTGTATATACTTTGCTCTTGTTTCTGTGAGCGCAAAGGGCCTCATTCACATCTGCATACAAATGCCATCGCAGTTGCAATTTCTAATGGAACGCTGTTGCGAAAATATGCTAATGACCCACTCGACGTCCAGGACTAAGAGAGGCCCACTAAACGCATCTCACATCCGCCGCTCACGTACACAAAACCGGAAACACTGAACGCAGATCAGGCGGCCATCAGTCTTCTGAATAAGTTGAAAGTTCTGCAGACAATGGAGATGCACTAATTATTGGGGAGTGATAGAGTGGAGAGAGATAAAGTACCAACCAATCAGTTCCTAACTGTCAGTTTTCAAAAAACAACCTGTAACATGACAGGTAGGAGCTGATTGGTTGGTACTTTCTCCAAGGCTCAGTGCATCTCCCCTATGTCTCTAATCACACAGAGGGCTCTCCTGCTGCAAGGACGCAGGGGCTAATTTATGCACGCCCTGAAAACAGTGCGTTTTACTGACCCCTCCATTATCTCCCCCTAAACGCTGACTTCCTGTCACTCACTTTGCAAGTGAAATGTGTGTGCAAAACAATGGCTGCGTGTGAGCAGAGCGACTATTGCACATACGCAATGTCTAACAGTCGCTCAATCTGCGTAAACATCAGCGTTTACATTCGGATTTGAACTGGGCCCTAAAATGCTGAAATTTCAGGTGCCAGCTGTAGCACAGCCTCCATCTTGTGTGAGCGTGGCACTCGGTGAATGACCCCCATGGAAACACTATGTGAGGCACAGATAAAGAGATATTTGCAGAACATACCTAAGCGCGTTCTGTGATTGCTGTCGCACTGCGGCTCTCTGGGCTCCTCTACATATTATATAAAGCTGGTTACCATGGAGACATGCAAAATACAATCTACCTGTGTTCCTTAATGCTTACTCCCTTCCCTATGGTCCTTTATCATGTCTAATGTGACCATCGATAAGGACAAACTTCTCCACTAGCCCCAGAAAGTGTCTTTCTGTCTCCTAAATTCTCCGTTGATTATTCCTGTCATGTTTTACTGCTGTGTTTTATGATCATCTGTAGCTGAAAGTCCAACAGGGATTGTAAACTTATGTAAAAAGTATGGTGGTCGCTCACATCAGCTTAATGATATAGCACAGGTGCTTGTAAAGGGCGGGGTATACACTGAGCAGAATGTTCCCTCCAGCACACTGCAGTAATATCAACAAAAAAACTTGAATCCTACATGATAATAGAAATTCAGAGGTATTAGTTACATACATTTGCAAATATATAATTAAGCGCCAGGCCATCGTCAAGGCTCCTCTATACCAGTGTCCCTAACATTAAGGGGTTCACGTCTGAGGTGCAGGGCACCCCAAAATAATCCAGCCAAGGACTATCCACAGAGCATCACACGAAAATGGAAGAAAGGTGATAATGAAGTGTAAAGAATAGATGTGTAAAGAAAATCAATAAATGTTAATATAATGAGAAAGAATTAAAATTACATAAATAATGAACAAACAAATGGAAAGGTGAGGAAAAAATATTTATGTGAATTAAGTGAAAAAGACGCAGCCAGAGCCACTTCGGGGTTCCAACGCCCAAATGCTCACCCCAAAATAATTATTGCTACATAATAGTAGCACCCACTCTGGGTCATATAATTACAATTAGTGTACTGCATGATAACAGCACATGTATAAGCTGAGAGCTGACTCACCTAGGAGGTACCCCAGAAACCTCCACATGGCACTATATGGACCAACACATCCTCCCAATGCTGGCTCCCTTCATGCCTCTCAGAACTGTAAACAGAGAGTATGGTGGTCGCTCACATCAGCTTAATGATATAGCTCAGGTGCTTGTAAAGGGCGGGGTTTACACTGAGCACAGAAAAAAAAGGAATGTGCCCCCCAGCACACTGCAGCAATATCAACAACAAATACTTAAATCCTACATGATAATAGGGATTCAGAGGTATTAGTTACATACATTTGCAAATATATGATTAAGCGCCAGGCCAACGTCAAGGCTCCTCTATACCGGCATCCCTAACATTAAGGGGTTCACGTCCGAGGCGCAGGGCACCCCAAAATAATCCAGCCAAGGACCATCCCCGGGGCATCACACGAAAAGGGAAAAAAGGTGATAGTGAAGTGTATCATGTAGGATTCAAGTATTTTTGTTGATATTGCTGCAGTGCTGGAGGGAAAATCCCTTTTTTTTCTGTGGTATTGTAAACTTATGTGGGTAAGTCAATAGCAGCGCGCTGAGGACTAGAACTGTTATATCTATATTTGCTCCAGCTACTCCTGTAGGGCACGGAGTAAACGGGGGAGTGGGGGAGAGATGCGGGTCTGGATTTCTGAAATCTGAACACACCAGTATTTAAAGAACACGAATTAGGGGCTGAAGTTGTACCAAAAACCAGAGATGACCTTTGGCCACTTAGAGCCGTATTCAATTACAGCGGATCTGCGATACTTTTCCGCCTCCCAGACTTTTCGCCTACATCGCATGTTTTGTAGGCGAAAAGTATTGCGCTCATGCCCGCTTTACCCCGTATTCAATTTGAAAGTAGGCAAAAACGGGACCCGGCGAAACTTAAACAAGCGGAAAGTACTGTCAGATTTGGGGAAATCAGCCTGACACCCCCCAAAAGATGCTGTGACACGGGGGTTAGCTATGGTACCCCCCGATTTGGCTTGCTGAAGGTATTTGGTGTTTTTAAACGGGCTCAATAGCTGCTAAATAACGTTTTTGTATAAGTGGCAAAGAATAGTATTCAGGAGGTTTTTTTGCAGAAAATAAGTTATCCCAGCAAATTTGGGGTACTTGAAAATGGGGGTGAGCATATTTTAAAGTTGCTAAAGTGAAGTTTTAAAAATGTGAAAAATCCACCTGCCACAAGCACCTGCAATGAATAAAACACCTGGGGCATTTTTGGGGACCCCCCCAGAGTCAAGTTCGCTAGTTTTTAACTTTGTCCCCCAACATTATTTTTCGCCTCCAAATTCAAAGTGATTTTTCTGGGGTGTTCTTAAGTGCTTTTAAAACTTTTTTGACACAGTTTACCTTTGGGGGACTGTCTGAAGGCTGCACGGGGGGTCCCGCAACGTTGCACCCCAAAATCCCAACTATGCACTTTTTTCCGCCTGCTATTCATAGGTGAAACCTTTTCGCCTATTACATTGCATTGACTTTCCTCCTAGGCGTAAAGTCTTTGAAACTGAATACGGTAATACTTTTCCGCCTGGCGAAATGACGTCATTGGCTAAACTTTTTCGCCGATGCTGGCTTTTCGCCTCAAATTGAATACGGGGCTTAGTCGCTAACTCTTACCTGTGTCTCTAACTGTGGAGAGGTTGAGGCATCGTGGCAGCTAACACTCCTGACTAGGGCCCTGATTCAGAGCCGAACGCTCTGACAGAATCGCTCTGAATCAGGGCGTCTTGTTTTTTTTTTATGGAGCTGCCTCCTGGTTGCCACCCACAGCTTATGCAAGCGGCCAGGATGATGGTTGCGATGGTCAAGACCATCGGGCTTGCGACGAGACCCTTGTGGTAGGGTCTCGTGGCCGCAAGCCCCAGAGAGCTTTCGGGTCAAACAGAGCGTAAAGCTCTCCCACTGACATCACTTGTGAACACAAGAAGAGCCTCATTCACATAAACCGTAGAAATATTGGGTGCGACCGTTGTGGGCTAAATACTTCATTACTTCTGTAGTACATGGGAGATAAAGCCAGCATAACTCAATGGCGTATTCTTATTATAGAGCCGGTGACAGAGCAGAAATGTAGTGTTTTCTATAGCAAAATGCAGTTTTCTGGGCTTTTACCGCATTTCTCATGTGTACTAAGCGATACATTCCGGTGCTTCAACCCAGTGGGTAATAACCTGGGCATTACCCCGGAAGTCACTATTGCAAAGAACAACTCTTACCGGGAGAGCCATTTTCTAGGTACATACCGGCGATATTACCTGCTAATTGCGGATGCAATGCTTAGTACATCCCGCCCTTAGTCAGAAGCCAAATAACCTACCAGTATATTTTATTTAATGTGGGAGGAAACCCACAGAGAACATACAAACTCCACACAGATATTGCCTTGGTGGGTATCAAATCCAGGACATCAGCTCTGTGAGACAGTAATGCTAATCATTGTGCCACCGTGCTAAGCAGACAGGTATGCAGTCGGGATGCCGACAGTCTAAATGCCAACCGTCGGCACCCCGACTGTCTAATCCCGCCAAGGTACTAATGACAGGCGTCAAAATCCCGACACCTGTCATTAGACCTATGCCGGGAGCCCGTCACCTGGCTTACCGATCGAAGGTAAGCCGGGCGCTGGGCATGGACAGCCGCGGGGGGGAGGGTTAGGTTAGGAGCTACCGGGGGAGACTTAGGGTTAGGAACCCCCCCAGAAGGTTAAGGTTAGGCTAGGGGAAGGGGAGGTTAGGGTTAGGCACTTAGAGAGGGGTTAGTGTTAGGCACTTGGGGGGGGAGGTTAGGGTTAGGGGAGGAGGTTAGTAAATAGAAAAAATACTCACCTGTGGGGGGGTTCCGCTGTTGGGATTTGAATGTTGCCGGTGGTACATCATACTGATTCCAACAGACAAAACCTAAGTAGTGCTCAATGCTAACACTACAAATTACTTTTGAATGATCTTCATTAGAGATGAGCGGTTCAGATTCTGTGGAATCCGAACTGCTCCAAACATATGGGATCCGAGTCCACCTGTTCTGGTGTTCCCCGCCTGACTCGGATCTCCGTTCGGGGCCGAACGGCGGCCGCCTGTGAGAGCGGTCTGCCCTACACAGACACAAATACACAGCCGCCAGCATACTACTGGGGGCCAGCTAATGGGGGGCATACTACTGGGGGGGCATACTACTGGGGGCCAGCTAATGGGGGGCATACTACTGGGGAGGCATACTACTGGGGGCCAGCTAATGGGGGGCATACTACAGGGGGGAATACTACTGGGGGCCAGCTAATGGGGGGCATACTACTGGGGGGGCAAACTACTGGGGGCCAGCTAATGGGGGGCATACTACTGGGGGCCAGCTAATGGGGGGCATACTACTGGGGGGGCCAGCTAATGGGGGGCATACTACTGGGGGCCTGCTTATGGGGGCATACTACTGGGGGCCTGCTTTTGGGGGCATACTACTGGGGGACAGCTAATGGGGGGCATACTACTGGGGGCCAGCTAATGGGGGCATACTACTGGGGGGGCATACTACTGGGGGCCAGCTAATGGGGGCATACTACTGGGGGGGCAGACTACTGGGGGCCTGCTTATGGGGGGATACTACTGGGGGCCAACTAATGAGGGGCATACTACTGGGGGGCATACTACTGGGGGGGCATACTACTGGGGGCCTGCTTTTGGGGACATACTACTAGGAGCCAGCTAATGGGGAGCATACTACTGGGGGGGCATACTACTGGGGGCCTGCTAATGGGGGGCATACTACTGGGGGGCATACTACTACTGGGGGCACTGCATAGGGGGCCCTACTACTAAGGGGACTGCATAGGAGGCACCACTACTGGGGGCATTGTGTAAGGGACACCACTGCTGGGGGCTTTGTGTAAGGGACACCACTGCTGGGGGCAATGTGTAAGGGACACTATTGCTGTGGGCATTGTATAAGTGGCAATACTACTGTGGGCATTGTATAAGGGGCATTACTACTGTGGGCTTTGTATATAAGGGTCACTACTGTGGGCATTGTGTAAAAGGGTCACTACTGTGGGCATTGTGTATAAGGGTCACTACTGTGGGCATTGTGTAAAAGGGGCACTACTGTGTGTGGTAACATAAATAAGAGACACTACTTTATGGTGTAATGTGAATCAGGGACACTATGGCCCTCATTCAGAGCCGTACGCTCTGAGCAGAGCGCACGCTCTGAATGAGGGCCGGGCTCCATTTTCATGGAGCGTCCTCCTGGACGCTCGTATAGCTGTGGGTCACCACCCACAGGCTATACGAGCGTGCTTTTTGATGGCCGCGATGGTTGAGACCATCGCGACCATCGAAATTGCGAGCCGGAGCCTGCGGTTGAGGTTTTCAACCGCAAGCTCCGGAGTGATTTTGGCTTTATCAGAGCCAAAATCACTCCCACTGACATCACTAGTGATGTCAGTGGGCCGGCTTCTGACGGGAGGCGTTCCCGTGGGAACGCCCCCGTCAGGGAGGCACGCCCCCGGCACGCCCACCAAAGGGGGCGTGCTGTCAATCAACATTGACAGCATGCCCCCTTTGATCGGACACAACGAGCGAAGGACTTTCCTTCGCTCGTCGCGTCAGGCACATGCGCACGACGGAGCTCCCTCCGTCGTGCGCATGCTCAGTGCATAACATCGACCCACTTGCGAGCGGACAGCCGCTCGCGAGTGGGTCTGAATCAGGCCCTATGTGTGGTGTAATGTGAATAAGATTGTGCACTGTGACTCCTTGGGCCGTAGCTCACTATGTAAACAAGTACTGTGACTCTGCTGGCCGTACCCCACTGGGTGGGTGCACTACTTTTCATTTCTGCCACTGCTGTGTGGCAATGTGTCATAGATGTGCTTTATACTGTGGTGTCTGTGCCGCTGCTTTGTCGCTTAGTAACCAGTCAGCTCACTGCAACCTTTGGCCAATAATGGTGAAAACAATATTATAAGCTGTGATATGGTCTAAATTGACTGGAAATTAATGTTATTGAGGTTAATTAAACTCTAGGTAGAAAAAAAAGACCAATTTATGTGATTTTAGCTTTTTTTGTCAATTTTTGTAAAAAAATTCAAACCCAAATCCAAATCCAGTCACCGCAGTTTGGCAAATCCAAATCCGGATGACGAATTAGAACCAAATCCAAATCCGGCAAAAATGTTCCGGCGCACATCCCTAATCTCCATGTGGCAGCAACAAGAGGGAACGTAACTAAATGTCAGTAAGGAGCAGTCTGGAGCCGGTGGCTGAGGGGCGGGGGGTGTAGGGGAGGGTATTGATCCCTGCGCTCGCTGTGAGACACTTGGTGTTGTACATGTAGCATAGAGCATGTACAGGGGGAAAGTAAGAAGTAAAATCTACTAATGAAGCCACTGTGACAGGCCGGGCCCTGTAGGGCCGCTCCTGTTTGTTGTACTGAAAGTGCTTAGAAAGGTCAATTTTGCTGCTGTTTAAGATAAAAGCCAGATAAATACAAGTAGCAAATCTACCATCTCCAGATAACAGATATGAGCAAGAAGATTGGGGCTTGTAAAAATAAGCTGATAGACATCATACGTCTCAGAATATCAGCCTCAGGGCCAATCAGAATATCAGCCTCAGGGCCAATCAGAATATCAGCCTCAGGGCCAATCAGAATATCAGCTTTAAAGCCAATCAGAATATCAGCCTCAGGGCCAATCAGAATATCAGCCTCAGGGACAATCAGAATATCAGCATCAAGGCCAATCAGAATATCAGCCTTAGGGCCAATCAGAATATCAGCCTCAAAGCCAATGAGAATATCAGTCTCAAGACCAATGAGAATATCAGCCTCAATACCAATGAGAATATCAGCCTCAGGGCCAATGAGAATATCAACCTCAGGGCCAATCAGAATATCAGCCTCAGGGCCAATGGGAATATCAGCCTGAAGGCCAATCAGAATGTCAGCCTCAGGGCTAATCAGAATATCAGCCTCAGGGCCAATGAGAATATCAGCCTCAAGGCCAATCAGAATATCAGCCTCAGGGCCAATGAGAATATCAGCCTCAGGACTAATCAGCATATCAGCCTCAGGGCCAATCAGAATATCAGCCTCAGGGCCAATGAGAATATCAGCCTCAGGGCCAATGAGAATATCAGCCTCAGGGCCAATCAGAATATCAGCCTCAAGGCAAATCAGAATATCAGCCTCAGGGCCAATCAGTATATCAGCCTCAAGGCAAATCAGAATATCAGCCTCAGGACTAATCAGAATATTAGCCTCAGGACTAATCAGAATATCAGCCTCAGGGCCAATCAGGATATCAGCCTCATGGCCTGATCCAGGGGTGGACGCGCAGCCGATGTCGGATGTAGTGGAGCGGGTTCTTGCGTCCTGATTGTCTCTGTGCACAGTTGCAGTTGTGATTTCAGGTGCACACACAGAGAATTGTATTAAAAATGTATTGTGCGTTCCTGGGCGGTGACAGCACAAGATGATCCATTTTATGGCAGACACATAGGAGGCCATACTGGGATGGAGAATCTGTGTCTGCTATATGGATGGTACAAGTTTTAATGGTACGACCAATAGTGGTGTCTAAGGACGCACCAATCGGTATAGTCTTAGCCCCACTTACCATACGTGGCACTGCCACATCATTGCACTCCGCACATCCCCAGTGTCTCAGCAGTATCCCCGCTCTCCACAGCACATGAGTAAACAAACCAGTCGGCTGCATGGGCACGGCCATGATGGATTTTCCCGTGTGACTGTCTAGTCCAATCCCTGTGCTGCTGCCTATTTAAACCCCTTCAGAAGAGCAGCACATTCCTGAGATAGTTCCTGGTCCCCAGGCATCAGTCACTTCGGTGCCGGTGTATTTTGTATTGAGCTTCTGTGTCTGACCATCTACAGTTTATCACCTGTCATCTGTATCCTGCTGAGCGGACTCCTGTTATCTACCAGCGATCCTATATCTGCACTCTGCTACCATCCTGCCTTCCTGGTCTGCACTCATGGTCCCCATCTGTTGTGGCTCTTCCAGGAGATTCCCCAGCATGAAGTATATCTGGACTCTCGCTCATTCCCTTTGGCTGCCAATCATAGGTCTGGTGTATGGTTTTTCCTGTTCTGAGTTTCTGCACTGGGGCTGTTCCTGAGTGTCATGGTCCGGTTCCAGGGCTGAGGTGCGCTGCGGCCTCCAGGTTTGCCCGGCTGGTGCATTCGGGGGTCCAAGGTGCTGCATCCTCACTTTCAGTTTCTGAGTTCCATGTTCTGATTCCAGTGCCAGGCCTGTGAATCAAAGTTTGGGTTCCAGGATGATTTTACCCTTGTGGTTATCCACCCTGAGCTCGTTCTGAGTTTCTAGACTCCAGGCACCTCTGAGTCTCTCCAGTTGTGGTGTCTGAGTTTCTAGACTCCAGGTTCGGTACTAGGCACCTCTGAGTCTCTCCAGTTGTGGTGTCTGAGTTTCTAGACTCCAGGTTCAGTACTGGGTTCCCACCTTAACTGCTCTATTGGGAACTGGGGCTGAGTTCCGTACAAATGGTTCCTGGATGTCTCGGCTGGGATTCCAGTTCTGTGTCCTTGTGCAGACTCCAGTCCAGAGTTCCACCCTGTGTGTTTGGGTTTGCCACGGATGTCAGCTATAGTCCATGTCTGCTCCATGAGGACCACTCATCCAGTCTCCTAGTTTTCACCCATACTCCTCCGTCAGCTGATCCCAAGACGGATCTGAAACCTGCGAGTCTCATGATGGAGACACAAGGGAAGGAGTTTGTATCAGCATTTTCATAAACTCACAGACGGGTGCCCGACACTAAACCCTGCTGCATCTACTTCAGCCTGCGACTCAGAACTGCAGGGATTAACAAAGCACTACTAGAGTTAATGCTTGAGTACAATTTAAGGTTTATGGCGCACCTCCGGCTACTACAGCGACAAAGAAGGTGCAATCAGCTCTATGACAGTGTGTCAGGCACGGATGGTCCACAGTGCTCAGCCTGTTATGGGTGTGATTCAGATATATACGCAATGGGATGGGTATGGGGTGCTTGTCGGTAAGAACCCTAACCCTATCCCTACCGCTAAACCTAACCCACCCATCCTACAACCTAAACCTAACCCTACACCCCCACAGCCTAACTCTCCACCTAGTGCTTAACCCTAGCCCTCCCCTAGTGCCTAAACCTAACCCTCCACCTAGTGCCTAACCCTAACCCTCAACCTAGTGCCTAATCCTATCCTACCTCTAAACCTCCCCCTAGTGCCTAAACATAACCCTCCACCTAGTGCCTAACCCTAACCCTCCCTTAGTGCCTAATCCTAACCCTCCACCTAGTGCCTAACCCAGTGTTGGCTAACCTTGACACTCCAGCTGTTATGGAACTACATAACCCAGCATGCACTGCTACAGTTTTGCTATTAGGGCATGCTAAAACTGTGGCAGGGCATGCTGGGATATATAGTTCCACAACAGCTGGAGTGTCAAGGTTAGCCAACACTGGCCTAACCCTAACCCTCCACCTAGTGCCTAACCCTAACCCTCCCCCTAATGCCTAACCCTAACCCTCCCCCTAGTGCCTAACCCTAACTCTCCCCCTAGTGCCTAACCCTAACCCTCCCCCTAGTGTATAACCTTAACCCTCCCCCTAATGCCTAACCCTAATCCTCCCCCTAGTGCCTAACCCTAACCCTCCCCCTAGTGCCTAACCCTCCCCCTAGTGTATAACCTTAACCCTCCCCCTAATGCCTAACCCTCCACATAGTGCCTAACCGTCCCCCTAGTGCCTAACCCTAACCCTCCCCCTAGTGCCTAACCCTAACCCTCCCCCTAGTGCCTAACCCTAACCCTCCCCCTAGTGTATAACCTTAACCCTCCCCCTAATGCCTAACCCTAACCCTCCACATAGTGCCTAACCGTCCCCCTAGTGCCTAACCCTAACCCTCCCCCTAGTGCCTAACCCTCCCCTTAACCCCAAGGAATCGGTATGATATCCCGGATGCCGCATGGGCGGGAGTTCAAATCCTGGCAGCGGCAGCCCGACAAAACAACAGAGCCTGGCAGCGGAAGCCCGACAGCGCTGGAAATCCTGATCGTGGTAAGGCAAGTATCTACTAATCTAACCTAACCCCCCTAACCCTCCTTAGGGGTGCCTAACCCTAACCTCCCCCCCTGTGCCTAACCCTAATCCGCCCTCTAAGTGCTTAACCCCCCCCTTCCGCGCTGCCTAACCCTAAGTCCCCCCCGGGGTGCCTAACCCTAACCCTTCCTCCCCTAGCCTAACCCTAACCCCCCTCTTCCCCGCTGCCTAAACCTAAGTCCCCTGGGGGGGTGCCTAACCATAACCCTCCCTCCCCCTAGCCTAACCCTCCTCAAGGTGCCCTAAACCTAACCCTCCCCCCCGCGGCTGTCCGCTCGCGGCGCCCGGCATCCGCTCGATCGGGATGACGGGCGCCGGTCTCCCAGCGTCGGGAAATGAGCGACGTCTAGATATAGATGCTGGTCATTTATCCCATGGCGGGATAAAGCAGTCGGGAAGCCGGCTGCCGGGATTCCGGCTGCCGGCTTCCCGATTGTATACCAACCCCAATACGTACTGTCGGGATGCTGGTGTCTGCATCCCAACAGCCGGGATATAAATTACGCAATGCCGATATTTATGAAGTTGAGCAATTAACACCTGACCGAGCATGTGTCTCAGCAACAATGCGCACGCACGGAGAGTGAATTGAATTGTGATGAAATGGGGTTGTAGTGAGAATTTATTCGGTTGGAGATTGATGGACAGGGGCCATTTTGTGTGAAGTAACGGAGTGGCAGCAAAAACGCGCATTTCATGGCTGTTTTCAGGGCATGTATCTGTCTAAATCTGCAATTCTGTAAAATATGGCGCCAGTGTCTCAGTTCCTGCGGCCATTCTGCGCCACCATAGAATTACTCAGGTGGTCGATTATCGATGGACTTGCGACCGTCGCTGCCTATGTGCGCGCACTTACTTGGATCTGTGAAGCCACCAGTGGGCGTCTCAATACATCCCCTGGCAGCTGCGACATTTGCATATTTTCGCACATTAGCTGCGTACGGGATCACAGCTGCGATTGCATTAGTGCCCACATCTGGATGAGGCCCAATATTAGGTGAGGGCAAATCCTGCACAGTAATGAGCATATTAATGACACCAGGGAGAATATACCCGTGTTTGGTGGTTTATCGTTGGCTTTTTGAGGTAGGAAAATACAACAAATCACCAGTCCGAGGGCAATTATTTCATCATTTTATTTAGGTTCTCTCAACTTAGGTCTTTGTGGTGCAAGAAGCATTGCAGAGGAGGAGTTTCAGTCCGGCTTGAATGAGAGAGCGCTATAGGGATAGAGAGAAAACAGAGAGATACCTCTGTGGGCAGGAAATGCGGCTGCCGGTGGTGTATCTGCTGGGCTGTGAAGTACAAACAACCCACCGGGTATAATAGGCAGGAAATGCGGCTGCCGGTGGTCAATCAGCTGGGCTGTAAAGTACGGACAGCCCGTCGGGTGGACGCGCGTTTCGACTCTGAAGGCTTGGTCACCTGATGTGCAATTTTATGAATAAATGATATATGTCTTCTGAGATCTCAGGTACCAAGATGTGTTTCCAGGAATACACTTCTTTTTAATAAGATTTATTAAAGGTTAAGTATTATTATATATATATATTTTTTTTGTCTTTTTCTAATTTTCCTTATCTAATCTGACTAAGAGTCCACCAGTAAGACTTATTTATTCTTCTGCTTCTTTGCATAATCAGTTAGATTGTGATTTTCACTAATTTATCTGGTAGCACCACCAACCATAGCATAGTCTTACGTCAATTTATTTCCGTTAAGACCTCAATGTTGGTTTCTATAATTAAACTTTGAATGACTTACATGATTAAACTAATAACTAATTGACTAGTGCGGACCCCCCCAAACCATTTTTTACATGCAAAAAAGTGGGCCTGGTGTGTAAAAGGAGGCATGACCTCGCAAGAAAGGGGTGTGGGGTCTGTCCTGTCGAAATCACACTTTGGCCTAGGCCGTCCCTGGTCACGGGTTAGCGCTTTTGGACTCCCACTCACCGTCAGTGACCGCCTGTCACTGACTCCGCCCACTGCACCGTGGGCGTGTAATGATGCTGCCACCACCAAACTCTACCATCGGCGTTTGGAACCGCTTTTTACGTACAATCAGGTTCCTGCCTAGGCAGCTGGAACCACTTCTGCTGCGTATGCGTTTGATTAACTGCGGCCACACCTCCTGTTTGGTGTTGGCTGTATCCTCCTGATCCCTCGCAATGGACCAGGTCTGCACGGTAGCTTGGCAGAGGGCTTGAACTTGGAGACACGGAGCTCTTACTCAGAACAGCAGGAGAATGGAATAGCGTTTTGGCGCAATTCTGTTGGTCGCAGGATTGAGTCAATTGAAGTAAAGGAAAACGGTGTTTATTTGCTCAATGTCTTAAAGAAGACCCTCCCTTCCGTCTGAAGGGGAATATCACACAGAAATCAAACAGCAATTCTCCACAAAGGCTTTCCAAAGATGTACCACATACAGGAATCTTATCAGCAGCTCTTCTCCTCAAAGAAGTTACAGGGTTGTACCCATACAGGGCTCACAGTCCCTCTTTTTATGTCATTCTTACACACAACATCACAGGGAGGCAAATCCACCCTGTGTTCCTTCTAGCCAATCAGACTCTCAGAAAACATAAATAAATACGTCTTACATTTCACAGAAATGAAATTAATTACCTTGATACCACCCAAAAACATTTGCTTTCCTAAGCACAAACTGAGTTAGCATATACTGTTTCTGAAAAGGTAAATATAATGCAAATTCCTATTGCATTCGTCTCTTCACACGTCTATGACTAAACCAGTTTGGGCTTTCTGAGTCTTACACCTTCTAAGCTCTTACACAACATAGAAGCTTCCTAACCACAAACAACTTGCTTTCCCCAAACTTGCGGGGGTATCGTACACAGACACACAGGTGTCTCCCTAGCCCGCATTTCAAAGGAAAGGCTTCTTCAGTCAACACCTAACCCTTCACTGCCAGGCTAGGGTAATTACCATATCCCTCCCTAGGTGAGGCTGCCAGGCTATAGGGTAATTACCATATCCATCCCCACTGCTAGGCTAGGGTAATTACCATATCCATCCCCACTGCCAGGCTAGGGTAATTACCATATCCATCCCTAGGTGAGGCTGCCAGGCTATAGGGTAATTACCATATCCATCCCCACTGCTAGGCTAGGGTAATTACCATATCCATCCCCACTGCCAGGCTATAGGGTAATTACCATATCCATCCCTAGGTGAGGACGTCTAACCAGCAGTTTGTCTCCAAAGGTCAGGACATGTTACATTTCTATAAGTGCATTTACACCCATATTACATACAAAAATATATTCAAACATGTCATAGACTATACTACTCCACTTTATACACCAATGCATTGCAGACGCAGTGCTTTACCACAAAATATGTGTATATTAATACAGGTTACTATGAACCATGTGCAGTGTGCTTTTATACTGTGTTCACTGTAACTGTTTCAGTGCTGGTTGCAGTGGAAGCTGACTCTCCCTGTCCCGCAGTGGCCATGACACACTCTACCCACACTCCCCCAGTGCAGCAGGTCCAGGCAGCGACATGTAAAACATTAAAAACACACTTAACACTCAGCGCGTAGCACAGAGTATACATTTCCAATGGGCGCCTGGTGCCTTTTTGTCCTTTAAAAATGGCGGCACAGCACGGGGGTTAACCCCTTCAGTGCTGTGGCAGCCATTAACCCCGTGTGGCCTGCCTCCGGCCACACTTCTCCCCTCCCCCTCAAACGGGCTAAAAGAGGGCCATGTCCCAACAATTTGGCTCCTGGTCCCGCAGTCTCTTGGGGGGTTCAGGGAAGCTACCTGGGTGGCTTCGGCTCCGGCCTGGACAGTTCATCCATATTGCAGTGGGCCTTTCCTTGTCTGTGCACAATGTCCAAATAGTCACTCTGAAGTCCAAGGCTCCACCACAACAGTCTGTCAGTTTCCCTTTTGGGGGACCAGTCACACACATAGTGCCGAAGGTGGTCCAATGCTCAAACAATTGCCAACCACTGTGTTCCAATTGTGGCATACCCCACCTCCCACAGTAGCAGTATATGACTCAAACAAGCCACAGGGTGCTCCTGCCCATATGGCCCCTCCTGGCTCTGTACTGCTCCCTGTCTGTGCAATGACGCATTAGTTCGTGCCACAATGTCCTGGTCCTGAAATTGGGGCATCTGCACTGGAGCTGGTATCAGAGCCTCCTTCAATGACTGGAATGCCAACTCACAAGCGGTTATCCAGTCCATTGACTTGGGGATTCCCTCCCTGGTCAACTCTGTAAGGGGTGTCACTACAGCACTAAGGTCAGGGACAACTTGTCCATAGGGCCTTACAGTTTCTAAGGTCAGTACCTGTCTTGGGGTTGTGGGACGGGGACAGTTTCTGGTTGCCTTCACCCCCACTGGTCTGGGCCTACCACTGTCTCCCCCCACTCTACACCCTGGGGACTGCACCTCTGTCATCTCCACCTGGCATCTGTCTGTGCTACCTGTCAGACCTGCCCTACCATCTTCCTCCAATGACCTATGACTCGGGGAAGCTAACCTGTCACCTAGGCCTTCTCTCACCACCTCATCCGCTACCTGTTCCATAGTGATGGCGGACAGATCACCAGCCTCTGAGCTCTGTGTGGCATTCACCATGGGTAGGCTGCGTGTCTTCCCTGATCTACTTGGCACAAGCAGGGGACCTTGCTCCCTAACTGGCCTATCCCCTTCTACCTTCCTGGCTATCCTGTACCTTAACCCTTCCCGCCAGGTCACACTCACTGCCGCTATCCCTGGAAGGCCGCTGCCAGCTTGGCATGATATGCCTTCCAGATGTGGGTCAGCAAGCTGAGCTTCCCTGAACTCCTGTCTGGGTCCCTCACCTCCTTCAAAGTAGGGACAGTCTACAGGGGGATATGGGTTGGGATCGCTAGGGTCAGTTTGGTTGAGGTCAGTCAAAGGGAAGTCAGTGTGGTCGCTCATACTCACCACCGGAGTTGGCAAACCACTAGGGACAGGAGCATCACTGGGCACCCTCACAGGATCCAACGAGCCGGAACCAACATCCTCTGTGTTGCTAAGGGACGTAGGCATACCAGAGGCAAAAGGCATGCTGGGTAGATATGCTGATCTAGCCGCTGTAATATTTTCCTCTGGGCTGGTTGATGCTGTGGTAAGCTGCGCTGGCAGTTATCTAGCTGCTGTGGTCTTTTCCTCTGGGCTGGGCTGTTCTGGTGTAGTTGATGTAGACTGTGATCCGGAAACTTGACTCCGGGCAATGGCGTTAGCAAACAAGGTAACGGTTCCACCATCAAGGTCATCCCCCAGGATCACATCAGTTGGAAGGCCATCCATGACAGCAACATCCCTCAACTCTGGGCCAGCTCCCCAGTCCAGGTAGACTCTCACTCCATTCCGCCTGCCACGGTCACTTTGGCAGTGCAACCTGGCAGTACTGCAGCAGAATCAGTAAGGTGGGGGCTCACGACAGTGATTGAGGCCCAAGAGTCTCTTAATCCTTATCCCTGCAGGGGCCCCACTTGGACCGTCTGCAGGTGCTGCAACATATTTTGGGGTGGCCCCTTGGCCATGCAGGTGACTCTCTCTATAGAGTTCACCTGATTCTCCCCACACTCCATTGGACTGACTGGAGTAGGAACAGTCTCTTTGGGCTCACCTCTCCGGGTCAGTCAAGCATGCCGGGCTCCAGCACTCGGATTTGGGGCACGAGTCTGGGGTGCTTGGGGTGTGGGACAGTTCATCCTCAGATGTCCGATTTTCCCTTCCTGTCCAGTCGGGGCCCCGGTGGTCTCTGATGATTTGCAGGGACAGGGCGGGGCGATTGCTGGCCAAGAGCACCCGGGTTGGAGGATGCCCGCTTTGGGGGGTGATGAGCAGAAGAGGGGTGTTCCCCTGGTTGTACAGTCCATTGGGGTCGGCTACTAGTGGGGCGCTTCTGCCCTTGTGATCGAATTGCCACATACTTGTCTGCTAACTGGGCAGCCATCTTCAAGCTGGGTGGCTCCCGGTCTAGCACCCACTCCTTCACCTCTGGGGCACACCTGTGGTAGAACTGCTCTTGGCATAGCAGATCAATCAGTGCGTCCCAGGTAGTGGCACCAGATCCCTTCACCCACTTCACCATGTACTGCCTCAGCTGGGTGGCGAACTGCTCATTGGTGCTGGTAGGGTTCTTGGGCAAGTCCGGAACTTTTTCCTGTAAGACTCAGGAGTGACAAAGTTTCGCTGTAGGAGGGCCCTTACGACTTCATCATAGTCACCGCAGTCCTCGGTGGCCACTCCTCGATAGGCCTCCAGGGCCTCTCCGTGCAGTGTGGGCACTAGGTGTCTCACCCACTCCTGCTTGGGTAAATCATGTCGTTTACAAGTCCTTTCAAATACTTGCAAATGTCCATCAATGTCCCCATTGCTGTCTGCAACCTTGGCAAACTGGATACAATCTGATCCCGGTACAGCAGTCTGCAACGGTGCTTGGGGTACCACGGCCCGTGGTGCCTGCTCGTCATGCCACATCCGAATGATGAGCATACGTTCTTGTTCCGTTGCCTTTTCTCCCAATTCCGCTAGCCGATCCGCTAGGGAATCCATTCTGTCCCCCCTGGGACGTTGGGATCCCTGCCATGCTGGGGAATTCTGAGAAACATAACTGCTGTGAGAGGGGGCGGTACTTGTTGCTCTCACCACGTTCTGAGGGGCGTCCGTTGTTACGGTGGCGCACTTTCCACCTCCGTCTGATGCAACTCCACTCAGTTGTAATCAGCCATCCTACGCATTCTCCTGAACTGCAGTTACTCCTCTCCTGAGTAACTCTGCTTCTCTTGTCGGGTGACCGAAAAGCCACCTGGGATTATCCCACCGCTATGCCACCAGATGTGACTGGACGCCTTTCACCTAGGCCGTCCCTGGTCACGGGTTAGCGCTTTTGGACTCCCACTCACCGTCAGTGACCGCCTGTCACTGACTCCGCCCACTGCACCGTGTGCGTGTAACGATGCCTCCACCACCAAACTCTACCATCGGCGTTTGGAACTGCTTTTTACGTACAATCAGGTTCCTGCCTAGGCACCTGGAACCACTTCTGCTACATATGCGTTTGACTAACTGCGGACGCACCTCCTGTTTGGTGTCGGCTGTATCCTCCTGATCCCTCGCAATGGACCAGGTCTGCACCGTAGCTGGCAGAGGGCTTGAACTTGGAGACTCGAAGCTCTTACCCAGAACAGCAGGAGAACGGAATAGCGTTTTGATGCAATTCTGTTGGTCGCAGAATTGAGTCAATTGAAGTAAAAGCAAACGGTGTTTATTTGCTCAATGTCTTAAAGAAGACCCTCCCTTCCATCTGAAGGGGAATATCACACAGAAATCAAACAGCAATTCTCCACAAAGGATTTCCAAAGATGTACCACATACAGGAATCTTATCAGCAGCTCTTTTCCTCAAAGAAGTTACAGGGTTGTACCCATACAGGGCTCACAGTCCCTCTTTTTATGTCATTCTTACATACAACATCACAGGGGCCAAATCCACCCTGTGCTCCTTCTAGCCAATCAGACTCTCAGAAAACATAAATAAATACGTCTTACATTTTACAGAAATGAAATCAATTTCCTTGATACCACCCAAAAACATTTGGTTTCCTAAGCACAGACTGAGGGCCTGATTCAGAGCCGTTCGCTATTTGCGGTCGTTCGTTCAAAAACAAGGGGTGGCTATTCAAATGATCCGTTCGCAAATTGTAGTCTGTTCACGCCTCTAAGTCTGAACGAGCGAGCAAAACATACGCTCGTTTATTTGTTAAAAACGCCCCCTGGCCGCTCGCATCCTACGTCATGTCCGCTATTTATTAGATTAATCGAGTACATCGACCAGCGTATGAACTGCTCGCTATTCTTGTGGTTGGTGTTTGCTACCACAAATTTGCGAGCAGTTCTGGCTATAAAATAACCCAGTGACGTGGTCAATGACGCTGCTGAATTAATTATGCACACCCATAATACGCCCGTTTTGACCTTTAAGCACGCCTGCGTTCGGATCTCCACTCCCCATTTTCAAGCATCTTCCCCTGTTACCACCCACATACACCTCATTCTGTCACTCAAAATAGCAGGCACTCGCTATATAGCGTACAAACGATTTTTGGCCGCACTGACTGGTTCGCGCATGCGTACTAAAAACCGTACGCATGCGCAGATGTGCAAACATCGCTCGGAACGAGCGTACTGCCGCTAACGAGCGGCTCTGAATGAGGGCCTGAGTTAGCATATACTGTTTCTGAAAAGGTAAATATAATGCAAATTCCTATTGCATTCGTCTCTTCACACGTCTATGACTAAACCAGTTTGGGCTTTCTGAGTCTTACACCTTCTAAGCTCTTACACAACATAGAAGCTTCCTAACCACAAACAACTTGCTTTCCCCAAACTTGCGGGGGTATCGTATACAGACACACAGGTGTCTCCCTAGCCCGCATTTCAAAGGAAAGGCTTCTTCAGTCACCACCTAACCCCCCACTGCCAGGCTAGGGTAATTACCATATCCCTCCCTAGGTGAGGCTGCCAGGCTATAGGGTAATTACCATATCCATCCCTAGGTGAGGCTGCCTGGCTATAGGGTAATTACCATATCCATCCCCACTGCCAGGCTATAGGGTAATTACCATATCCATCCCCACTGCCAGGCTATAGGGTAATTACCATATCCATCCCTAGGTGAGGACGTCTAACCAGCAGTTTGTCTCCAAAGGTCAGGACATGTTACATTTCTATAAGTGCATTTACACCCATATTACATACAAAAATATATTCAAACATGTCATAGACTATACTACTCCACTTTATACACCAATGCATTGCAGACGCAGTGCTCTACCGCAAAATATGTGTATATTAATGCAGGTTACTATGAACCATGTGCAGTGTGCTTTTATACTGTGTCCACTGTAACTGTTTCAGCGCTGGTCGCAGTGGGAGCTGGCTCTCCCTGTCCCGCAGCGGCCATGACACATTCTACCCACACTCCCCCAGTGCAGCAGGTCCAGGCAGCGACATGTAAAACATTAAAAACACACTTAACACTCAGCGCGTAGCACAGAGTATACATTTCCAATGGGCGCCTGGTGCCTTTTTGTCCTTTAAAAATGGCGGCACAGCACGGGGGTTAACCCCTTCAGTGCTGTGGCAGCCATTAACCCCGTGTGGCCTGCCTCCGGCCACACTTCTCCCCTCCCCCTCAAACGGGCTAAAAGAGGGCCATGTCCCAACAATTTGGCTCCTGGTCCCGCAGTCTCTTGGGGGGTTCAGGGAAGCTACCTGGGTGGCTTCGGCTCCGGCCTGGACAGTTCATCCATATTGCAGTGGGCCTTTCCTTGTCTGTGCACAATGTCCAAATAGTCACTCTGAAGTCCAAGGCTCCACCACAACAGTCTGTCAGTTTCCCTTTTGGGGGACCAGTCACACACATAGTGCCGAAGGTGGTCCAATGCTCAAACAATTGCCAACCACTGTGTTCCAATTGTGGCATACCCCACCTCCCACAGTAGCAGTATATGACTCAAACAAGCCACAGGGTGCTCCTGCCCATATGGCCCCTCCTGGCTCTGTACTGCTCCCTGTCTGTGCAATGACGCATTAGTTCGTGCCACAATGTCCTGGTCCTGAAATTGGGGCATCTGCACTGGAGCTGGTATCAGAGCCTCCTTCAATGACTGGAATGCCAACTCACAAGCGGTTATCCAGTCCATTGACTTGGGGATTCCCTCCCTGGTCAACTCTGTAAGGGGTGTCACTACAGCACTAAGGTCAGGGACAACTTGTCCATAGGGCCTTACAGTTTCTAAGGTCAGTACCTGTCTTGGGGTTGTGGGATGGGGACAGTTTCTGGTTGCCTTCACCCCCACTGGTCTGGGCCTACCACTGTCTCCCCCCACTCTACACCCTGGGGACTGCACCTCTGTCATCTCCACCTGGCATCTGTCTGTGCTACCTGTCAGACCTGCCCTACCATCTTCCTCCAATGACCTATGACTCGGGGAAGCTAACCTGTCACCTAGGCCTTCTCTCACCACCTCATCCGCTACCTGTTCCATAGTGATGGCGGACAGATCACCAGCCTCTGAGCTCTGTGTGGCATTCACCATGGGTAGGCTGCGTGTCTTCCCTGATCTACTTGGCACAAGCAGGGGACCTTGCTCCCTAACTGGCCTATCCCCTTCTACCTTCCTGGCTATCCTGTACCTTAACCCTTCCCGCCAGGTCACACTCACTGCCGCTATCCCTGGAAGGCCGCTGCCAGCTTGGCATGATATGCCTTCCAGATGTGGGTCAGCAAGCTGAGCTTCCCTGAACTCCTGTCTGGGTCCCTCACCTCCTTCAAAGTAGGGACAGTCTACAGGGGGATATGGGTTGGGATCGCTAGGGTCAGTTTGGTTGAGGTCAGTCAAAGGGAAGTCAGTGTGGTCGCTCATACTCACCACCGGAGTTGGCAAACCACTAGGGACAGGAGCATCACTGGGCACCCTCACAGGATCCAACGAGCCGGAACCAACATCCTCTGTGTTGCTAAGGGACGTAGGCATACCAGAGGCAAAAGGCATGCTGGGTAGATATGCTGATCTAGCCGCTGTAATATTTTCCTCTGGGCTGGTTGATGCTGTGGTAAGCTGCGCTGGCAGTTATCTAGCTGCTGTGGTCTTTTCCTCTGGGCTGGGCTGTTCTGGTGTAGTTGATGTAGACTGTGATCCGGAAACTTGACTCCGGGCAATGGCGTTAGCAAACAAGGTAACGGTTCCACCATCAAGGTCATCCCCCAGGATCACATCAGTTGGAAGGCCATCCATGACAGCAACATCCCTCAACTCTGGGCCAGCTCCCCAGTCCAGGTAGACTCTCACTCCATTCCGCCTGCCACGGTCACTTTGGCAGTGCAACCTGGCAGTACTGCAGCAGAATCAGTAAGGTGGGGGCTCACGACAGTGATTGAGGCCCAAGAGTCTCTTAATCCTTATCCCTGCAGGGGCCCCACTTGGACCGTCTGCAGGTGCTGCAACATATTTTGGGGTGGCCCCTTGGCCATGCAGGTGACTCTCTCTATAGAGTTCACCTGATTCTCCCCACACTCCATTGGACTGACTGGAGTAGGAACAGTCTCTTTGGGCTCACCTCTCCGGGTCAGTCAAGCATGCCGGGCTCCAGCACTCGGATTTGGGGCACGAGTCTGGGGTGCTTGGGGTGTGGGACAGTTCATCCTCAGATGTCCGATTTTCCCTTCCTGTCCAGTCGGGGCCCCGGTGGTCTCTGATGATTTGCAGGGACAGGGCGGGGCGATTGCTGGCCAAGAGCACCCGGGTTGGAGGATGCCCGCTTTGGGGGGTGATGAGCAGAAGAGGGGTGTTCCCCTGGTTGTACAGTCCATTGGGGTCGGCTACTAGTGGGGCGCTTCTGCCCTTGTGATCGAATTGCCACATACTTGTCTGCTAACTGGGCAGCCATCTTCAAGCTGGGTGGCTCCCGGTCTAGCACCCACTCCTTCACCTCTGGGGCACACCTGTGGTAGAACTGCTCTTGGCATAGCAGATCAATCAGTGCGTCCCAGGTAGTGGCACCAGATCCCTTCACCCACTTCACCATGTACTGCCTCAGCTGGGTGGCGAACTGCTCATTGGTGCTGGTAGGGTTCTTGGGCAAGTCCGGAACTTTTTCCTGTAAGACTCAGGAGTGACAAAGTTTCGCTGTAGGAGGGCCCTTACGACTTCATCATAGTCACCGCAGTCCTCGGTGGCCACTCCTCGATAGGCCTCCAGGGCCTCTCCGTGCAGTGTGGGCACTAGGTGTCTCACCCACTCCTGCTTGGGTAAATCATGTCGTTTACAAGTCCTTTCAAATACTTGCAAATGTCCATCAATGTCCCCATTGCTGTCTGCAACCTTGGCAAACTGGATACAATCTGATCCCGGTACAGCAGTCTGCAACGGTGCTTGGGGTACCACGGCCCGTGGTGCCTGCTCGTCATGCCACATCCGAATGATGAGCATACGTTCTTGTTCCGTTGCCTTTTCTCCCAATTCCGCTAGCCGATCCGCTAGGGAATCCATTCTGTCCCCCCTGGGACGTTGGAATCCCTGCCATGCTGGGGAATTCTGAGAAACATAACTGCTGTTAGAGGGGGCGGTACTTGTTGCTCTCACCACGTTCTGAGGGGCGTCCGTTGTTACGGTGGCGCACTTTCCACCTCCGTCTGATGCAACTCCACTCAGTTGTAATCAGCCATCCTACGCATTCTCCTGAACTGCAGTTACTCCTCTCCTGAGTAACTCTGCTTCTCTTGTCGGGTGACCGAAAAGCCACCTGGGATTATCCCACCGCTATGCCACCAGATGTGACTGGACGCCTTTCACCTAGGCCGTCCCTGGTCACGGGTTAGCGCTTTTGGACTCCCACTCACCGTCAGTGACCGCCTGTCACTGACTCCGCCCACTGCACCGTGTGCGTGTAACGATGCCTCCACCACCAAACTCTACCATCGGCGTTTGGAACTGCTTTTTACGTACAATCAGGTTCCTGCCTAGGCACCTGGAACCACTTCTGCTACGTATGCGTTTGACTAACTGCGGACGCACCTCCTGTTTGGTGTCGGCTGTATCCTCCTGATCCCTCGCAATGGACCAGGTCTGCACCGTAGCTGGCAGAGGGCTTGAACTTGGAGACTCGAAGCTCTTACCCAGAACAGCAGGAGAACGGAATAGCGTTTTGATGCAATTCTGTTGGTCGCAGAATTGAGTCAATTGAAGTAAAAGCAAACGGTGTTTATTTGCTCAATGTCTTAAAGAAGACCCTCCCTTCCATCTGAAGGGGAATATCACACAGAAATCAAACAGCAATTCTCCACAAAGGATTTCCAAAGATGTACCACATACAGGAATCTTATCAGCAGCTCTTTTCCTCAAAGAAGTTACAGGGTTGTACCCATACAGGGCTCACAGTCCCTCTTTTTATGTCATTCTTACATACAACATCACAGGGGCCAAATCCACCCTGTGCTCCTTCTAGCCAATCAGACTCTCAGAAAACATAAATAAATACGTCTTACATTTTACAGAAATGAAATCAATTTCCTTGATACCACCCAAAAACATTTGGTTTCCTAAGCACAGACTGAGGGCCTGATTCAGAGCCGTTCGCTATTTGCGGTCGTTCGTTCAAAAACAAGGGGTGGCTATTCAAATGATCCGTTCGCAAATTGTAGTCTGTTCACGCCTCTAAGTCTGAACGAGCGAGCAAAACATACGCTCGTTTATTTGTTAAAAACGCCCCCTGGCCGCTCGCATCCTACGTCATGTCCGCTATTTATTAGATTAATCGAGTACATCGACCAGCGTATGAACTGCTCGCTATTCTTGTGGTTGGTGTTTGCTACCACAAATTTGCGAGCAGTTCTGGCTATAAAATAACCCAGTGACGTGGTCAATGACGCTGCTGAATTAATTATGCACACCCATAATACGCCCGTTTTGACCTTTAAGCACGCCTGCGTTCGGATCTCCACTCCCCATTTTCAAGCACCTTCCCCTGTTACCACCCACATACGCCTCATTCTGTCACTCAAAATAGCAGGCACTCGCTATATAGCGTACAAACGATTTTTGGCCGCACTGACTGGTTCGCGCATGCGTACTAAAAACCGTACGCATGCGCAGATGTGCAAACATCGCTCGGAACGAGCGTACTGCCGCTAACGAGCGGCTCTGAATGAGGGCCTGAGTTAGCATATACTGTTTCTGAAAAGGTAAATATAATGCAAATTCCTATTGCATTCGTCTCTTCACACGTCTATGACTAAACCAGTTTGGGCTTTCTGAGTCTTACACCTTCTAAGCTCTTACACAACATAGAAGCTTCCTAACCACAAACAACTTGCTTTCCCCAAACTTGCGGGGGTATCGTATACAGACACACAGGTGTCTCCCTAGCCCGCATTTCAAAGGAAAGGCTTCTTCAGTCACCACCTAACCCCCCACTGCCAGGCTAGGGTAATTACCATATCCCTCCCTAGGTGAGGCTGCCAGGCTATAGGGTAATTACCATATCCATCCCTAGGTGAGGCTGCCTGGCTATAGGGTAATTACCATATCCATCCCCACTGCCAGGCTAGGGTAATTACCATATCCATCCCCACTGCCAGGCTATAGGGTAATTACCATATCCATCCCTAGGTGAGGACGTCTAACCAGCAGTTTGTCTCCAAAGGTCAGGACATGTTACATTTCTATAAGTGCATTTACACCCATATTACATACAAAAATATATTCAAACATGTCATAGACTATACTACTCCACTTTATACACCAATGCATTGCAGACGCAGTGCTCTACCGCAAAATATGTGTATATTAATGCAGGTTACTATGAACCATGTGCAGTGTGCTTTTATACTGTGTCCACTGTAACTGTTTCAGCGCTGGTCGCAGTGGGAGCTGGCTCTCCCTGTCCCGCAGCGGCCATGACACATTCTACCCACACTCCCCCAGTGCAGCAGGTCCAGGCAGCGACATGTAAAACATTAAAAACACACTTATCAATACTCAGCGCATAGCACAGAGTATACATTTCCAATGGGCGCCTGGCGCCTTTTTGTCCTTTTAAAAATGGCGGCACAGCACGGGGGTTAACCCCTTCAGTGCTGTGGCAGCCATTAACCCCGTGTGGCCTGCCTCCAGCCACAACCCCACATTAAAAATATTAAACTCATTGACCTCCACAAAAAAAACGTGCCCCTAGAGCAGAAAACCAAAACACAAATGTCACCCTCTACATCTGAGTATTTTCTATTCTCTGCTCCCTCCCCTACAGGGGTTAATTTACCTGTTTTTCTCCTGTAGCGCAGTCTCACTCCTGTCACCGTGGGTCACCAGAAGTCCGCGGAGTTGCCAGCAGTAAGTGGCACTGGCGGGGGAAAGGGAGCCCCTTTAGGAGGTGAAACCAGCCAGATGCCATTGGGGAAAGCAGGCGCGCATGCAGGGGGGGTTTCCGAGTACCTAGAAACCCCCCCTGCCCGTCGATCCATCGCCGCGCACTGGCAGCTTAATAAGGGACCCGGCGGCAAATTTGTCCACTAACGCCAATCATGCCTCGCGGACTGGCATCCAATCAGGAGCGGCCACGTGGCCGCTTCTAATTGGCTGTTGTTCCTCACGGCCGGCGACCAATCAATAGCGGCCATGTGGCCGCTCCTAATTGGCTGTCGGTCAGCGCGGCCGGCGCACTATTCTAATGTGCCTCCGGGGATCCTGAAGGGAAGGGTGCACACCACTGCGGCGAAGCAAGTCCTGAGAGAGCGGGGCTATGTGCAGAAATGCCGGTGAGGTGGATGTGTGTATGCCGATGATGCCGATGATGAAGGGGCTGTGTGTACTGTGTAAGCAGATGGTGTAGGGGCTGTATTACACAGTATACACAGCCCCTCACTATCTGATCTGCATACACACAGAGCAGATGTAAGGTGCTGTGTGTATGCAGATCATTTAGTGAGGGGCTGTGTGCACTGTGTAGGCAGATGGTGAGGGTCTGTGTGTACAAATGGTGAGGGGCTGTGTGTATAGGTAAGGGGAACAGAGTGCTGTGGCGATTGCTGAGGGGAGTGGTGAGGGGAGAAGTGAGTGCTGCAGTTAGGTGAGGAGAGGTGAGTGGTCATGTGAGGAGGGGTGTGCTGCTGTGAGGAGAAGGTAGGTGTGAGGAGAAGTGAGTGCTGTGGGGAGGGGAGGTGTGAGGAGAAGTGAGTGCTGTGGGGAGGGTAGGTGTGAGGAGAGGTGAGTGCTGTGGGGAGGGGAGGTGTGAGGAGAGGTGAGTGCTGTGGGGAGGGGAGGTGTGAGGAGAGGTGAGTGCTGTGGGGAGGGGAGGTGTGAGGAGAAGTGAGTGCTGTGGTGAGGGGAGATGTGAGGAGAAGTGAGTGCTGTGGGGAGGGGAGGTGTGAGGAGAGGTGACTGCTGTGGGGAGGGGAGGTGTGAGGAGAGGTGACTGCTGTGGGGAGGGGAGGTGTGAGGAGAAGTGAGTGCTGTGGGGAGGGGAGGTGTGAGGAGAAGTGAGTGCTGTGGTGAGGGGAGATGTGAGGAGAAGTGAGTGCTGTGGGGAGGGGAGGTGTGAGGAGAAGTGAGTGCTGTGGGGAGGGGAGGTATGAGCATGAGGAGAGGTGTGTGTTGCAGTGCGGTGAGGTGTGGGCTGCAGTGAGGAGAGGTGTGGGCTGTGGGGAGGGGAGGTGTGAGCATGAGGAGAGGTGTGGGCTGCAGTGAGGAGAGGTGTGGGCTGCAGTGAGGAGAGGTGTGCTGCTGCAAAGGGAGAGGAGCAGAGAGGGAGGAAAGAAGACTTCCAGAAGAAAAGAAGAAGGAAGAGCCGGCCAAGATGGACCTACAGCAAGAAGCTGAGGACCGGAGAGTGTTGCAGTGGTGGAAAGGAAAAGACCTAAATGAATCTCCCCTCTGCAGCCTCTCCCAGCGCCATGGTAGGCAGCTTCGCCCACTTTCACTTATTTAATCCTCCCTAGACCACCGGGGTTGTTGGACACTAGGCCCGTTGTGGGCGTATCCTGAGTGCATATAATAAACTCTAAGCATAGCTCAGTCTCATACAATCAGATACAGGCAGCGCTCTCCTCGGGTACTCAGTAATCCAGGCTTATTAATCCATTTCTGTGCCACTTTACAGATGCATTTATTACATATTTTGTCACGGCATCTGAAAGGTTGCACAGTAATGAATTAACAAGCTTGGATTATTGAGGAGGAGTGCTGCATGTATGTGTTTAGATTTTTGCCATTGGTTTTGTAACCAAGTATTGGAAACCCCCCTTTCAAAATCCTGCATTTGCCACTGGAAAGGGTCCTAGACACATGTCTGGCGGGCGGGAGAAATGCAGATGGTGTTCCCCGGCCGCACAGCTTGTTAGAAGGAGGATAATCAGCAGCGCATGGTGCAGATGACACGCGGCCCAGCCCGCCCCAGGCCTCAGCCAATAACAATCAACCAGATTCTTATTGGCTATTGCTGTCACAGTTACAGCTGCCAGAGACAGCCGCGGCTTCATCTAACCGCAGCTATAGTTTGGAGCAGCGGCCAATAAGAATCACACTGATTCCTATTGGCTGCTGGTGATACAGCTGACGCAGCAGCCAATAGGAATCTGCCTGACTCTTATTGGCTGCTGCTGGTTGCCCCCGCATGTCCACCGCAATCGAGTGGTCGCGTGTTGACCGTGCTTGGTGTCTTGGCCAACCCGGATTTAAATAAATAGCTATCGGTGTTCTGCCAAATCTACATCTCGGTGTCTTTAGTATTTATATTCTAGTGCTTAGATGACTTATACACATGATACGTCTCATTCCAAAGAAGGTTTAAAGCTGGGTACAAACCAAACGATGGTGCGACCCGGCTACAGCACGATGTGATGGAATGATACATTGTGCGCGCCGTACAGTCTCTACGATCTGGAGTATGATTGTGCCATGTATGGTTACATGTAACTACACTGCTACGTCCATTGCAACGTTCCATCTACCGCGCAGAACAGCAGGCGATCGATACGATGATCGGCCATCATACAGATCAGCTGTACACACTGCTCCTGATTGAGGGATGGACAGAATTGCAGCTGGAGGTGTCTGTATGACAAAGGGGTAACCGTTGCTCGCGATTGTCATCCCTTTGTCCAGGCTGTGGAAGCTGAAGCTTGTGAGGCCAGGAAAACTGACGCAGACTGTGGCCTCGTCCCCACTTTTCCAGGAATGCTGCACAGGAACGCCCCCGCTGCAGCTTGGGATGTTCTGCGTGCAATATAGCATGACCCGTTCTGCAGATGAGCAGACCTCTCACCATCGGGTTATTGTACATATACGATGTGTACAAAATATCGTTCTGATCCGCGCTGGTACGATAGATCATACAATACATCGTATAGTGTGTACCTGGCTTATGAGTCAGAGATGGCCTCCGGTGTTCTGTGTCCACCAGGTCTGAGTGGCAATACTCCTGGAGACTGTGCGTGCAGAACCATGGACAGACAGAGGAGACGTACCCAATGCAATATTCATGTCATTTGCTGACTGTTTGCAGCTGTGTGTGCGTCTAAATCCCTAAACAGTTGCATGACACATGCGCCCCACAGTGTTACCACCGGACGGATTGAGCCGTGATGACTCTGGAACGTATTGGGCATTTCTGGGCAGTGAGTGGATGATATTATGGGTGTGCAATGGGAGTGTCCAGAAGTGGTTTAGGACTAAGATCCTGATTCAGCTTAGGATGGTATTCTAGCAAGCAGCTCTGCAATTCCTTCCTTGCAAATATGGTAATGTAGCAGGATGCGTCACGCCATCGGGAATCTGCGTTCAGCAGTGCACTGCTGAATAAGGCTCTAAGGGCCTGATTCACTACCGACCGCAACTGCAATTACGCACTCAATCGGGCGATTGTTGCGTTCTGCGCTTACATCACAGTGCGCATGTGCGAAGTCTCCGTTGCCATCTTGACTACGCAGACCCATTGCAGAGTGAATGACAGGAAGTACCGTTTGTGGGTGTGACGGTCAGTGGTCACCGAAACGCATGCGTGCCACTGCGTTTGAATGCTGTTACAGGGGCGTGCATAAATTAGCCACTGCTATGCCATACGCAGCTTGTGTGCTGACTGCATGTGATGAGGTTAGTAATTCCTGAGTAAGGTCAGAGCCTGTGTAAGTGTGTGTGAGGCTGTGATGGTACTCCATGTTACTGATGGTCTCTCAGTCTTGTGTAATCACTGCGTGTGATGATGTTAGTAATTCCTGAGTAAGGTCAGAGCCTGTGTAAGTGTGTGTGAGGCTGTGATGGTACTCCATGTTACTGATTGTCTCTCAGTCTTGTGTAATCACTGCGTGTGATGATGTTAGTAATTCTTGAGTAAGGTCAGAGCCTGTGTAAGTGTGTGTGAGGCTGTGATGGTACTCCATGTTACTGATGGTCTCTCAGTCTTGTGTAATCACTGTGTGATGAAGTTAGTAATTCCTGAGTAAGGTCAGAGCCTGTGTAAGTGTTTGTGAGGCTGTGATGGTACTCCATGTTACTGATGGTCTCTCAGTCTTGTGTAATCACTGTGTGTGATGAGGTTAGTGATTCCTGAGTAAGGTCAGAGCCTGTGTAAGTGTATGTGAGGATGTGATGGTACTCCATGTTACTGATGGTTTCTCAGTCTTGTGTAATCACTGTGTGATGAAGTTAGTAATTCCTGAGTAAGGTCAGAGCCTGTGTAAGTGTTTGTGAGGCTGTGATGGTACTCCATGTTACTGATGGTCTCTCAGTCTTGTGTAATCACTGTGTGTGATGAGGTTAGTGATTCCTGAGTAAGGTCAGAGCCTGTGTAAGTGTATGTGAGGATGTGATGGTACTCCATGTTACTGATGGTTTCTCAGTCTTGTGTAGTCACTGTGTGTGATGAGGTTAGTAATTCCTGAGTAAGGTCAGAGCCTGTGTAAGTATGTGTGAGGCTGTGATGGTACTCCATGTTACTGATGGTCTCTCAGTCTTGTGTAATCACTGTGTGTGATGAGGTTAGTAATTCCTGAGTAAGGTCAGAGCCTGTGTAAGTGTGTGTGAGGCTGTGATGGTACTCCATGTTACTGATGGTATCTCAGTGTTGTGTAATCACTGTGTGATGAGGTTAGTGATTCCTGAGTAAGGTCAGAGCCTGTGTAAGTGTGTGTGAGGATGTGATGGTACTCCATGTTACTGATGGTCTCTCAGTCTTGTGTAGTCACTGCATGTGATGAGGTTAGTAATTCCTGAGTAAGGTCAGAGCCTGTGTAAGTGTTTGTGAGGCTGTGATGGTACTCCATGTTACTGATGGTCTCTCAGTCTTGTGTAATCACTGTGTGTGATGAGGTTAGTGATTCCTGAGTAAGGTCAGAGCCTGTGTAAGTGTGTGTGAGGATGTGATGGTACTCCATGTTACTGATGGTCTCTCAGTCTTGTGTAATCACTGTGTGTGATGAGGTTAGTAATTCCTGAGTAAGGTCAGAGCCTGTCTAAGTGTGTGATGCTGTGATGGTACTCCATGTTACTGATGGTATCTCAGTCTTGTGTAATCACTGTGTGTGATGAGGTTAGTAATTCCTGAGTAAGGTCAGAGCCTGTGTAAGTGTGTGTGAGGCTGTGATGGTACTCCATATTACTGATGGTGTCTTAGTCTTGTGTAATCACTGCGTGTGATGAGGTTAGTAATTGCTGAGTAAGGTCAGAGCTGTGTAAGTGTGTGTGAGGATGTGATGGTACTCCATGTTACTGATGGTTTCTCAGTCTTGTGTAATCACTGTGTGTGATGAGGTTAGTAATTCCTGAGTAAGGTCAGAGCCTGTGTAAGTGTGTGTGAGGCTGTGATGGTACCCCATGTTACTGATGGTATCTCAGTCTTGTGTAATCACTGCGTGTGATGAGGACAGTAATTTCTGAGTAACATCAGACCCTGTGTAAGTGTGTGTGATGCTGTGTTGGTACTCCATGTTACTGATGGTATCTCAGTCTTGTGTAATCACTGTGTGTGATGAGGTTAGTAATTCCTGAGTAAGGTCAGAGCCTGTGTAAGTGTGTGTGAGGCTGTGATGGTACCCCATGTTACTGATGGTATCTCAGTCTTGTGTAATCACTGCGTGTGATGAGGATAGTAATTTCTGAGTAACATCAGACCCTGTGTAAGTGTGTGTGATGCTGTGTTGGTACTCCATGTTACTGATGGTATCTCAGTCTTGTGTAATCACTGTGTGTGATGAGGTTAGTAATTCCTGAGTAAGGTCAGAGCCTGTGTAGGTGTGTGTGAGGATGTGATGGTACTCCATGTTACTGATGGTATCTTAGTCTTGTGTAATCACTGTGTGTGATGAGGTTAGTAATTCCTGAGCAAGGTCAGAGCCTGTGTAAGTGTGTGTGAGGCTGTGATGGTACTCCATGTTACTGATGGTATCTCAGTCTTGTGTAATCACTGCGTGTGATGAGGATAGTAATTTTTGAGTAACATCAGACCCTGTGTAAGTGTGTGTGAAGCTGTGTTGGTACTCCATGTTACTGATGGTATCTCAGTCTTGTGTAGTCACTGTGTGTGATGAGGTTAGTAATTCCTGAGTAAGGTCAGAGCCTGTGTAAGTGTGTGTGAGGATGCGATGGTACTCCATGTTACTGATGGAATCTCAGTCTTGTGTAAACACTGTTTGTGATGATGTTAGTAATTCCTGAGTAAGGTCAGAGCCTGTGTAAGTGTGTGTGAGGCTGTGATGGTACTCCATGTTACTAACGGTTTCTCAGTCTTGTGTAATCACTGCGTTTCATGAGGTTAGTAATTCCTGAGTAAGGTCAGAGCCTGTGTAAGTGTGTGCGAGACTGTGATGTTACTCCATGTTACCGATGGTTTCTCAGTCTTGTGTAGTCACTGTGTGCAATGAGGTTAGTAAATCCTGAGTAAGGTCAGAACCTGTGTAAGTGTGTGTGAGGCTGTGGTGGTACGCCATGTTACTGATGGTATCTCAGTCTTGTGTAATCACATCGTGTGATGAGGTTAGTAATTCCTGAGTAAGGTCAGAGCCTGTGCAAGTATGTGTGAGGCTGTGATGGTACTCCATGTTACTGATGGTTTCTCAGTCTTGTGTTGTCACTGTGTGTAATGAGGTTAGTAATTCCTGAGTAAGGTCAGAGCCTGTGTAAGTGTGTGTGAGGCTGTGATGGTTCTCCATGTTACTGATGGTTTCTCAGTCTTGTGTAGTCGCTACTTATGATGAGGTTAGTAATTCCTGAGTAAGGTCAGAGCCTGTGTAAGTGTGTGCGAGACTGTGATGTTACTCCATGTTACCGATGGTTTCTCAGTCTTGTGTAGTCACTGTGTGCAATGAGGTTATTAAATCCTGAGTAAGGTCAGAACCTGTGTAAGTGTGTGTGAGGCTGTGATGGTACTCCATGTTACTGATGGTCTCTCAGTCTTGTGTAGTCACTGTGTGTGATGAGGTTAGTAATTCCTGAGTAAGATCAGAGCATGTGTAAGTTTGTGTGAGGCTGTGATGGTACTCCATGTTACTAATGGTTTCTCAGTCTTGTGTAATCACTGCGCTTTATGAGGTTAGTAATTCCTGAGTTAGGTCAGAGCCTGTGTAAGTGTGGGTGAGGATGTGATGGTACTCCATGTTACTGATGGTCTCTCAGTCTTGTGCAGTCACTGTGTGTAATGAGGTTGGTAATTCCTGAGTAAGGTCAGAGCCTGTGTAAGTGTGTGTGAGACTGTGATGTTTCTCCATGTTACCGATGGTTTCTCAGTCTTGTGTAGTCACTGTGTGTAATGAGGTTAGTAATTCCTAAGTAAGGTCAGAGCCTGTGTAAGTGTGTGTGAGGCTGTGATGGTACTCCATGTTACTGATAGTATCTCAGTCTTGTGTAGTCACTGTGTGTGATGACGTTAGTAATTCCTGAGTAAGGTCAGAGCCAGTGTAAATGTGTGTGAGGCTGTGATGGTACTCCATGTTACTGATGGTTTCTCAGTCTTGTGTAATCACTGCGTGTGATGAGGTTAGTAATTCCTGAGTAATGTCAGAGCCTGTGTAAGTGTGTGTGAGGCTGTGATGGTACTAAATGTTACTGATGGTCTCTCAGTCTTGTGTAGTCACTGTGTGTGATGAGGTTAGTAATTCCTGAGTAAGGTCAGAGCCTGTATAAGTGTGTGTGAGGCTGTGATGGTACTCCATGTTACTAATGGTTTCTCAGTCTTGTGTAATCACTGTGTTTTATGAGGTTAGTAATTCCTGAGTGAGGTCAGAGCCTGTGTAAGTGTGTGTGAGGATGTGATGGTACTCCATGTTACTGATGGTTCTCAGTCTTGTGTAGTCACTGTGTGTAATGAGGTTAGTAATTCCTGAGTATGGTCAGAGCCTGTGGAAGTGTGTGAGGCTGTGATGGTACTCCATGTTACTGATGGTGTCTCAGTCTTGTGTAGTCACTGCGTGTGATGAGGTTAGTAATTCCTGAGTAAGGTCAAAGCCTGTGTAAGTGTTTGAGTGGCTGTGATGGTACTCCATGTTACTGATGGTGTCTCAGTCTTGTGTAGTCTCTGCATGTGATGAGGTTATTAATTCCTGAGTAAGGTCAGAGCCTGTGTAAGTGTGTGAGAGGCTGTTATGGTACTCCATGTTACTAATGGTTTCTCAGTCTTGTGTAATCACTGCGCTTTATGAGGTTAGTAATTCCTGAGTAAGGTCAGAGCCTGTGTAAGTGTGTGTGAGGATGTGATGGTACTCCATGTTACTATTGGTCTCTCAGTCTTGTGCAGTCACTGTGTGTAATGAGGTTAGTAATTCCTGAGTAAGGTCAGAGCCTGTGTAAGTGTGTGTGAGACTGTGATGTTACTCCATGTTACCGATGGTCTTGTGTAGTCACTGTGTGTAATGAGGTTAGTAATTCCTGAGTAATGTCAGAGCCTGTGTAAGTGTGTTTGAGGCTGTGATGGTACTCCATGTTACTGATAGTATCTCAGTCTTGTGTAGTCACTGTGTGTGATGATGTTAGTAATTCCTGAGTAAGGTCAGAGCCTGTGTAAATGTGTGTGAGGCTGTGATGGTACTCAATGTTACTGATGGTCTCTCAGTCTTGTGTAGTCACTGTGTGTGATGAGGTAAGTAATTCCTGAGTAAGGTCAGAGCCTGTGTAAGTGTGTGTGAGGCTGTGATGGTACTCCATGTTACTAATGGTTTCTCAGTCTTGTGTAATCACTGCGTTTGATGAGGTTAGTAATTCCTGATTAAGGTCAGAGCCTGTGTAAGTGTGTGTGAGGATGTGATGGTACTCCAGGTTACTGATGGTTCTCAGTCTTGTGTAGTCACTGTTTGTAATGAGGTTAGCAATTCCTGAGTATGGTCAGAGCCTGTGTAAGTGTGTGTGAGGCTGTGATGGTACTCCATGTTACTGATGGTCTCTCAGTCTTGTGTAGTCACTGCTTGTGATGAGGTTAGTAATTCCTGAGTATGGTCAGAGCCTGTGGAAGTGTGTGAGAGGCTGTGATGGTACTCCATGTTACTGATGGTTCTCAGTCTTGTGTAATCACTGTGTGTGATGAGGTTAGTAATTCCTGAGTAAGGTCAGAGCCTGTGTAAGTGTGTGTGAGGATGTGATGGTACTCCATGTTACTGATGGTTTCTCAGTCTTGTGTAGTCACTGTGGGTGATGAGGTTAGTAATTCCTGAATAAGGTCAAAGCCTGTGTAAGTGTGTGTGAGGCTGTGATGGTACTCCATGTTACTGATGGTCTCTCAGTCTTGTGTAGTCACTGTGTGTGATGAGGTTAGTGATTCCCGAGTAAGGTCAGAGCCTGTGTAAGTGTTTGTGAGGATGTGATGGTACTCCATGTTACTGATGGTCTCTCAGTCTTGTGTAGTCACTGTGTGTGATGAGGTTAGTAATTCCTGAGTAAGGTCAGAGCCTGTGTAAGTGTGTGTGAGGATGTGATTGTACTCCATGTTACTGATGGTATCTCAGTCTTGTGTAATCACTGTGTGTGATGAGGTTAGTAATTCATGAGTAAGGTCAGAGCCTGTGTAAGTGTGTGTGAGGCTGTGATGGTACTCCATGTTACCGATGGTTTCTCAGTCGTGTGTAGTCACTGTGTGTAATGTGGTTAGTAATTCCTGAGTAAGGTCAGAGCCTGTGTAAGTGTGTGTGAGACTGTGATGTTACTCCATGTTACCGATGGTCTTGTGTAGTCACTGTGTGTAATGAGGTTAGTAATTCCTGAGTAAGGTCAGAGCCTGTGTAAGTGTGTTTGAGGCTGTGATGGTACTCCATGTTACTGATAGTATCTCAGTCTTGTGTAGTCACTGTGTGTGATGATGTTAGTAATTCCTGAGTAAGGTCAGAGCCTGTGTAAATGTGTGTGAGGCTGTGATGGTACTCAATGTTACTGATGGTCTCTCAGTCTTGTGTAGTCACTGTGTGTGATGAGGTAAGTAATTTCTGAGTAAGGTCAGAGCCTTTGTAAGTGTGTGTGAGGCTGTGATGGTACTCCATGTTACTAATGGTTTCTCAGTCTTGTGTAATCACTGTCTTTGATGAGATTAGTAATTCCTGATTAAGGTCAGAGCCTGTGTAAGTGTGTGTGAGGATGTGATGGTACTCCAGGTTACTGATGGTTCTCAGTCTTGTGTAATCACTGTGTGTAATGAGGTTAGCAATTCCAGAGTATGGTCAGAGCCTGTGTAAGTGTGTGTGAGGCTGTGATGGTACTCCATGTTACTGATGGTATCTCAGTCTTGTGTAGTCACTGCGTGTGATGAGGTTAGTAATTCCCGAGTATGGTCAGAGCCTGTGGAAGTGTGTGAGAGGCTGTGATGGTACTCCATGTTACTGATGGTTCTCAGTCTTGTGTAATCACTGTGTGTGATGAGGTTAGTAATTCCTGAGTAAGGTCAGAGCCTGTGTAAGTGTGTGTGAGGATGTGATGGTACTCCATGTTACTGATGGTTTCTCAGTCTTGTGTAGTCACTGTGGGTGATGAGGTTAGTAATTCCTGAGTAAGGTCAAAGCCTGTGTAAGTGTGTGTGAGGCTGTGATGGTACTCCATGTTACTGATGGTCTCTCAGTCTTGTGTAGTCACTGTGTGTGATGAGGTTAGTGATTCCCGAGTAAGGTCAGAGCCTGTGTAAGTGTGTGTCAGGATGTGATTGTACTCCATGTTACTGATGGTATCTCAGTCTTGTGTAATCACTGTGTGTGATGAGGTTATTAATTCATGAGTAAGGTCAGAGCCTGTGTAAGTGTGTGTGAGGCTGTGATGGTACTCCATGTTACCGATGGTTTCTCAGTCGTGTGTAGTCACTGTGTGTAATGAGGTTAGTAATTCCTGAGTAAGGTCAGAGCCTGTGTAAGTGTGTGTGAGGCTGTGATTGTACTCCATGTTACTTATGGTTTCTCAGTATTGCTAATTATTACAGATGTGTGTAAGGTAAAGTGGGCGTCCTTATGTTAGGCTGCGACAGTATTGCGATTGCAATCATTAGCATATCATCGCAATGAGACTGCCTGCGTAATCACTATTGCGATTGCAATAGCATTACTTACTGAATCTGAGCCGGACGCTATTTGCGGACGGTCGTTATAAAAAAGGGGCCCGGATATTTAAATTGAGCGCTCGCTCTTTGCAGTGTGTTGACGCCTCTATGTCTGAGCGAGCTATTTTGTAATACGTTTGCATCACACGTCATCTCAGGTATTTATTAGATTAATCGGGTACATAGAAAGGCATCTGAACTGCTCGCAGTGGTTGTCATAGGATTTACTTCCCGCTATCACTGCGAGTAGTTCAGGCTAAAAGACAACCAAGTGCCGTGGTCGATGCCGCTCCTTTACTAATTATGCACTCCCATTAAACGCCCTTTTGACCGTTTGGCACTCCTGCGTTCGGATCTCCACTCCCCCGTTTTCAAGCACCTTCCCCTGTTACCACCCACAAACGGTACATTCTGTCACTCAAATTAGCAGCCCCTCGCTGTTTTACGAGCACACAATTTCCGACCGCAATGACTGGTTTGCGCGTGCGCATTATGACCCATACGCATGCGCTTACGAGCAGCTCTGAATCAGGCCCTCAGTCCCTTAATGCTTAAATATATTGGAGGCCGTACCCAAATGTTTCTGTACGGGGCTGGTGCACGTCCCAATGGTGCCATTGATGGTAGTGACTGCAGATGCACAAAGTGGGCGTCCCAGCCCTTGCGCAGTCAGATGCACACTTCTACACTAGGGGAAGGGCTGACAGTAGTAAAGTCACATATGCAACTGCAGCAAAATTAACCCCATTCCATTCATCCTGAAAAGGACCCACATGCTAACATGCATGCAAACCGTGGGTGCAAGGAGTGTGGCTGCTATGGTGCTCGAGCTGCCTCTGTGGCCCACCGCTCCCCTGCACCCTGAATGTTGATCTAGGGCTGGACCGCCAGTTGATTACAGCTGGCGCATCGTCAGGCAGACATCGAGGGACAGCGCCGCTGGTCACGAAGCAATCAAAGCTCATAGACTGACAGCCAATCAGTAGTGGTGGCTCCTGATTGTCTCCCGGTCCAATAGCTCCAACTGGCTTGCGCCGCTGCTGTCTTCCATGTCTTCCACTGCCTGTCCCTGCACCAGCTGCAATTATCTGGGGGCCCAGCCCCAAATCCACACCTGCTGGCTGCTGATGGCACACAGGTGGAAATGGGAGGCTGCTGGAGGGACACGGGGGCTGAGTTGCTGGGGGGGCATAATGGGGGTCATTCAGACCCACTCACGAGTGGCAGTACGCTCGCAAGTGGGTCGATGGTCCCCACTGCGCATGCGCACGACGGAGGGAGCTCCGTCGTGCGCATGCGCGAGACCCGGCGAGCGAAGGACTTTCCATCGCTCCGGGTCTTGCACCAAAGGGGGCGTGCTGTCGATGTTGATTGACAGCACGCCCCCTTTGGTGGGCGTGCCTGCCAGACGGAGGCGTTCCCATGGGAACGCCTACCGTCTGAAGGCGGCCCCACTGACATCACTAGTGATGTCAGTGGGAGTGATTTTGGCTCTGATAGAGCCAAAATCACTCCAGGGCTTGTGGTTGAGAAACCCGACCACAGGGTATCGCTCGCACGTCCGATGGTCGCGATGGTCAAGACCATCGCGACCATCTTGTTGCACGCTCGTATATGCTGTGGGTGGTGACCCACAGCTATACGAGCATCCAGGAGGACGCTCCATATTAATGGAGGAGGGCCCTGATTCAGAGCGAGCGCTCTGGTCAGAGTGTCCGGCTCTGAATCAGGGCCAATGTGTAAGGGGCACTACTATTGTGTGGAATAATGTGTTATATGGGGCATTACTACTATGTGGCATAATCTGTACAGGGCATTACTGTGTGGTATAATTTGTAACTATGTAGTGTAAGGGGCATTACTATGTAGTGTAAGGGGCATTACTGTGTAGTGAAGGGGCATTACTGTGTGGCATCATGTATAAGAGGCACTACTACTGCATGGCATAATGTGTATAAGGGGTACTACAGTGTGGAATAACCTGTATGGGCTCTGTGTGGCATATATTGTATAGCAGGTGCTGCACTTATTAAACAGTTTAATGAGTGCAGCACCTGCCTTAAAATATTTGCTGAATAAGAATCCCCTATGTCCATAGGGGGAAAACATTTCTTATCATATAGGTGCGTATCCACAAACACACCAAGTGTTCTGCAGCTTCTAAGATTCTTACATTTAACAATTGCCTGGATCAGTGTTTATATAACTTTGCGTGGCATAACCTGTATAAGGTCTGTGTGGCATAATGTGTATAAGGGGTACTACTGTGTGCCATACCTTGAATGGGCTCTGTGTGGGGCAAGTATATGTGTTTTTTTCCCTCTGGGGGCCCTTTTAAGATCTTGCTATGTGGCCCTTGCATGCAAACACAGAGGCTTCGGATTTAATATGAACTTGCATGAGTCTTCAAGTTTGCTCAGACTGATATTAAAAATATACTTTTGTAGCTTTCTCACAGTTTTTTGGCAGACTGCCAATTTCCACTGGAACCTGTGTAATGTAACAGTGTCCCCATTTTTTGGGATTGTGTGACAGTGTGTAGCCCTGACGAATTTCAAACCTTAGCAAAAACCTAATCTTGATCATACTACACCACCATGCCAAATTTGGTGGAGCTAGGTCCAAAACTGTGGCCGTGCATAAAGGACAAACAGATGGACAGACAGACGGACAGACAGACACAGACAGGCTTTCTCGCTTATTATAGAGATTTTAAACAAAAGAGTCATTTATACTAAACTGATTTATTGTCTTTTATTTTTACACCAAAATTAGCTCTAAGTTCCAAAATATCCTCCTACTCACCAATCACCAATCAATGAGCAATTAACCATAAAAATGCCCTTCCACAGGGACCATTGCACCAGTCTGACAGTCAGGCCTCTGAATCTCTATATTCTCTATAGACATTTGCGCTGAAGTCCCCTATGTGTTTTAGGATTATAATCCCACATGGAAACATTCCTGCAGACTTTATCCTGGATCACGAGAGCCTGACAGATAGAGCACGTGGCCCAGAATGTGGCACATACAGTATGTGACCCAGAACGTGAACGTTTCAGTACGTGACCCAGAACGTGGCGCATACAGTACATGACCCAGAATGTGGCACATACAGTACGTGACCCAGAACATGAATGTTTCAGTACGTGACCCAGAACGTGGCACATACAGTACGTGACCCAGAACGTGGCGCATACAGTACGTGACCCAGAATGTGGTGCATGCAGTACATGACCCAGGATGTGGTACATAAGTACGTGACCCAGAATGAGGCACATATAGTACATGACGCAGAATGTGGCACATATAGTATGTGACCCAGAACATGGCGCATACAGTACGATAAGTACATGACCCAGAATGAGGCACATATGGTACATGACCCAAAATGTGGCACATACAGCAAAATGTGGTACATAAGTACGTGACCCAGAATGAGGTACATATAGCATGTGACCCAGAATGAGGCACATACAGTACATGACCCAGAATGTGGCACATATAGTATGTGACCCAGAATGTGGCATATAGAGTACATGACCCAGAATGTGGCACATACAGCAAAATGTGGTACATAAGTACGTGACCCAGAATGAGGTACATATAGCATGTGACCCAGAATGAGGCACATACAGTACATGACCCAGAATGAGGCACATAGAGTACATTACCCAGAATGAGGAACATATAGTACATGACCCAAAATGTGGCACATACAGCAAAATGTGGTACATAAGTACGTGACCCAGAATGAGGTACATATAGCATGTGACCCAGAATGAGGCACATACAGTACATGACCCAGAATGGGGCACATAGAGTACATTACCCAGAATGAGGAACATATAGTACATGACCCAGAATGTGGCACATAGAGTATGTGACCCAGAATGTGGCACATATAGCACGTGACCCAGAATGTGGCACATACAGTACGTGACCGAGAATGTGGCACATATAGTACGTGACCGAGAATGTGGCACATACAGCATATGACCCAGAATGTGGCACATATAGTACGTGACCCAGAATGTGGCACATATAGTACGTGACCCAGACTGTGGCACATATAGCACGTGACCCAGAATGTGGCACATATAGCACGTGACCCAGAATGTGGCATATAGAGTACGTGACCCAGAATGTGGTAAATATAGTACATGACTCAGAATGTGGTAAATATAGTACGTGACCCAGAATGTGGTACATATAGCACGCGACCCAGAATGTGGTACATATAGCACGTGACCCATGATGTGGTACATCGAGTACATGACCCAGAATGTGGTACATATAGTACGTGACCCATGATGTGGTACATCGAGTACATGACCCAGAATGTGGTACATATAGCACGTGACCCAGAATGTGGTACATATAGCACATGACCCAGAATGTGGTACATATAGCACGTGACCCAGAATGTGGTACATATAGTATGTGACCCAGAATGTGGTACATATAGTACGTTACCCAGAACACTGTGTATCAGCTACAGCTCCCAGACATCATCCTGCAGTACACTCCTCCCAGGGAACAATGTATGGGGCATATCGTTGATTCATGGGAATTATTAAAGCTGGCTTCATTTGGTTTGTAGAATGAGATTTATTTGTAAATGGAGTCAAATTATAAATGATTGTAATACTTTCTTTCTTATCCATAGATACTACATTATGGGGCTAAAGTTTCTTACACAGATGGTTGCGTTGATGTATGTTGTAAGAGTCATCTCCTGCACAAAGACGTTCTCCAAAGGTCGGCACATGGCCTCTGTCTTTTCAGACTTGACTCCCAGTGAGATGAAATCTGTACATAGCTTCCTCATGGACCAGCAGCAGCTTAAATTGGTCTCCATTCGGAGCAGCTTCGGCAAAAACACAATATTCATGATGGAGCTTAATCTGCCAAAAAAGAGGAATGTTCTCAACTTTCTGGACAAAGATGGCCACAAGCCCCAGCGTGAGGCCAAAGTTGTCATATTCTTTGGGGACCAGCTGCAGCCCAATGTCACCGAATACCTTGTTGGTCCCCTTCCTCACCCATACTATTACCGGCCACTGACTTCCAAAGGACACAAGATAAGTAGATTTGAGTCACGCCCAATGACTTATATGGAATATGAAAAGATTCACCAGAAGTTGGTTGAGGTCACAAAGGGCTTCAACCACATATTGCTGGAGATATCGGGATTCTCCTTTTACAACTGCTCACAACATTGTCTGACATTCACCGACATCGCTCCCCGAGGCCTGAGCTCTGGAGAACGCAGGTCTTGGCTCATACTGCAGAAATTTGTTGATGGGTTCTTCCTCCACCCTATCGGCTTTGAGCTCCTGCTTAACCATCGCTCTCTCAATCCCAAGGAGTGGACGGTAGAGAAGATCTGGTACAACGGGCTATACTTTGATAGTGTAAAGGAACTGCTTAGAAAGTATGAGAAGAATGAGTTGACCAAGCTGAATCTACCGGAGTTCACAGAGAAAGACCCCTATTCTACGTTTATGCCCCGGGGAGAGTTTAAGACAAAGACAGATATACATGGGCCAAAAATATGTGAACCCCAAGGCAAACGCTACAAAGTAATGGGAAACTATGTGGAATATACAGGGTGGAGCTTTGCTTACCGGGTACGTCCGGCGGCTGGCCTGCAGATATTTGACATACAATATAACAATGAGCGGATAGCCTACGAGGTGAGCATACAGGAAGCTATTGCTTTTTATAGCGGCGTTAGCCCAGCAGCCATGCAAACTAAATACATTGATTCTGGTTGGGGGATGGGCACTGTACATTATGAGCTGGCCAAAGGTATAGACTGCCCTGAAGTGGCCACTTATGTGGACCTCTACAACTTCTATGACACAGACCAGCCAGTTCACTACAAGAACGCGCTGTGTATCTTTGAGATGCCAACCGGGATCCCCTTACGCCGGCACTTCGACAGTACCTATAATGGTGGTTACAACTTCTTTGCTGGAGTGGAGAATCATGTGCTGGTGGTGAGGACCACGTCAACCGTCTATAACTATGACTACATCTGGGACTTTGTCTTCTACCAGAATGGGGTGATAGAGGTGAAAGTCAGCGCTACTGGGTACATCCATGCCACCTTCTTCACCCCTGATGGGCTCCATTATGGCAGTAAGGTCTACAGCCACGTCCTGGGGAACCTACACACACACCTGGTACACTATAAGGTGGACCTGGACATTGCAGGTAAGACAGAACACAGCAAACTATACAGGAATTAGAGTTCATCACCCTGCAGAGGGCAACAGCTAAGGGGCAGATTTATTAAAATATATTTGGAGCATACACCCCCTCCACCAAAAACACAAATTTCTGGGGGCTACCCATAAATACTAAAATACTAAGGATGTGTGTATGGGGAACCATAGCAGATGATGGAGAGATCTGCTGCAGTCCCCATTTTTGAACACAACAGCAGCTCCCAAAGGTTTCTATAGGTTTTGCTGAAATGCAGAATTTACCAAGATTTTCAGATTACCAAGCTTGGCTTCATTAGCTAACACCATTGTAGCTAACATCATTGTAGCATTAGCCATTGTAGCATTAGCCATTGTAGCTTTAGCCATTGTAGCTAACACCATTGTACCATTAGCCATTATAGCTAGTATCATTGTAGCAATAGCCATTGTAGCTAATGCCATTGTAGCCAATGCCATTGTAGCATTACCCATTGTAGCTAACACCATTGTAGCTAATGCCATTGTAGCATTACCCATTGTAGCTAACACCATTGTAGCATTACCCATTGTAGCTAACACCATTGTAGCATTAGCCATTGTAGCTAATGCCATTGTAGCATTAGCCATTGTAGCTAATGCCATTTTAGCATTGGCCATTGTAGCTAACACCATTGTAGCATTAGCCATTGTAGCATTAGCCATTGTAGCATTAGCCATTGTAGCTAACATCATTGTACCATTAGCCATTATAGCTAGTATCATTGTAGCTAATGCCATTGTAGCCAATGCCATTGTAGCATTACCCATTGTAGCTAACACCATTGTAGCTAATGCCATTGTAGCATTACCCATTGTAGCTAACACCATTGTAGCATTACCCATTGTAGCTAACACCATTGTAGCATTAGCCATTGTAGCTAATGCCATTGTAGCATTAGCCATTGTAGCTAATGCCATTTTAGCATTGGCCATTGTAGCTAACACCATTGTAGCATTAGCCATTGTAGCTAATGCCATTTTAGCATTGGCCATTGTAGCTAACACCATTGTAGCATTAGCCATTGTAGCATTATCCACTGTAGCGAACACCATTGTACCATTAGCCATTATAGCTAGTATCATTGTAGCAATAGCCATTGTAGCTAATGCCATTGTAGCCAATGCCATTGTAGCATTACCCATTGTAGCTAACACCATTGTAGCTAATGCCATTGTAGCATTACCCATTGTAGCTAACACCATTGTAGCATTACGCATTGTAGCTAATGCCATTGTAGCATTACCCATTGTAGCTAACACCATTGTAGCATTACCCATTGTAGCTAACACCATTGTAACATTAGCCATTGTAGCTAATGCCATTGTAGCATTAGCCATTGTAGCTAATGCCATTTTAGCATTGGCCATTGTAGCTAACACCATTGTAGCATTAGCCATTGTAGCTAATGCCATTTTAGCATTGGCCATTGTAGCTGACACCATTGTAGCATTAGCCATTGTAGCATTACCCAGTGTAGCTAATGCCATTGTAGCATTGACCATTGTAGCATTACCCATTGTAGCTAACATCATTGTAGCATTTCCCATTGTAGCTAACATCATTGTAGCATTTCCCATTGTAGCTAATGCCATTGTAGCATTAGCCATTGTAGCATTAGCCATTGAAGCATTAGCCATTGTAGCATTAGCCATTGTAGCATTGGCCATTGTAGCTAATGCCATTGTAGCATTTCCCATTGCAGCTAATGCCATTGTAGCATTAGTCATTGTAGCATTAGCCATTGTAGCTAACATCATTGTAGCATTACCCATTGTAGCCTATGAGCTGCCTTACACATATTTTTCCAGGAGAGAAATCCAAATGATGACCATGCATTTGGGACATGGTTGCTGCAAATGCATGGTCATCATTTGGATAATGGTTCTTTGAGGAAATACTTCATTTCTAAGTGTCGTGATAAGCGGACATAAGAAATGTACAATAACAGGGCCATTCCCCATAATTAATACATGTGCCCCTAAGGATTAAATAGATAATCATTGGGCTCTAGAATATTTGAATTAGTTGCAAAACAATACAGGGTCCCCCATGACACAACCATCCACTACAACAAGTTCCGCTCGTTCTTGTATGATAATCCATTAGTGTAGTACAGTGTACACAGAGTATATGCAAAATACATAGATCAGGGCTGGCTCTAGGGGTGTTCGACCAGTGCAGTCGCCCCACCCATAGAGGGCGCACCCCTCCCCAACATCCCGATTTCAGCGGGACAGTACTGTCCCGTTGTTCCACCCGTGGTCCGAAGTGGCCCGCGGGTGGTCAAATCGGGAGGTTGGGGACCCCCACCACTACAGCTGTACGGTGGTGCCAGACCCCCAGAGTGTGAATGGATGCAGCGCACGCATGCGCACGGCATCCATTCACTGACGGGAGAGGGCTGGTGGAAGCTCAGCTAGTGATGGAGGTCTGGGCTTTACCCCCAGCCTGACGTTATTTGGAGGCGTTAACGTTACTTAGGGGGCATGGCCTATGGTAATGAGGCCACACCCCCAATTTCGGGTGCACGCGATTGCAGGGCACTATGTACCGGGCCGGCACAGGGTGCTCAGACCCCTGCAGCCGGCCCTGCCATACATACTGATGTGAATGCCGGTTGTATGGCTGATAATGCACAGTATATATTAGTAGAGATGGTGGTGAAGACAAACTGTCACAATGACTCGCATGCACAATTTGCTGGGAGCAGTAGTTCCCCAGATGAATTGATAAACTAGAGTATAACTGGCCAGGGGGTGAGTGATGTCAGGTGGATGTATAATGCAGTAATTGGTGCCGGTGGTGGTTAGTCCACACATGGCACAGCCTAAATACCCCTCAGATTTATTATATATCAGGTAGAAAAACAGGTGGCACAGGGAATTACACAGTGTCACAGCTGTAACTTTTTGTGGCAGCCTGTAGCTCAGGTATTGCTGGGTGTTATAGTGCGCTGGTGTGAACCCAGTACTGACAGTGGCAGATATTAGCCCTGGTCGTCTAGTGTACAATGGTGGTGGTATAGTGTATAGTGGTGGTGGTATAGTGTACAGAGGTGGTGGTATAGTGTACAGCAGTGGTGGTATAGTGTATAATGGTGGTGGTATAGTGTACAGCGGTGGTGGTATAGTGTATAATGGTGGTGGTATAGTGTATAATGGTGGTGGTATAGTGTACAGCGGTGGTGGTACAGTGTATAATGGTGGTGGTATAGTGTATAATGGTGGTGGTGGTATAGTGTACAGAGGTGGTGGTATAGTGTACAGCGGAGGTATAGTATACAGCGTTGGTGGTATAGTGTACAGCGGTGGTGGTATAGTGTACAGCGGTGGTGGTATAGAGTACAATGGTGGTGGTATAGTGTACAGCGGTGGTGGTATAGTGTACAGCGGAGGTATAGTATACAGCGCTGGTGATATAGTGTACAGCGGTGGTGGTATAGTGTACAGCGGTGGTGGTATAGAGTACAATGGTGGTGGTATAGTGTACAGCGGTGGTGGCATAGTGTACAATGGTGGTGGCATAGTGTACAGCGGTGGTGGTATAGTGTACAGAGGTGGTGGTATAGTGTACAGCAGTGGTGGTATAGTGTACAGTGGTGGTGGTATAGTGTACAGCAGTGGTGGTATAGTGTACAATGGTGGTGGTATAGTGTACAGCGTGGTATAGTATACAGCGTTGGTGGTATAGTGTACAATGGTGGTGGTATAGAGTACAATGGTGGTGATATAGTGTACAGTGGTGGTGGCATAGTGTACAGCGGTGGTGGTATAGTGTACAGCGGTGGTGGTATAGTGTATAATGGTGGTGGTATAGTGCACAGCAGTGGTGGTATAATGTACAGCGGTGGTATAGTGTACAGCAGTGGTGGTATAGTGTACAATGGTGGTGGTATAGTGTACAGCGGTGGTGCTATAGTGTACAGCGGTGGTGGTATAGTGTACAGCGGTGATGGTATAGTGTACAATGGTGGTGGTATAGTGTACAATGGTGGTGGTATAGTGTACAGAGGTGGTGTATAGTGTACAGCGGTGGTGGTATTGTGTACAGCGGTGGTGGTATAGTGTACAATGGTGGTGGTATAGTGTACAGTGGTGGTGGTATAGTGTACAATGGTGGTGGTATAGTGTACGGTGGTGGTGCTATAGTGTACAGCGGTGGTGGTGTATAGTGTACAGTGGTGGTGGTATAGTGTACAGTGGTGGTGGTATAGTGGTGTGGTGGTGGTATAGTGTACAGCGGAGGTGGTATAGTGTACAGCGGTGGTGGTATAGTGTACAGCGGTGGTGGTAAAGTGTACAATGTGGTGGTATAGTGTACAGCGGTGGTGGTATAGTGTACAGCGGTGGTATAGTGTACAGTGGTGGTGGTATAGTGTACAGTGGTGGTGGTATAGTATACAATGGTGGTGGTCTAGTGTACAGCGGTGGTATAGTGTACAGCGGTGGTGGTATAGTGTACAGCGGTGGTGGTATAGTGTACAGTGGCAGTGGTATAGTATACAATGGTGGTGATATAGTGTACAATGGTGGTGGTATAGTATACAGCGGCGGTGGCAAAGTGTACAATAGTGGTGGTATAGTATACAGCGGGGGTGGTATAGTGTACAATGGTGGTGGTATAGTGTACAGCGGTGGTGGTATAGTGTACAGTGTTGGTGGTATAGTGTACAGTGGTGGTGGTATTGTGTACAATGACGGTACTATAGTGTACAATGTTGGTGGTATAGTGTACAATGTTGGTGGTATAGTGTACAGTGTGGTAGTATAGTGTACAATGGTGGTGGTATACACTAGTGTACAGCGGTGGTGGTATAGTGTACAATATTGGTGCTATAGTGTACAGCGGTGGTGGTATAGTGTACAGTGGTGGTGGTATAGTGGACAGCGGTGGTGGTATAGTGTACAATATTGGTGCTATAGTGTACAGCGGTGGTGGTATAGTGTACAGTGGTGGTGGTATAGTGGACAGCGGTGGTGGTATAGTGTACAGCGGTGGTGGTATAGTGTACAGAGATGGTGGTATAGTGTACAGCCGTGGTGGTATAGTGTACAGTGGTGATGGTATAGGGTACAGCGATGTGGTATAGTGTACAGTGGTGGTGATATAGTGTATAGCGGTGGTGGTTATATTGTACAGTGGTGGTGGTATTGTGTACAATGACGGTACTATAGTGTACAATGGTGGTGGTATAGTGTAGAATGGTGGTGGTATAGTGTACAGCGGTGGTGGTATAGTATACATTGTGGTAGTATAGTGTACAATGGTGGTGGGATAGTGTACAGCGGTGGTGGTATAGTGTACAGTGGTGGTGGTCTAGTGGACAGCGGTGGTGGTCTAGTGTACAGTGGTGGTGGTATAGTGGACAGCGGTGGTGGTATAGTGTACAGCGGTGGTGGTATAGTGTACAGAGATGGTGTTATAGTGTACAGCCGTGGTGGTATAGTGTACAGTGGTGATGGTATAGGGTACAGCGATGTGGTATAGTGTACAGTGGTGGTGATATAGTGTATAGCGGTGGTGGTTATATTGTACAGTGGTGGTGGTATTGTGTACAATGACGGTACTATAGTGTACAATGGTGGTGGTATAGTGTAGAATGGTGGTGGTATAGTGTACAGCGGTGGTGGTATAGTATACATTGTGGTAGTATAGTGTACAATGGTGGTGGGATAGTGTACAGCGGTGGTGGTATAGTGTACAGTGGTGGTGGTCTAGTGGACAGCGGTGGTGGTCTAGTGTACAGCGGTGGTGGTCTAGTGTACAGCGGTGGTGGTATAGTGTACAGCGGTGGTGGTGGTATAGTGTACAGCCGTGGTGGTATAGTGTACAATGGTGGTGGTCTAGAGTACAGCGGTGGTGGTATAGTGTACAGTGGTGGTGGTATAGTGTACAGCGGTGGTGGTAAAGTGTACAATGTGGTGGTATAGTGTACAGCGGTGGTGGTATAGTGTACAGCGGTGGTATAGTGTACAGTGGTGGTGGTATAGTGTACAGTGGTGGTGGTATAGTATACAATGGTGGTGGTCTAGTGTACAGCGGTGGTAAAGTGTACAGCGGTGGTGGTATAGTGTACAGCGGTGGTGGTATAGTGTACAGTGGCGGTGGTATAGTATACAATGGTGGTGATATAGTGTACAATGGTGGTGGTATAGTATACAGCGGCGGTGGCAAAGTGTACAATAGTGGTGGTATAGTATACAGCGCGGGTGGTATAGTGTACAATGGTGGTGGTATAGTGTACAGCGGTGGTGGTATAGTGTACAGTGTTGGTGGTATAGTGTACAGTGGTGGTGGTATTGTGTACAATGATGGTACTATAGTGTACAATGTTGGTGGTATAGTGTACAATGTTGGTGGTATAGTGTACAGTGTGGTAGTATAGTGTACAATGGTGGTGGTATACACTAGTGTACAGCGGTGGTGGTATAGTGTACAATATTGTGCTATAGTGTACAGCAGTGGTGGTATAGTGTACAGTGGTGGTGGTATAGTGGACAGCGGTGGTGGTATAGTGTACAATATTGGTGCTATAGTGTACAGCGGTGGTGGTATAGTGTACAGTGGTGGTGGTATAGTGGACAGCGGTGGTGGTATAGTGTACAGCGGTGGTGGTATAGTGTACAGAGATGGTGGTATAGTGTACAGCCGTGGTGGTATAGTGTACAGTGGTGATGGTATAGGGTACAGCGATGTGGTATAGTGTACAGTGGTGGTGATATAGTGTATAGCGGTGGTGGTTATATTGTACAGTGGTGGTGGTATTGTGTACAATGACGGTACTATAGTGTACAATGGTGGTGGTATAGTGTAGAATGGTGGTGGTATAGTGTACAGCGGTGGTGGTATAGTATACATTGTGGTAGTATAGTGTACAATGGTGGTGGGATAGTGTACAGCGGTGGTGGTATAGTGTACAGTGGTGGTGGTCTAGTGGACAGCGGTGGTGGTCTAGTGTACAGTGGTGGTGGTATAGTGGACAGCGGTGGTGGTATAGTGTACAGCGGTGGTGGTATAGTGTACAGAGATGGTGGTATAGTGTACAGCCGTGGTGGTATAGTGTACAGTGGTGATGGTATAGGGTACAGCGATGTGGTATAGTGTACAGTGGTGGTGATATAGTGTATAGCGGTGGTGGTTATATTGTACAGTGGTGGTGGTATTGTGTACAATGACGGTACTATAGTGTACAATGGTGGTGGTATAGTGTAGAATGGTGGTGGTATAGTGTACAGCGGTGGTGGTATAGTATACATTGTGGTAGTATAGTGTACAATGGTGGTGGGATAGTGTACAGCGGTGGTGGTATAGTGTACAGTGGTGGTGGTCTAGTGGACAGCGGTGGTGGTCTAGTGTACAGCGGTGGTGGTCTAGTGTACAGCGGTGGTGGTATAGTGTACAGCGGTGGTGGTGGTATAGTGTACAGCCGTGGTGGTATAGTGTACAATGGTGGTGGTCTAGAGTACAGCGGTGGTGGTATAGTGTACAGTGGTGGTGGTATAGTGTACAGCGGTAGTGGTATAGTGTACAGTGGTGGTGGTATAATGTACAGCGGTGGTGGTAAAGTGTACTGCGGAGGTGATATAGTGTACAGCGGTGGTGGTATAGTGTACAGCGGTGGTGGTGGTATAGTGTACAGCGGTGGTGGTATAGTGTACAGCGGTGGTGGTATAGTGTTCAATGGTCGTGGTATAGTGTACAGTGGTGGTGGTATTGTGTACAGAGGTGGTGGTCTAGTGTACAGCGGTGGTGGTATAGTGTACAGTGGTGGTGGTATTGTGTACAGAGGTGGTGGTCTAGTGTACAGCAGTGGTGGTATTGAGTACAGCGGTGGTGGTATAGTGTACAGCGGTGGTGATATAGTGTTCAATGGTGGTGGTATAGTGTACAGCGGTGGTGGTATAGTGTACAGTGGTGGTGGTATAGTGTACAGTGGTGGTGGTATAGTATACAGCGGTGGTGATATAGTGTTCAATGGTGGTGGTATAGTGTACAGTGGTGGTGGCACAATGTACAACGGTGGTGGTATAGTGTACAGTGGTGGTGGTATAGGGTACAGCGGTGGTGGTATAGTGTGCAGCAGTGGTGGTATAGGATACAGCGGTGGTGGTATTGTGTACAGCGGTGGTGGTATAGTGTACTTCTGGGCATACAGCAGGGCACTGTAGTACTGTGAGTGGGGAGAGTCGCCTCAGGGCCAGAACAGGGCTATATGCCACCCTGTGCCTGCTCCGCCCCCTAAACCTGTGACGTCCTGATGTCATGACTAGGGAGGTGGTGGAGCATCGGCTCTTTCAAGTACAGCTCTGTCCTTTGGATGCTCCGGGCGTCTCTGCAGTGTTGCTCCTGGCTGCAGGGGGCTGTTACAGGCAAGTCACATGCAGGTGCCATGGAACATCGATGGTGCTTCCCCAGGGCCTTTACAACGGCGTCAGTCACACACACCTAGTGACCAACCTGAGCCTCCTGGTCCAACCTGCCCTCATGTATGTTGGGGAGTAAAGACATGCAGAGACGCCGTGCATGTGCAGTTCGACCTCTCTTAGCTGTGCCCCGGGGGATCCTTGTGACTATCGGTTCTCTCCTACCTGGTTGGTGCAGGAGGGAGGAAGCGCACTCCTCCCACCATCCCTCCTCACTCTAGATGCCATCCATCACAGGACACAACATGGCATCACCACCTGTGATGGGTCTTTCCTGCAATTCAAGACATAGAGGGTTAGGTGTAGTCATTTTACAAAACAAAGCATCAACATTTTAAATATGTTCCAGGCCACGTTCCTGCAAAAGATAAATCTGGGCATAAGAAATCAGACATTTGCTCAACATTTCACTGGAAACATAAACTGCACCCGATCCGTAATAAAGTGGCAGCGATGTATGTGCCAGGGAATGGGGCTGGGGGCTGCAGCTTTCTCTCCATGTGTAACATTAGTAGTGACCAGGAAGATGCCCATCATCAGTGACTCCTTGGTATCTTCTGCCCCTTTCTCACAGGTGTTGGAAACAGCTTTGAAACCATAGACCTAAAGTATGAGAACATCTCAAACCCCTGGAGTCCAGGTCACTTCATCGTCCAGTCCCGCATGGACCATGTACCTAGAACGAGTGAGAAGCAGGCGGCCTTCAGGTTTGGTACCACTGTCCCCAGGTTCTTGATATTTCAAAACCCCAACAAGAGGAACAAGTGGGGACATCAGAAAAGTTACCGAATCCAGTACAACTCCCACGGTCACAGTGTGCTGCCCCGGAGGTGGAGTGAGGAGAAAGGGATCGCATGGTCCAGGTAAGGTCCCCACTAGGAGAACCAGAGGCCTGCTCACACATGAAGCGCAGGACCAGGCAATGTTCTCAGTAATATAAGATGGAAGGATAGGAATGTATGAAGGCCTCCAGGGCATTCTGTGATTATCAGCAGTTCCCAGGGGATAGCTCATGGCCACCTGGAAGAGTGGGCAAGTTACCCGGCAGCCATTCGCCCGCACCCACCTTCCTGCTACTTTCCACTATTTCCCTGCAGCCGCCCACTTATAGGGGCATATTCAATAGACTGCAAGAATAGCAAAAAACCCGCAACTGCGAGGTTTTTCCAGCAAGTGCAGGTTTTTTGCTATTCTATTAGGTGCATGTTTTGTTTTAAAAAACATGCGCCGGGAGGTATTTTTTTACGCACCTCCTGAGCAAGCGTGATTTTCCCTAAAATCGTTGATTTTAGGAGAAATCACCGGGACTTGCTCTGACACCCCAGCGGTACCCTCCTGAGGACTAATTAAGCAACTGGAAGATTCCAATTAGCTTAATTAGTCCTTAATTACTTACCTTGTGCAGCGCTGTCTTCTGCACCTTCTTCATCCAGCGTCAGCAGCCAGGTCTTATGCAGCAGGCTGAGTATGTTAGTGTGTGTGTGTATGAGTGTTGTGTGCGTGTGTCCTGGTGTCAGTGTGCCCCCCAGAATAGGAGCTGGGAGTAATACATCTCCCAGCAGCTCTTGCCCCTTCCACCATCCCGCCCACCTTCACATCCCGCCCACCTTCACATCCCGCCCACCTTCACATCCCGCCCACCTTCACATCCCGTCCACCTTCACATCCCGCACACCTTCACATCCCGCCTACATCCACCTTCACATCCCATCCACCTTCACATCCCGCCCACCTTCACATCGCGTCCACCTTTACATCCCGTCCACCTTCACATCCCACCCACCTTCACATCCCGCCCACCTTCACATCCCGTCCACCTTCACATCCCGCTCACCTTCACATCCCGTCCACCTTCACATCCCACCCACCTTCACATCCCACCCATCTTCACATCCTGCCCACATCCACCTTCACATCCCGCCCACTTTCACATCCCTTCCACCTTCACATCCCGTCCACCTTCACATCCCGCACACCTTCACATCCCGCCTACATCCACCTTCACATCCCACCCACCTTCACATCCCGTCCACCTTCACATCCCGTCCACCTTCACATCCCGCTCACCTTCACATCCTGTCCACCTTCACATCCCGCCCACCTTCACATCCCGCCCACCTTCACATCCCATCCACCTTCACATCCCACCCACCTTCACATCCCGTCCACATCCACCTTAACATCCCGCCCACCTTCACACCCCGCCCACCTTCACATACTGTCCACCTTCACATCCCGCTCACTTTCACATCCTGTCCACCTTCACATCCCGCCCACCTTCACATCCCGCCCACCTGCACATCCCACCCACCTTCACATCCCACCCATCTTCACATCCTGCCCACATCCACCTTCACATCCCGCCCACCTTCACATCCCTTCCACCTTCACATCCCGTCCACCTTCACATCCCGCACACCTTCACATCCCGCCTACATCCACTTTCACATCCCACCCACCTTCACATCCCGTCCACCTTCACATCCCGTCCACCTTCACATCCCGCTCACCTTCACATCCTGTCCACCTTCACATCCCACCCACCTTCACATCCCACCCATCTTCACATCCTGCCCACGTCCACCTTAACACCCCGCCCACCTTCACATCCCTTCCACCTTCACATCCCGTCCACCTTCACATCCCGCACACCTTCACATCCCGCCTACATCCACCTTCACATCCCGCCCACCTTCACATCGCGTCCACCTTTACATCCCGTCCACCTTTACATCCCGCCCACCTTCACATCCCGTCCACCTTCACATCCCGTCCACCTTCACATCCCACCCACCTTCACATCCCGCCCATCTTCACATCCTGCCCACGTCCACCTTAACATCCCGCCCACCTTCACATACCATTCACCTTCACATCCCGCTCACCTTCACATCCCATCCACCTTCACATCCCGCCCACCTTCATACCGCGTCCACCTTCACATCCCGTCCACCTTCACATCCCGTCCACCTTCACATCCCGCCCACCTTCACATCCCGCCCACCTTCACATCCCGCCCACCTTCATACCGCGTCCACCTTCACATCTCGCCCACCTTCATACCGCGCCCACCTTCACATCCCGCCCACCTTCACATCCCATCCACCTTCACATCCCACCCACCTTCACATCCCGTCCACATCCACCTTAACATCCCGCCCACCTTCACACCCCGCCCACCTTCACATACTGTCCACCTTCACATCCCACTCACCTTCACATCCCGCTCACCTTCACATCCCGTCCACCTTCACATCCCGCCCACCTTCACATCCTGCCCACCTTCACACCGTTTCCACCTTCACATCCCGCCCACCTTCACACCGCGTCCACCTTGACATCCCGCCCACCTTCACATCCCGTCCACCTTCACATCCCGCTCACCTTCACATCCTGTCCACATCCACATTCACATCCCGCCCACCTTCACATCCCGCTCACTTTCACATCCTGTCCACCTTCACATCCTGCCCACCTTCACATCCCGCTCACCTTCCCATCCCACCCACCTTCACATCCCGCCCACCTTCACATCCCGCCCACCTTCACATCCCGCCCACCTTCACATCCCGTCCACCTTCACATCCCGTCCACCTTCACATCCCGCCCACCTTCACATCCCGCCCACCTTCATACCGCGTCCACCTTCACATCTCGCCCACCTTCATACCGCGTCCACCTTCACATCCTGCCCACCTTCACATCCCATCCACCTTCACATCCCACCCACCTTCACATCCCGTCCACGTCCACCTTAACATCCCGCCCACCTTCACACCCCGCCCACCTTCACATACCGTCCACCTTCTCATCCCACTCACCTTCACATCCCGCTCACCTTCACATCCCGCCCACCTTCACATCCCGCCCACCTTCACATCCCGCCCACCTTCACACCGCGTCCATCTTCACATCCCGTCCACCTTCATACCGCGTCCACCTTCACATCCCGCCCACCTTCACATCCCGCCCACCTTCACATCCCGTCCACCTTCACATCCCGTCCACCTTCACATCCCGTCCACTTTCACATCCCGTCCACTTTCACATCCCGACCACCTTCATCTCCAGTAACTCTCTTGACCTGGTCTTTCAAGAACTTTCTTAATGTTTGTCTGACCACAGACTTCTCTCTTTCAGCTTTCAGCATTCTTCCTGCTACTCTCCTTACCTCTAAGAACACCCTTACTAAACAGAACTTAGAGACCCTTCACCTTACTAGTTTCTCCTCCTCTTCATATTTCCTTTTTCCCATCACTGCCCTCACCTATCCTAACCCAGCTGTCTTTCAATTGATGTCCTCACTATTTCTCTTGACTTTGCTGCCATGACTGTTACAATCAATCTATGTTGAGCCCCTCCCTAATCCTGGTACACTACCCTGATCTGCTTTCTCCAAAAGTGTTCTTGCTCTAATGAGCGCCTCTTGGAAAAAGTCTGTGGTTTCCTCAAGAGGTGCTCAGCAGCCCTGGACTGCAGCAACAGGGAAATCCTGAATTGACTTGACCAGCGAAATCTTGCTAGCAAGTGAATTGGCAACACCAAGTGAGATAAGAGGGTCTAAAATCCGGGGGCATGACAGTACCACCCCTCTTACAGGTGGCCTTAGAACATTTTTGGATTAGAAAAAAACCTAATGAAATACTGAGAATTCATGTAGGATAAATCCTTGAAAGATAATTGAGCAACAGTAGTTGAATCCAGATGATCACAGAATTATCCCCTCTTCTCTGAAACCTTTTGATCTCACTGGAGGTATCAGGATCTTCTTTTGGGGAAAAACATGACTGGGCAACGTAGGACCCCCAATAAAGGGAGTAGCATCCACCACTGGGTCATAGTCAGAATCAGAGTCTAAGTCCAATGTTAGTATCAGATCTTTCTATGTATGATCGGCATCAGTATTGGTTGATGTATCTGAAGGATCTGGACATTCCAAAAGACCACAAGCAGAACACAGAGAAGTGAAACCAACTCTTAACTCAATGGACTTTCTTCTTGAAAGCTTGGACCAACAAAGCCTAGTCTTGTTCAGAATGCAAAAGACCAGAGGACTGAGTATCAGATGAATATTTTGCAGGCAGAGCAAGAGACTCAGATGACCCAAACTGAGATAACTTTGGACCAAGGTTTGCTGTAATGCTTTGCAGAAAGCTGAGAGATTAAAGCAATGGGTTCCTACATTTAGTAAGTAGATTTGCCCTCTCCAAGGCTTTTCTTGTGAAAGCTGAGATAAAGTATTTCACCGCCAGAGTTGCAGTGACAGGAATTGGGCATACAGTTTGGAAGTACATGTGGCATTGGCGAGCCAAATCACGGAATTTCACAAGATCTCCATCAAAGTAGATAGATGGCTAGGCATCAGCTGGAGACTTGGATGTCTGGACAGATGATGAACATTCTCAAACCTCTGGCATTGGAGGGTTACAACAGATAGAGGACACAAAGACTATTGGACAGGCAGTGGACATGGCAAGAGGGTAGAGGGATGGCATTCTCTCAGAAGCAAACATACTGGAGTTCCTCACTGGGACTAATGAACAGGAGTGCCCAATGGGACAGACAGAAAGGATTCCCAACTGGGACTGATGGACAGGAACATCCCACCGGAATATGTCACTAGAGGCCCCTCCTGGGGTTTTTAGCACTAGAAACCCCATCTAGGTTTTTGGCACTAGAGACCACCCTGGGGTTTTGACACTAGACAATTCTCCTGGGGGGTTTGATGCTCAAAGTCCTCTCCCACTGCTGGAAACTCAGGTGTTCTCCTGGGGCTGTAGATTGCAATGTCTCACCAGGGCTGGAGATTCAGATGTCCCTCCCAGGGCTGGAAATTCAGATGTCCCTCCTGGAGCAGGAAATTCAAGACTCCTTAGATCTATGGAACTTTGAGTCAACTTGTCCCGGACAGCACTCTCTGGACTAGCAGATGGAAGTCTCTCAGACTGAAATCCTTGACTAAGAACAGCAGACAGAAGTCCTTGACTGGGACCAACAAACAGAAGTTCCTCTTTGAGACTGGCAGATTTTGAACCTCTCCATGAGGCTAGAAGACTTGAAGGCCTTCCTTGGGCAAAATACTTGGAACTCTCTTCAGTAGCAAAAGATACATTTGGAACTTGAGGTTGTCCCTCGACACCATTCTTTAGTTTAGAAATAGGATGAGTTTGAATAAAATGTCCAGAACCCCTACAGTAGAAACAGAGTTCATTACCTCTACCAGACTGATGTTCAGCTTCTGAGAGACTAGGTCATAGGAAACTGCAGAACTAGCATTGATTCTGAGCAGGAGTAAAACATCTTGCATTTATAGTTCCAATTTCACAAATAATTTTTTCTCTGAGAAGCACTTAGCAGTGTAATTCGCAGAAGGTAACATCTCGGGATCCGGGAGCCTCTCCAAGACCTCAGGCATTACCAAAAGTGTACTGGTTAACTGATTTTGCACTTAAACTAGCATTTCACTGAATACCCCGAGTCACGCTAATAAAAGAGAAGTGGTAGCTCAGAGGCTTGAGGGTTTAGTGGTGGTAAGTATACTCTCACAGGCAGTATGCCTGTAGAGAAATTGTTAAGTTGCAGTTCAACATGGATCCCACGCCGTTTACAGACTTCTCTTTTCAAATTTGGATCACGGTCGTGTCCATCTGGAGTTGGCAATTTCAGATAAGGATTTAAGGTGTTGGGGGTAACTTAGAGAATCTGGGGAACAGAACTGAATTGATAAATAGTATGTTGAATATTATCCAGACGCGTAGACAGCTCCTGCAGGAACTGCATAACCTGTCTCTGAGTAGACTTTAATCCTGCAGATGTCTCACAAGTTCAGAATCCATTAATCCAGTTTGAACTGAGAGCTGGTTTGGAGGCTATGTGAAGTAAATTAGGTGGCTTGATTAAGTTCCTTCGCATGGACTAAGGATTGAGGAGATGAGCAGGCTCTAGATAGGAAATAGCAAGGTTTGAGTCCTATGAGATACTGTAACTAATATAATGTAACCAGGCCATAACCAGTATAGCGTATGGTAACCGGGATAGGACCAGTGTAGCAATAAGTAAATGGGCAGGGACCGTATAGCCATAGGAGATCAGGGGAGACCAGGCTGGGACATATATATTAGTAGGTGCCCAGGTTTGGACTGGTATAGAAATAGGTGACCAGGCTGGGACCGGTATAGCAATAGGTAACCGGGCTTGGATCAGTATAGCAATAGATTACTGGGCTAGGACCAGTATAGCAGTAACTAATTTGGCTGGGACCTGTATAACAATAAATAAACAGGCTGGGAAAGGCAATGCAACTGGTAACCAGGCTGGGACCAACAATGTAACTGGTAACCTGGCTGGGACCGGTAATAGATGAGTTGTAGCTGAGAATGATAATATGTATTTGGAATTTGAGCAGATAGAGCTGCAGGTGGTGGTAGTGAGCACTTGCTGAGAGGACCAATTTGTATTTAGTAGTTGAGCAGTGTGAACATCAGGTGGTGCTAGTGAGCACTTGCTGAGAAAACCAGGTTGTATAGTGTAGGTGAGCAGTGTGAACATCAGGTGGTGCTAGTGAGCACTTGGTGAGAGGACCAGGTTGTATAGTGTAGGTGAGCAGTGTGAACATCAGGTGGTGCTAGTGAGCACTTGGTGAGAGGACCAGGTTGTATAGTGTAGGTGAGCAGTGTGAACATCAGGTGGTGCTAGTGAGCACTTGCTGACAGGACCAGGTTGTATAGTGTAGGTGAGCAGTGTGAACAACAGGTGGTGCTTGTGAGCACTTGCTGAGAGCACCAGGTTGTATAGTGTAGGTGAGCAGTGTGAACATCAGGTGGTGCTAGTGAGCACTTGCTGAGAGGACCAGGTTGTATTTAGTAGGTGAGCAGTGTGAACATCAGCTGGTGCTAGTGAGCACTTGGTGAGAGGACCAGGTTGTATAGTGTAGGTGAGCAGTGTGAACATCAGATGGTGCTAGTGAGCACTTGCTGAGAGGACCAGGCTGTATAGTGTAGGTGAGCAGTGTGAACATCAGGTGGTGCTAGTGAGCACTTGGTGAGAGGACCAGGTTGTATAGTGTAGGTGAGCAGTGTGAACATCAGGTGGTGCTAGTGAGCACTTGCTGAGAGGACTAGGTTGTACAGTGTAGGTGAGCAGTGTGAACAGTAGGTGGTGCTAGTGAGCACTTGCTGAGAGGACCAGGTTGTACAGGGTAGGTGAGCAGTGTGAACATCAGGTGGTGCTAGTGAGCACTTGCTGAGAGGACCAAGTTGTATAGTGTAGGTGAGCAGTGTGAACATCAGCTGGTGCTAGTGAGCACTTGGTGAGAGGACCAGGTTGTATAGTGTAGGTGAGCAGTGTGAACATCAGGTGGTGCTAGTGAGCACTTGCTGAGAGGACCAGGTTGTATAGTGTAGGTGAGCAGTGTGAACATCAGGTGGTGCTAGTGAGCACTTGCTGAGAGCACCAGGTTGTATTTAGTAGGTGAGCAGTGTGAACAACAGGTGGTGCTAGTGAGCACTTGCTGAGAGCACCAGGTTGTATAGTGTAGGTGAGCAGTGTGAACATCAGGTGGTGCTAGTGAGCACTTGGTGAGAGGACCAGGTTGTATAGTGTAGGTGAGCAGTGTGAACATCAGATGGTGCTAGTGAGCACTTGCTGAGAGGACTAGGTTGTACAGTGTAGGTGAGCAGTGTGAACAGTAGGTGGTGCTAGTGAGCACTTGCTGACAGGACCAGGTTGTACAGGGTAGGTGAGCAGTGTGAACATCAGGTGGTGCTAGTGAGCACTTTGTGAGAGGACCAAGTTGTATAGTGTAGGTGAGCAGTGTGAACATCAGCTGGTGCTAGTGAGCACTTGGTGAGAGGACCAGGTTGTATAGTGTAGTTGAGCAGTGTGAACATCAGGTGGTGCTAGTGAGCACTTGCTGAGAGGACCAGGTTGTACAGGGTAGGTGAGCAGTGTGAACATCAGGTGGTGCTAGTGAGCACTTGCTGAGAGGACCAGGTTGTATAGTGTAGGTGAGCAGTGTGAACATCAGCTGGTGCTAGTGAGCACTTGGTGAGAGGACCAGGTTGTATAGTGTAGGTGAGCAGTGTGAACATCAGGTGGTGCTAGTGAGCTCTTGCTGAGAGGACCAGGTTGTATTTAGTAGGTGAGCAGTGTGATCATCAGGTGGTGCTAGTGAGCACTTGCTGAGAGGACCAGGTTGTATTTAGTAGGTGAGCAGTGTGAACATCAGCTGGTGCTAGTGAGCACTTGCTGAGAGGACCAGGTTGTATAGTGTAGGTGAGCAGTGTGAACATCAGATGGTGCTAGTGAGCACTTGCTGAGAGGACCAGGCTGTATAGTGTAGGTGAGCAGTGTGAACATCAGGTGGTGCTAGTGAGCACTTGCTGAGAGGACCAGGTTGTATTTAGTAGGTGAGCAGTATGAACATCAGGTGGTGCTAGTGAGCACTTGCTGAGAGGACCAGGTTGTATAGTGTAGGTGAGCAGTGTGAACATCAGGTGGTGCTAGTGAGCACTTGCTGAGAGGACCAGGTTGTATAGTGTAGGTGAGCAGTGTGAACATCAGGTGGTGCTAGTGAGCACTTGATATGCTGTAGCAGAGAAGCACTGATTAAGTGGGCTAACACAAGTGCAATGCTGAACGCAGATTCCCGTAATCGCACGCAGCCCTTCAATGCTGCTGCTTGATTGACAGGCAGAGGCATTTAAGGGGCAGTGTGGGGGCTGGGAAATGGGGGCATGTCCGCCCATTTTCAGGGAGTGGCAAGGCCAGCGACTGATGCAAGCTTACTCAGCTGGCTGGCGGCCCGGCGCCGTCCACAATTCAACCATTGATTGTCACGATGGTGATCCCAGCCTTTGACCTCGGTTGCAGTGCTGGGATCACAAATGCAGCAGAGGGTGTCATACACATATCCTCCAAACCATATTAGCGAGGACGGTGCCTGCGTGAAGCTTTACAATTCTGTCCAAAGCTGAATCATCCCCAAGGTTTTCAATAGATAGCTGTCTGCAAGTCAGACTCCCGGTAATAGCAGCAATCTCCCTGTCTCCCTGATTTCACCCCCATTATGAAGATGTTATATAACAGAGATATATACATTTAAATGGGGTCATTAGTATCATATCCCTGCATTGGGTATAAGGCACAATGATCCCTATGGCTACATGTATTTTCTGAAAAGTATCAGTGTGTTTTCAGTAACAAACAGATCATACTAACTGCTTTGGGATGCGTTTACATTTGGATTTATGTAAATTTTATGACACGTCACTTAGATGTAGCAGTACACGTCCACTTTACCGCTGCGCTCATAGGTGCTGATTTCACAATCTCTCTGAAAAGCTTTTTCAAAAGTAGGAAAGTTGCAGCAGGTTGATAGTAGCAATGTGAGAATTGCTCTTATATGCAGATTGGTACTGCAGGGATTTGCAGAATGGAGCTGCGGATGTTTGTATTATGGTAACTACAAGAGATTGCAGGGTGGAGCTGCAGGTGCGTTGCAGAATGGAGCTGCGGATGTTTGTAGTATGGTAACTACAAGATATTGCAGGTTGGAGCTGCAGGTGCATTGCAGAATGGAGCTGCGGATGTTTGTAGTATGGTAACTACAAGATATTGCAGGTTGGAGCTGCAGGTGCATTGTAGAATGGAGCTGCGGATGTTTGTATTATGGTAACTACAAGAGATTGCAGGGTGGAGCTGCAGGTGCGTTGCAGAATGGAGCTGCGGATGTTTGTAGTATGGTAACTACAAGAGATTGCAGGGTGGAGCTGCAGGTGCATTGCAGAATGGAGCTGCGGATGTTTGTAGTATGGTAACTTCAAGAGATTGCAGGTTGGAGCTGCAGGTGCGTTGCAGAATGGAGCTGCGGATGTTTGTATTATGGTAACTACAAGAGATTGCAGGTTGGAGCTGCAGGTGCGTTGCAGAATGGAGCTGCGGATGTTTGTATTATGGTAACTTCAAGAGATTGCAGGTTGGAGCTGCAGGTGCATTGCAGAATGGAGCTGCGGATGTTTGTATTATGGTAACTACAAGAGATTGCAGGTTGGAGCTGCAGGTGCGTTGCAGAATGGAGCTGCGGATGTTTGTAGTATGGTAACTACAAGAGATTGCAGGTTGGAGCTGCAGGTGCGTTGCAGAATGGAGCTGCGGATGTTTGTAGTATGGTAACTACAAGAGATTGCAGGGTGGAGCTGCAGGTGCATTGCAGAATGGAGACATGGATGTTTGTAGTGTGGTAATTACAAGAGATTGCAGGGTGGAGCTGCAGGTGCGTTGCAGAATGGAGCTGCAGATGTTTGTAGTATGGTAACTTCAAGAGATTGCAGGTTGGAGCTGCAGGTGCGTTGCAGAATGGAGCTGCGGATGTTTGTAGTGTGGTAATTAAAAGAGATTGCAGGTTGGAGCTGCAGGTGCGTTGCAGAATGGAGCTGCGGATGTTTGTATTATGGTAACTACAAGAGATTGCAGGTTGGTGCTGCAGGTGCATTGCAGAATGGAGCTGCGGATGTTTGTAGTATGGTAACTACAAGATATTGCAGGTTGGAGCTGCAGGTGCGTTGCAGAATGGAGCTGCGGATGTTTGTATTATGGTAACTACAAGAGATTGCAGGTTGGTGCTGCAGGTGCCTTGCAGAATGGAGCTGCGGATGTTTGTAGTATGGTAACTGCAAGAGATTGCAGGTTGGTGCTGCAGGTGCGTTGCAGAATGGAGCTGCGGATGTTTGTATTATGGTAACTACAAGAGATTGCAGGTTGGAGCTGCAGGTGCTCTGCAGAATGGAGCTGCGGATGTTTGTAGTATGGTAACTACAAGATATTGCAGGTTGGAGCTGCTGGTGCGTTGCAGAACGGAGCCGCGGATGTTTGTATTATGGTACCTACAAGATATTGCAGGTTGGAGCTGCAGGTACATTGCAGAATGGAGCTGCGGATGTTGTAGTATGGTAACTACAAGATATTGCAGGTTGGAGCTGCAGGTGCGTTGCAGAATGGAGCTGCGGATGTTTGTAGTATGGTAACTACAAGAGATTGCAGGTTGGTGCTGCAGGTGCTTTGCAGAATGGAGCTGCGGATGTTTGTTGTATGGTAACTACAAGAGATTGCAGGTTGGTGCTGCAGGTGCCTTGCAGAATGGAGCTGCGGATGTTTGTATTATGGTAACTACAAGAGATTGCAGGTTGGAGCTGCAGGTGCCTTGCAGAATGGAGCTGCGGATGTTTGTATTATGGTAACTACAAGAGATTGCAGGTTGGAGCTGCAGGTGCGTTGCAGAATGGAGCTGCGGATGTTTGTAGTATGGTAACTACAAGAGATTGCAGGTTGGAGCTGCAGGTGCGTTGCAGAATGGAGCTGCGGATGTTTGTATTATGGTAGCTACAAGAGATTGCAGGTTGGTGCTGCAGGTGCTTTGCAGAATGGAGCTGCGGATGTTTGTATTATGGTAACTACAAGAGATTGCAGGTTGGTGCTGCAGGTGCCTTGCAGAATGGAGCTGCGGATGTTTGTATTATGGTAACTACAAGATATTGCAGGTTGGAGCTGCAGGTACATTGCAGAATGGAGCTGCGGATGTTTGTAGTATGGTAACTACAAGATATTGCAGGTTGGAGCTGCAGGTACATTGCAGAATGGAGCTGCGGATGTTGTAGTATGGTAACTACAAGATATTGCAGGTTGGAGCTGCAGGTGCGTTGCAGAATGGAGCTGCGGATGTTTGTAGTATGGTAACTACAAGAGATTGCAGGTTGGTGCTGCAGGTGCTTTGCAGAATGGAGCTGCGGATGTTTGTTGTATGGTAACTACAAGAGATTGCAGGTTGGTGCTGCAGGTGCCTTGCAGAATGGAGCTGCGGATGTTTGTATTATGGTAACTACAAGAGATTGCAGGTTGGAGCTGCAGGTGCCTTGCAGAATGGAGCTGCGGATGTTTGTATTATGGTAACTACAAGAGATTGCAGGTTGGAGCTGCAGGTGCGTTGCAGAATGGAGCTGCGGATGTTTGTAGTATGGTAACTACAAGAGATTGCAGGTTGGAGCTGCAGGTGCGTTGCAGAATGGAGCTGCGGATGTTTGTATTATGGTAACTACAAGAGATTGCAGGTTGGTGCTGCAGGTGCTTTGCAGAATGGAGCTGCGGATGTTTGTATTATGGTAACTACAAGAGATTGCAGGTTGGTGCTGCAGGTGCCTTGCAGAATGGAGCTGCGGATGTTTGTATTATGGTAACTACAAGATATTGCAGGTTGGAGCTGCAGGTACATTGCAGAATGGAGCTGCGGATGTTTGTAGTATGGTAACTACAAGAGATTGCAGGTTGGAGCTGCAGGTACATGGCAGAATGGAGCTGCGGATGTTTGTAGTATGGTAACTACAAGATATTGCAGGTTGGTGCTGCAGGTTCCTTGCAGAATGGAGCTGCGGATGTTTGTATTATGGTAACTACAAGATATTGCAAGTTGGAGCTGCAGGTACATTGCAGAATGGAGCTGCGGATGTTTGTAGTATGGTAACTACAAGAGATTGCAGGTTGGAGCTGCAGGTGCGTTGCAGAATGGAGCTGCGGATGTTTGTAGTTTGGTAACTACAAGAGATTGCAGGTTGGAGCTGCAGGTGCATTGCAGAATGGAGCTGCGGATCTTTGAAGTATGGTAACTACAAGAGATTGCAGGTTGGAGCTGCAGGTGCATTGCAGAATGGAGCTGCGGATGTTTGTAGTTTGGTAACTACAAGAGATTGCAGGTTGGAGCTGCAGGTGCATTGCAGAATGGAGCTGCGTGTGTTTGTAGTATGGTAACTACAAGAGATTGCAGGTTGGAGCTGCAGGGTTTTTCCTAATGGTAACTGCACAGGTTTGTAGATTCAAGAGCCAGGAGTAGCTAGAAAACTTCTGAGACAGGAACTCCAAGAAGACTAGTTGAACTAGCAGAGCACAGATGCCTGGGAATGGTTTATATAGGTCACTCTGCACCAGGATTGGACACTGGACCCATGTGAGAAGAAAGTCTCTGTGAATGGCTGCAATGGTGTCTATTGTGGCACCTATGCAGCCCTGAACTGCAGCAACAGGGATATCCTGAGATGACTGGCCAGTGGAGACATGCCAGTCAGTGAATAGGCAACACCAGGTGAGATAAGAGGGTCTAAGATCCATGGGAGTGACAATTTTATCCTATAGCTCCACTCTCTCACTTGCTAAGCAATCATGTATAATGGTCCTCATCTTCTCCCAGTCCTATATCCCTCATCACCTGTTTGCTAAATTCAACTATCTTTTCCTTCCATCGTCCCTTAGTGCACTTGACTGAATCATCCACTTCACCACCAAATATAATCCATTAACCAGGAGAAATCATCTCTTTAGTCTACTCTTTCCTCTCCATCCCTCTGACTAGGACATCCAACTTTAGCATCTTTCACCCTAGTCTTCAGAGATGAAGTCCATATTTTCCTCTTCTCCATACTCTATCTTTCCTCCTGACCTGATCCCTTCCCCTACTGCAATCCTTCCACTTGAGGCATGCTCCCAGATTGCCCACCTACTGTAGTCAATTTAACTATCTCTTCTGACACCTTTCCTACTTCCTTCAAATGCTCCATTATCTCACCATTTCAAAGAAACCCTCATTTGACCTCTACTCCCTCTCCAACTACAACCTGATCTTTTTCCTTCCTTTTGCCTACAAGTTCTTTGAGCATGTGGTATACAGATGCCTTCTTTCCTTCCTCTACACCCACTTTTCTACCTCTTATTCCGCCAAAACTGCCATGACCAAGGTCATTAATCACCACTCCTCCTTACATCTCCAGCCTCATCTCACCGCTCCTCCCAACATCTCCAGCCTCATCTCACTGCTCCTCCCTACATCTCCAGCCTCATTTCCTCACCACTCCTCCCTACATCTCCAGCCTCATCTCGTCACCACTCCTCCCTACATCTCCAGCCTCATCTCCTCACCACTCCTGCCTACATATCCAGCCTCATTACCTCTCCACTCCTCCCTACATCTCCAGCCTCATCTCCTCACCACTCCTCCCTAAATATCCAGCCTCATTTCCTCACTGCTCCTACCTACATCTCTAGCCTCAATTTCTCACTCACTCCTCCTTATATTACCTCACTGGTCCTCCCTCCACCTCCTTCAGTCTCATTACCTCACAACTCCTCCATACATCTCTGGCCTTATTTTCTCATTATTCTTCCCTACATCTCCAGCCTCATTATCTCTCAGCTCCTCCCTCCACCTTCAGCCTCATTTCCTTACTACCCCTGTCTATATCTCCAGCCTCTTTTCCTCATCATTCTAACCCTACATCTACATCCTCATTATCTCTCAGCTCCTCCCTCCACCTTCAGCCTCATTTCCTTACTACTCCTGTCTATATGTCCAGCCTCATTTCCTCATCATTCTAACCCTACATCTCCATCCTCATTATCTCTCAGCTCCTTCCTCCACCTTCAGCCTCATTTCCTCATCAATCTTCCCTACATCTCCATCCTCATTATCTCTAAGCTCCTCCCTCCACCTCCACCCTCATTTCCATACTACTCCTGTCTAAATCTCCAGCCTCATTTCCTCATCATTCTTCCCTACATCTCCAGCCTCATCTCTCGGCTCCTCCCTCCACCTCCAGCCTCATTTCCTTACTACTCCTGTCTACATCTCCAGCCTCATTTCCTCATCATTCTTCCCTACATCTCCAGCCTCATTATCTCTCAGCTCCTGTCTACATCTCCAGCCTCATTTCCTCATCAGTCTTCCCTACATCTCCAGCCTCATTATCTCTCAGCTCCTGTCTACATCTCCAGCCTCATTTCCTCATCATTCTTCCCTACATTTCCAGCCTCATTACCTCTCAGCTCCACCCTCCACCTCCAGCCTAATTTCCTCATCATTCTTCCCTACATCTCCAGCCTCATTACCTCTAAGCTGATCCCTACACCTCCAGCCTATTTACTTCATCATTCCTCCCTACACCTCCATCCTCATTACCTCTAAGCTGCTCCCTACACCTCCAGCCTAATTTCCTCATCATTCTTCCCTACATCTCCAGCCTCATTATCTCTCAGCATCTCCCTCCACCTCCAGCCCCATTTCCTTGCTACTCCTGTGTACATCTCCAGCATCATTATCTCTCAGCTCCTCCCTCCACCTCCAGACTCATTTCCTTACTACTCCTGTCTACATCTCCAGCCTCATTTCCTCATCATTCTTCTCTACATCTCCAGCCTCATTATCTCTCAGCTCCTCCCTCCACCTCCAGCCTCATTTCCTTACTACTCCTGTCTACATCTCCAGCCTCATTTCCACATCAGTCTTCCCAACATCTCCAGCCTCATTACCTCTCAGCTCCTCCCCCCACCTCCAGCCTCATTTCCTCATCAGTCTTCCTTACATCTCAGCCTCATTTTCTCTCAGCTCCTCCCTCCACCCTCATTTCCTCATCATTCTTCCCTACATTTCCAGCCTCATTATCTCTCAGCTCCTCCCTCCACCTCCAGCCTCATTTGCTCATAATTCCTCCCTCCACCTGCATCCTCATTATCTCTCAGCTCCTCCCTCCACCTCCAGCTTCATTTGCTCATCATTCCTTCCTACACCTCCATCCTCATTACCTCTAAGCTGATCCCTACACCTCCAGCCTAATTTTCTCTTCATTCCTTTCCACAATGTCAGCCTCATTACCTATTCATTCCTCCCTACACCTCCATCCTCATTACCTCATCATTCCTCCCTACATTTCCATCCTAATTACCTCTAAGCTGCTTCCTACACCTCCAGCCTAAATTCCTCATCAGTCCTCCCTACACCTCCATCCTCATTACCTCTAAGCTGATCCCTACACTTCCAGCCTAATTTCCTCATCATTCCTCCCCACACTGCCAGTCTCATTACCTCATCATTCCTCCCTACACCTCCATCCTGATTACTTCTAAGCTGATCCCTACACCTCCATCCTCATTACCTCTAAGCTGATCCCTATACCTCCAGCCTTATTTCCTCATTGTTCCTCCTAACATCTCCAGTCACATTACCTCCAAGCTCCACCCTATAACTCCATCCTCTACCTCTAAGCTGCTCCCTACACCTCCAGCCTCACACACTACCTCCCACCCTCGTTGCTCTGCTAATGATTTTTGCATCACCTCCTCCTTGATCATCACTTTTAGATTCAGGATATCTCCTGGGCCTGGACATCTGGAGTCCACTCCCTCACTCCATCAAGCTACCCATCCACTAGCAGACCTCAAAAAGACTGCACAATTATGACATTGTAATCATGTAGTTGTTTCAAAGTCTGCGATGTGCCTACACTGAATGAGCAGCTGAACCTGACGTTATCGTCAGGTTGTCCAGCATGTTTGCCTTATGATAGATGTTTAAAACAACCAGCGGGAGCGTGCATCACTGGTCATTTTAGACATTTTTATAAACAATTTGCAGACGATTAATGAACGATTGAACGATATCGTTATCGTTCAATCACTCAATTTAATTGCCAAGTGGATGGGCAGCATTATGGAGGGTACACGCGGTCAGACTGCTCGACAGTCAGATAACTGTAACGATCATTATTTGATCGTCCTGCATGTGCTGGATCAAACATCCAGCACATGCAGCAACCCCCCCCAACTACTGTAATGACCCGCGATCGACGATCACGGGTCCCTATAGTAAACAGGCTAACCTGGCCGATATCAACCATGTGCACGAGCTTTGGTCGACATGCATCGACCATCATTTGGTCGTTGAAAGGGGTAATATTCCGGTCAATATAAATGATCGAACGATAAACGATATTGTTATCGTTCATATCGACCAGGATATATGACCTCCCAGCCATCAATCGTGCCCTTGAAACTCATTTTTCATTCTAGTGCCACGGAATCCTTGTGACGCCTCTAAGTACACAACAATAACTTGATGATTTTAAATCATGTCAATTTACATCTCCACTTCTAAAAACTCTCACTTTAGTAAATATACCCCTAAATGTAATAGGGTCCGAGTTTTTCTCAGCCACTCTTTATACAGGGGACAAAAGTACAGGGGACAAAAGACATATGGGTCCCCCATATTTTCATCAACCAGCACCAGGCTCAGTGAGCCAGTCCTGGTTGTGGAAATACAGGGGAATCAATGAGTAGGGGTTCCCTGTTTTATCCACAACCATCACCAGACTCTTTATAGCGGGGGTGTAATGCCACAGCCATGAGACCCACTTCATGGGGTCACTGGCCAATGCATTTGGACCCCACACTATTCAGCCCTAGCCGGGGATCCCTGGGGTGGTGGGGATCCCCCAATAAAGGGGTACCTCAGGCCTGGGCTGATAGTCCGGGTCTATCCATGGCACCCCTGTGCGGTGGGTGCCTAGTTGATTGAGTAAAAAAATAGAATATATGATATTGTCTTTTACAGAAAAACTAGAAGTACCAGCAAGCCTCCCCGCATGCTGGTACTTTGAGAACCACAAGTACCAGATTGCACAGTATTAAGGGCCTACTGGTACCTCTAGTTGGGATGTAGTTAATATACCTACATGCGGCATGCCGGCTGATGAAATCCCGTTGCCGGAATGCCACTACCCGGCCAGAAGACTAGCGCTGGAATACCGACAGTAGGTGACATGCCGAAGCCGGAATCCCGATAACCGGGATGCCAAATGTAAGTATATTGGGCTTGTTAGGTCTTAGCTGGGGGAGGGGGTGAGAGTTAGGTTTAGCCATCATGGGGATTGGGGTTAGGGATAGGCAAGGGGAGGTTAGGGTTAGGTACCCCCGGGGGTGGGTTAGGGGCAGGCACCACTAGTGGTGGGGGTTAGGGTTAGGCACTAAGGGAGAGGGTTAGGTTTAGGCACTAACAGGGAGGGTTAGGGTAGGGGGGGAAAGTTAGTGTTAGGATGTAGGAACAGAGAGTTATGGGAGAAGGGGGAGGGTAAGTATATTTACTGGACCCTTGTCGGGATCCTGAGCATTGGGAGACTGCTGTCGGTATATTGTCAGCTGCCGGGATTTCATATCCATTCCCTCTAGTTCACCTGTAAAAGAATTATAAAAGAAAAGACAGGACAGGCACACCGTGAAAGTACAACTTTATTATCCAATGCTAGTCTGTAGCATTGGATAATACGGGGGACCCCTACTTATTTTGTCCTCAGTATTTCCACAACCAGGACTGGCACAGAAAAGCTTGGTGCTAGTTGTTCTTTTCAGAGACACGCCTGTGGCTCAACCTTAGGATGAAACCGCTGCGCTCGTCTGACGACCCCCTCCCCATTACCTCCCAGTCACCGCTCAACACTACCCAATATACAGTCAGGTGCATAAATATTGGGACATTGACAAAATTTTCATATTTTGGCCTCTATTCACCACCACAATGGCTTTGAAATGAAACAAACAAGATGTGATTTACCTGCAGACTTTCAGATTTAATTTGAGGGTAATTACATCCAAATCAGGTGAACGGTGTAGGAATTACAACAGCTTCTATATGTGCCTCCCACTTTTTAAGGGGCCAAAAGTAATGGGACTATCAACGCAAAAGCTATTTCATGGACAGGTGTGGGCTATTCCCTCGTTATTCATTATCAATTAAGCAGGTAAAAGGTCTGGAGTTGATTCTAGGTGTGACATTTGCATTTGGAATCAGTTGCTGTCAACTCTCAATATGAGATCCAAAGAGCTGTCACTATCAGTGTAGCAAGCCATCATTAGGCTGAAAGATCAAAACAAACCCATCAGAGAGATAGCAAAAACATTAGGTGTGGCCAAATCAACTGTTTGGAACATTCTTAAAAGGAAAGAACACACAGGAGAGCTCAGCAACACCAAAAGACCCGGAAGACCACGGAAAACAACTGTGGTGGATGACAGAAGAATTATTTCCCTGGTGAAGAAAAACCCCTTCACAACAGTTGGCCAAATCAAGAACACTCTCCAGGAGGTAGGTGTATATGTGTCAAAGTCAACAATCAAGAGAAGACTTCACAAGAGTGAATATAGAGGGTTCACCACAAGATGTAAACCATTGGTGAGCCACAAAACCAGGAAGACCAGATTACAGTTTGCCAAACAACATCTAAAAAAGCCATTACAGTTCTGGAACAACATCCTATGGACAGATGATCAACTTGTACCAGAGTGATGGGAAGAGAAGAGTATGGAGAAGGAAAGGAACTGCTCATGATCCAAAACATACCACCTCATCAGTGAAGCATGGTGGTGGTAGTGTCATGATGTGGGCATGTATGGCTGCCAATGGAACTAGTTCCCTTGTATTTATTGATGATGTGACTGCTGAAAAAAGCAGCAGAATTAATTCTGAAGTGTTTCAGGCAATATTATATGCTCATATTCAGTCAAATGCTTCAAAACTCATTGGACGGCGCTTTACAGTGCAGATGGACAATGACCTGAAGCATACTGCAAAAGCAACCAAAGAGTTTTTTAAGGCTAAAAAGTGGAATGTTATGCAATGGCCAAGTCAATCCCCTGACCTGAATCTGATTGAGCATGCATTTCACTTGATGAAGACAAAACTGAAGGGAAAATGCCCCAAGAACAAGCAGGAACTGAAGACATTTGCAGTAGAGGCCTGGCAGAGCATCACCAGGGATGAAACCCAGCGTCTGGTGATGTCTATGTGTTCCAGACTTCAGGCTGTAATTGCCTGCAAAGGATTTGCAACAAAGTATTAAAAAGTGAAAGTTAGGGGACTTCCGGTGGGCGGAGCATCGCGATGGCCGCGTTTTACTGAAGCTCCATCACCCTCCTGCCTAATCTAACTGCATCTAAAGCTTCCCTCGGTCCCTTCAACACGTGAAGGAGATTTGCTGGCAGTGGAGGGTCAGATAAATCTGACAATAAAAACCTTTTATTATACGGAGGCATATTACCACCGGAGTTCAGCCTGAAAGTATTAAGGCCTAGAGGCATGCGGATGCTGTGAGCCGTTGGCGCCACGAGGCAAACATCCTTCCCAACATTGATCCCTTCATCCACAAATGCGGGGTTCTATCGTGGCTTGCCTACACTACATCGCAGACTTAATAGACCTACTGTGAAAACCCGGCTGCAGGTCCCTCTATCTGCTGTCTCACCCCGGCGCCGGGCTGGGACGGCAGGTGCCATTGAAGACCGGCTGGACGGAGGTTCCGCCTGTGAGTGGAATACAGCATTTGCCTGCTGCCGTGGAAACGGCTGAAATGGATGTCGGAGTGTGATTTCAGCCCTCTGTGAACGCCGCCGATTGCCTCCTGGTGAGCATCCACTTATTGTACTTACCTGCTGTTGCTGTCTGTGGGTAGACCTGCGGTGTCTACGGGCTGCTGTTGGGATGGACTGCTGAGTGTGGACACACGAAGGACCTCTGTGGGATCTTGCTTGTCTGCTGTCCGGCTGCCTGTGAGTGGATCTGCGGAGCTCGCCGGCTAACTCTCCCTTGCATATTCGCGGGAGTACACCTGCTGACTCTCCGGGTCGTAAGGGGCATCCTTCATACTCTGCGGGTGCATCAGTTTCAGGAGATAGTGCCGGTAACACGGGAGGCCAGTGGAGCTTGCCGGGGCTGTTGCATATCGAGCAGCTGATAGGATCTGACACGGCAGTAAATCGGATCTCCTTTAGTGGCTCTCTCTTATCCCCTGGCTCCCGTCTGCCGGTTGCTGCAATCTGAGGGCTGGGGTCCCGTTGTGCCTGCCATTCATCTAAGCAGTTAATATTACCTGGTAGTGCTGCGAGAGTGGACTTAACCCCTACCATACCTGAACACAGGACATCGCCTAATTGAGGAGCTTTCTGGAAACTGACAGACCGTGTCCCCACAGTGTCTTAACCTCTGCAGTGAAACACTTAACCAGAAACAGATGAACTCCTACGGTACATGCCGGTTGCACTGCTTATGTGCGAGAAGTGATTTAAGAGACGGCTGCTCTGTGGGAATTACTGCTAGACGGGGACTCTTCACTCCCGGCAGTCTGGTACTATAAATCACGCTGATTTTTTCCATTTGCTTCACCTTTGCCTCTTCTTTGATAAAACATACCCCTCCCTCCCCCTCCCGTCCCATTCTAATACATTTTACATTTGTGACAATGGTGATTTCACTTCACAGAAGACAAGGCTTCTAATTGTATGCTAATTTTTGTTGGCTTCTAATTATATGCTAATTCTTGTTGGTTTTAATTACATGCTGATTTATGTTTAACTCACATAGCTTTGCTGGGTTACATTTTCACAGAATACTGATTATCCTGATACCATTACCTTCGTTCTGAAAGTTACCTTGTGCAGGACCGCCATCTAGTGGCAAACCATTAATAATACAGTTATATTCAGCATCATTCTGACAAATATTTGTTAAACAAAACAGGGTAATTTGTTTCATAACATTCTATTGTTCTAGTATAAATATGTAATCGTTGTGTATCATCTGGGGGGGATAATATCATCTTTCTGGCCTGCATTTCTCTCCATGGTATGGACAGATACTTCACTAAGATTCAAACACCTAAAATGGGGAAACCACAAAAGCAACTCAGTAAATCTGCTCCTACCAGGGTTTCACCAGTATCTAATTCATTAATTCCAGGGTCTGTGTCCCCTACAACTACGCCCCCTGAAAGCCCACCTTTACATGATGTCCCTGAATCCTCTCAGGTACTCTCCTCAACACAGGCTTCACAAATTGATAAAAAATTGGATGCTATTCAATCATCCATTAATGCAATCCTAACCCACCTTGAGTCTAATACCAAACGGCTTGTTGAGGTTGAACAACGTACAAGTGATAATGAAGATGCCATTTTGGCACTTCAAAACACTCTTGAGGAACAGGCCCAATACATAGCGACTATGGAATCCAAGTTAGATGACTTAGAAAATCGTCACAGACGAAATAACCTAAGGTTCATTGGTATTCCGGAACAAATTAAAGGATCTGACCTGTTTGACCTCCTCTGTACAGATGTTGTCAATACACTTAATGTTCCTACCACTTCTGGTGCGGTGATTATAGAAAGAGCACATCGCATTGGGCCAGAACGGGAAACTCGTAATGCAAATTGTAGACCAGTCATTGCAAAATTTTTGAATTATCGAGATAAAGAGAACATCCTGACAGCATACAGGAAACAGCGCACACTCATGATACGTGACTTTAAGGTCTTGATATTTCAGGACTTTTCGGTCTCTGTCACCCAGAAGCGTAGAGAATTCACCCCTATCTGCAAACATTTGTTTGAAAATAACATTCGCTTTGCTCTGCTATACCCAGCAAAGCTTAGGGTCATGGCTGATGGTAAACCCATTTTTTTTGAGGACCCTCTTTTGGCCAGAAATCACTTTAAAATCTCACAGAACACATCTTCCACCAATCCACCCCCTAATGGATGAATACTTTATCTTAGCGCTAATACACAACAAATTCCATATTGAGTAAGCGTGAATAGCACGCAATTGCAGTTTGATATTTTTTATGTATGGTATGTCTATTAATGATTACCTCCACGCCGTGGAGCGATCATTGCTATTACTGTTCTTGATATACTACATGTTTTCGTTCCTCTTTGTTTTTCTCCTTTCCTTTTTGTTTTCCCCTCTTTTCCTCCTCCCTTTCCTTCTTGGGATGTGCACTCCTGGGGTCTGGTCGTTTGACATTCATAGAACCCTCTTTCGTCTTGCTCGCTGGGATGAGACGGAAGACACTCCATCGCAGTTTCTTGGCTGGTCTCACTGTAGAACTGGGGTAGGTTACAGTCATTGCAATCCTCCTCACCAACTAATATACAACTCAACTCTACTTCCTTCAGATGTATGTCATGGAATGTTGCAGGGCTAAATTCAATTATTAAAAGACGTAAAGTCTTATGTCACCTCAAACGTTTTCGCCCTGACATCATAATGCTTCAGGAAACCCATTGGTTAAAAAATGCTAACTCTACTTTAAAAAGTCCTTGGATACAGGAATGTGTATCTGCCTCATATTGTAAGAAAAAACGTGGGGTAGCTATATTATTTAACAGGAATTTAGTTTATTCTATTTCGGAGACGCTGGCGGACCCTGAGGGCAGATTCCTTTTGATTCATGTCACAATCCAAGGTGAGCGTTTCACATTGCTCAACATATATGCTCCAAATTTCCCTAATTTCTCCTTCTATAGGACTATTTCTAATATACTTATGAAACACGATACACCTAACCTTATAATTGGCGGAGATTTTAATTCGCTTCATGACAGTACTCTGGACCATTCCAATCCACCGAATAGATCTTCTGTCAATCCACGGGAAGGCATCTCCCTCCTTTCTTCTCACCATGCTCTGATCGATGCTTGGAGACTCCAGAGTGCTTCTAGTCGTGAATTCACATTTCACTCTCGAGTACATGACTCTCACTAGAATCGACTACTTTCTAATTGCAGAAACACTATTCTCCCGCATTGCCCAAACTTATATTGATAACATCATTATTTCTGACCACGCCCCTATTGTTTTGGATTTAACGCGACGTACTCCTCTGAATACTTCCTGCCTTTGGCGCTTCCCTTCCTTCCTCTCTCAAAATGAAGATTTTCAAATATACCTAAAAGCCAAATGGCATGAATACTTGGATGATAATATTGAACACTGGGATGACCCAGTACTATTCTGGGAAGCGTCAAAGGCAGTTATGAGGGGTCATGTCATATCTTACTTGGCAAAACGTAATAGAGACCACAAGGAAAAGTTACGCCTTTTAAATAGCAGGTTACAAACCTCTTATAAACGTTATTTGTCTTTTACAACAGCTGAAAATAAATCCCTCTACCTTCAAAATAAACAAGTATTGGAGGCTTTTCTATTGCAAGAGGCTAAACTTAAAACAGATTACACAAAAAATCTATATTTTCGTTGGGGGGGCAAAACAGGTTGACTTCTAGCATTTATGGCCAATCGACAAAAGAAAAGACATTACATCACTAGTCTTTGCGATCCTATAACGGGAGAGACCATTACATCTCAATCTGATATAACAAAACTTTTGGAAGTATATTTCCAAAATTTATATGCAGCTGAAACGTCTAACTTAGCAAATGCAAGCACTTTTCTTAATGAGACAATTCTACCAAAACTATCCACCCAGCAGAGGGAATGTTTAGAAGATAATATCACAGAGGAGGAAGTTCTCATGGCTATTAAATCGCTCAAATTGAATAAATCACCTGGCCCTGACGGCTTTACAGCAAATTACTATAATATCCTAAAAGACGACATTACACCTACACTTACCAATTTACTGCAACAAATCTACTCGAATAACATTGCATATCCCTCATTTAACGAGGCAACAACAATCCTGATTCCCAAACCAGATAGGGATACCTCCTTGTTGTCTTCATACAGACCCATTACTTTGCTTAACCAGGATTATAAAATCTTGGCAAAGATCTTATCGATTAGATTACATAATATGATGCCGACAATCCTTACCCCATATCAACTAGGATTCACAAAAGGCCACCAATCGGTGTTGGGCATTCGCTCGGCAGTTGCAGTTCTGGCCTCCTCCCCAGCGGATCAGAGATCTTCCACTATTTTGTTGAGTTTGGACGCTGAGAAGGCCTTTGACAAAATTCTATGGGAATATTTGTTTCTAGTTCTCGATGCCAGGGAATTTGGTACGTCTTTTATTAATATGATCAAATATCTTTATTTGAATCCATGTACTAAGTTACTTGTCAATGGCCTTCTCGGCAACACATTACATATGTTTAGAGGTACGAGACAGGGGTGTCCGCTCTCACCCCTTTTATTCAATTTAGCACTTGACCCGCTAATCCGTTCTCTTCAAGATTGGTCGCTGTTGCGCGGTGCTTCCATTGGAGATTACGAATTAAAGCTTATAGCTTTTGCGGATGATCTCATGCTTTTCATATCTAATCCAGAGGTTAGTTTGACCCCCTTGTTCGAAAAATTGGAACGATTTGGTCACATTTCTGGATTTACTATTAACTTTACTAAATCTACGGAACTAGCTTTGGGTAATAGACCTTTTAGACCTAGAGACAATTTAGGAGGCTTAAAATGGGCATCTTCCAGCATACCTTATCTGGGTATACAATTACCCAAGAATATTAACAACCTATATTCTTTAAATGTTACCTCAATAATAAATAAAATTTGTGCGGAAATGGACAGCTGGCAACATTTTCAGCTTTCTTACCTAGGAAGGGCCAATCTAATAAAAATGATAATTTTCCCTAAACTGCTATACCCTCTACAAGTCCTCCCGATACTTCTCACTTTAACTGATATTAAAATGATAGATGCCGCATTTCGGAAATTTATCTGGATTAACAAAAAACCAAAACTTAGTTTGAAAATTCTTCAACGCACTAAAGAAGAGGGGGGAATTAACTTTCCCCATACTCTCCTTTATAACCAAGCTGCAATATGTAGATACATTCATGACTGGATTCTACATAGAAATCATTTCGCCCACTATGAATTAGAGAGACAGTTCCTATCTGGTTTGGACTTGGTCTACTTCTTACATATGCCTAAACACGATATACCACCGCACTTGCTTGATAACCCACTCCTGATGTCAACATGGTCAACATGGCACTCGATACGTAACAAATTTAAAATTCATGCTTCCTACTCACTACATCTCCCTCTGCTGGGAAACAATGACTTTCAGAATGGGTCTGCAACACATCCTTTCCGAAGGTGGGACTCACTGGGCCTTCGTACAGTTAGACATTTCACTAATTCTTCACTTAAACGCCCATTAACGTTTGAACAGGCACATACACAATACGATTTTCTTCATTCTTGTAACTTGGCCTTCCTACAGGCACAACACTACACCAGTAAAATATTATCTTTTTTATCTCCCTTGGATTGGGATAATAGGTTAGACACTGCCTTATTGTCTGCTGGCTATCCATATAGGGCTATATCCCTGTTTTACCACCTACTAAGAATTCCTTACTTTACGGGAACATTCTCCACTGGTATCACTAAGTGGCAGACTTGCTTTCCAAATCTAACAGAAACTAATATTTTGCGCACGCTACAGTATTCCCTCCAAACATTGACAGCTACAACTTACAGAGAAATGTTCTACAGATTATTCTATAGGAGCTATCTTTCTCCCAAACGTTGTCACTTGATTGGTATTGCAACCTCCTCTGCGTGTCCAAAATGCGCCCATTTAGAGGCATCTTTATACCACTGCCTATGGGACTGTGGGGTCATCAAGAAATTTTGGATGGAAGTGAAACAATATGTGCTAGCTGACCTAATCAATTATCTTCCATTAACACCAGAATGGGCAATATTGGGTTATATTCCAGGAATAACTAGAGTTTCCAAGGGTTGTAAAAAATTATTATTAATTATTTTGGCTGTAGCTAAAAAATGTATCCTGCAACAATGGATTGCTCCTACCCCTCCTTCATTATCCATGTTCAAAGAGAAATTATTTTATAGTTTCAAAATGGATTGGGTCAACTCTTCTATCAACAAGGAAAAGAAAGCAGAACAATTCTTCTTAATTTGGGAAAGCTTTATTGAGGCTTTAAATCCTGAGATTAAAAGACAAATACAACAGTGTTTCAAATCAACACAATGGTATGAAACTAGAATACTGCTACAAGACCCCCCAATACCTTACGCTTAAGAGAAAACAAAAAAAAAACCCACATAAATAAAAGAAGAGTAGTGAGGGATTGACCCTGGGAGTGCATGGCTCATAACCCCCACCCCACTTTATTTCCTCTTCTTCTCTGTTTTTTTTATTTATTTATTTTCTCCCTTTTTTTTTCATCTCTCTCTTCTTATACTTATCACCCCCCCACCCCCCCAATCACCCATCTACTTTTTTCCCCCTTCATTTCTTCTATTATGGTTGAAGTCATTATAATATATTACTGTTTAATTTTCAATTGATCGGTAAAAAGAGAAAATTGTAGCAAGTCTATTACCTCAAACCACAAGCGAACTGTATGCTATAAATTGTGATTATGTCATTGTTTCTTGTCATATTTACTTGTGTACCAGAGTGTATTTGTTGACTTCAATAAAAACAATTTTGAAAAAAAACAAAAAAGTGAAAGTTAGATTTAGGATTGTGTAGTTTGTCCCATTACTTTTGGCCCCTTAAAAAGGTGGGAGGCACATATAGAAACCGTTGTAATTCCTACACCGTTCACCTGATTTGGATGTAATTACCCTCAAATGAAATCTGAAAGTCTGCAGGTAAATCACATCTTGTTTGTTTCATTTCAAAGCCATTGTGGTGGTGAATAGAGGCCAAAATATGAGAATTCTGTCAATGTCCCAATATTTATGCACCTGACTGTATATATGTACGTCAAAGACTGTGCATCCAAATCTGTCATCTGTCCTGTCTCTGTACCATCCTCCTTACACCTGCGCAGTGCCACTCAGGTACGTGCGCAAACACATAATATCGCTTTACTGCGTCCGATATCAGCGCTTTGTCTGACTCAGAATCAGGCTCATTATGTTAGGTTATCACTATTATGTCAATGCAGTCCCTATATTTATTTAGCCTAAGCTGTACATATGTATAATAAGCTAATCTGCAGGCTTTTCATGGCTCACACTGGCAGTGGGACCACCCCAAACCCCAGGGACTGCTCACATGTAGGGCGCTTACTCCCAAAGGTCTAATATCAGCCCCCGGTGACCATATTCCTAGAGGACAGCCTGCTGCCATCGCCCCTTCCCAACACCCAGAAAGGTGCCCGCCCTAAGTGATGCCACTCTGCTGGGAAAGTGCTATGAACAGGGGAACTGTGTATGGTGAATTTGTCCCCCCTAATATGACTGTGATTTGCAGATACAGCCTGGCGGTGACGCGGCACAGCGACTCCGAGCTAAGCAGCAGCAGTTTGTACGCTCAGTGTGACCCGTGGGAACCCACAGTCTATTTTGAGAATTTCATCCGCAACAATGAGGACATTGTAAACACTGTGAGTAATACACATACACACATATATACATACACACATATATACATACACACATATACACATACACACATATATACATACACACATATATACACACACATACACACATATATACACACATATACACACATACATACACACACATACACACATATATACACACACACATATATACATACACACATATATACACACATATATACATACACACACATACACACATATATACACACACATACATATACACATATATACATACACACATATATACACACATATATACATACACACATATATACACACATATATACATACACACACATACACACATATATACACACACACATACATACACACACATATACACATATATACATACACACATACATACACACATATATACATACACACATACATATACACATACACACATATATACACACACATACACACATATATACATACACACATACATACACACACATATACACATATATACATACACACATACATACACACATATATACATACACACATACATACACACATACATACACACATATATACATACACACATACATACACACATACATACACACATACATACACACATATATACATACACACATACATATACACATACACACATATATACACACACATACACACATATATACATACACACATACATACACACATATACACATATATACATACACACATACATACACACATATATACATACACACATACATATACACATACACACATATATACACACACATACACACATATATACACACACACATACATATACACATACATACACACATATACACATACATACACACATATATACACACACACATACATATACACATACACACATATATACACACACATACACACATATATACATACACACATACACACACATACACACATATATACACACACACATACATATATACATACACACATACATATACACATACACACATATATACACACACATACACACATATATACACACACACATACATATACACATACATACACACATATACACATACATACACACATATATACACACACACATACATATACACATACACACATATATACACACACATACACACATATATACATACACACATACATACACACACATACACACATATATACACACACACATACATATACACAACAATGAGGACATTGTAAACACTGTGAGTAATACAGATACACACACACATATATACACACACACAACGAGTACATTGTAAACACTGTCAGTAATACAGATACACACACACACATACAGTACATACACACACATACATATACACATACATATACACAACAATGAGGACATTGTAAACACTGTGAGTAATACAGATACACACACACATATATACACACACACAACGAGTACATTGTAAATACTGTCAGTAATACAGATACACACACACATATATACACACACACAACGAGTACATTGTAAATACTGTCAGTAATACAGATACACACACACATATATACACACACACAACGAGTACATTGTAAACACTGTCAGTAATACAGATACACACACACACATACAGTACATACACACACATACATATACACAACAATGAGGACATTGTAAACACTGTGAGTAATACACATACACACATATATACACACACACAACAATGAGGACATTGTATACACTGTGAGTAATACACATATTAATGAATCCACTACTCACAATACATTCTCATAGATACACTAAGGAAATATCATACATAATGCTACTAAGGTAAAAAATAAGCTACAGTGTATATAGTAAATAATCTCTCTCACATAGTGATGTACACACACACAAATACACACGCACACTTATGCACATACATACACACAGACATACTGTACATACACACACACATATATATAAGCATATAAACACACTTACACACACAAATACACACATATATACACAATGTGATATCTTGGGGGTAATTAGCTTGGCAGAGGGTGGATTGGTGCAGGGTTGAGGTGCTTAATGAGGGTCCACACACAGCTTTCAAGCAAAACAAATGAGATGGTGCTTTACTTCCAGCAGGGAAAACAGGTACAACACAAGGAACAGAAAATAATAAACAACCTAGCCCCTATTCAGGGCATCTAACTCACTTCTTGAGCCCTCTCTAATTTGGTGCAGCTAGTCTGCCAACAAAGTCTCTGCCTGCTTCTTGCAGGTCTATCGCCAGCTCCAGCCTGGCTTGGCTGCCACAGCTACATAAATACAGTCAGTTCTGGTGGCCTTCCCTGTATCCTACAGATATAGGCCCTGGCTTCCTCAGCCTGCAGCTTCACTGCTTTAATGTCACACAGTATGCGAGTTTGTGGTCCCCCCTTGCCTCGTGCAGGTACAGACACTGGCCTGCTGGCCCCCAATGGCTCACTCAGTTTCACTGGGCTCTCTGGCTGCTACAATCCCACATAGACTGTTCCGCATGGCAGCCTGACTGGTCTGCCTTCTCATCAGCCCACACCTGAGCTCTACCCACAAGGCAGCCATTAGGCATCTTCCCATAATGCTTTTCTAGTCTGTGTGTCGGTGGATCTTCCCTGCCCCACATAGAATCCGCTGCTCACCAGTGCCACCTCTGGTGATACTGCCACATATCCCCCCTCCCCAGCTTGAAACCCCTGGGTTCAGCTACATGGGATGAGGCATTCTCATTGCGAAGTCCCTCTTCACTCTCTTCATGAGGGAAATCCACTGTATCCACAGTCATACAGACTCTAGTGATCTCTGGGGGTCTCATCCTCCAGATTCCAGAATTTATTTCCTTCCAAACTTTTTTCCTCACTTTATGGTAGCAATGGTACTTCTTGCTTTCTTTATGCAGTACTTGAGGGTCATCCCCAGGTACCACGTCAGACATCAAGAACTTGAAGTTACTTTTCCCAAAGCGACATACTTCATCTTTACTCTTGCCACTTAAACCTACTAAAGACACATCTTTTTGCCAACTTCTACTTGTCCCATCTTTAACCTGCAGCCTTGAAGCCCTGTATTGGCTACTGGCATATTTCACCAATGGCCCCTTGAAAGAAGAGGAGCTAACATTATCCTGAGAGTCACCAGCATCACAACTTCTGGACCTTGGCTTTATGTCAACAGACAACGTACTGGCATTGTCACCCACAGATTCCGGACTCCCAGGTCCATATAGGATAATTGAATATTTACTCCATTGATCCACATAATTTATCTCATGGCTTTGATGGCTATCTGTCACTTCATTAAGGCATAGATCTCTTGGATTTTCTTGTGCTCCCGAGTTTTGAGCCTTAAAAATCTGATGAACTGTTTCAACATGTTCCACCAGCACAGGTTGAAGTTCACTCTCCACAGAGGTCTTTATTTTCCAATTCACTTTAGCTGGACATTTTGCTTCAAGCTTTGTAATTTGAGACCACTTCCCTTCATCACAGATAAATCCAGCAGTACTGCAAATTCCATCCTGTACCTTTACTTCACAGGTCATGCAATCACCATCTGTATACGTCAATTCTTTATTATCAACTTCGGACACAATTTTGCAATCTGGACCTGTGCCCCTTTTGGAGAACTTCATACCCTCAGCTATCACTGTAAGCTGAAAGTCACTGCAAGGAATCTCATCCACTTTTCCAGGATGGACCTTTAGGGAATTTCCCACCACGCAATTCACTGTTTGTCCGCTGCTCATCACACAAGACACTCTGCACCGGTAGCATATCACTCTGCGCACCAGCCTTTTCAGGATCAATCTGTAACAATTGCTGCTTATGTTTATGTACTTCTGCCACACTGGGTTCAGCGAAGACATCGGATGCCATTTTATGTTCAGAATTCAACTTCAGAATGTTATTTAACTTCTTTTCCTCTTATGATTTTCCCACTACCATGTGGAACTTTTTCTGAGTCATAGACATCTGCTCTTCCAGCTGGGCAATTTCCACCATGGCGCTGTCCAACTTGCTCTCAGATTGCAGCAGATTGTGCTCCACAACTTCATGTTCAGCAAGTCTCAACTTTTGTACATTTATTCACTTTGCAACTCCAGTTCTTTGGTATGCCTCTCTACTTGGAATCTTTGCCACTGGTTCTGTGTACTTAGCAGACACTTCTCAAGGTTCTCACTCTGTTCTTGCAACTTCCAAGTCCTGCCATGGGCAAGGTTAAGCTCTCTCTCCAAAGATTCACTTTGCTTGGCGGCTTCATGCAGACTTTCCTCCAGGAATACATTTCTTTCCATCAGACATTCTGAAACTGCTCTAGCTGCAGCTAAATTGGATTGGAGAGTTTGTACTTGCTCCTTACAGCTGACTTTAAGACAGACCATCTCCATCTCTTTTCATTCACGGTCATTTTCTTGCTGAGCGTGAGTCTGCAGCATCTGGAGATACTTCTCTTTTACTTCACAAAACTTTTTAGCCAGAGAACTTTTCTCCAGTTCACAATCTTTAAGCTTTACTTGAGTGGACACAATTAAAGAGTCTTTTCCTTTTAACACCAGAGTCAGATCCGCCACTTTCACTTGCGTGCGCTCTGCATCACTCCGATGTCTCTGAACACCTTCCAATTCCTCCACTTCCTGCTGAAGTACCACACACTTTTGCTGCAACTCAACAACATCTTGCTCTAATAAGTCATTATTTGCTAGGAGCACATCATTCTCATACTTTGTAACACATTTGAAAAGTTTAGCTTCCTCAAGGCGTTCAGACATAGCTGCCAATTTGAGGTCTCTCTTTAAGAACTTCACGTTTTTATGTTTCTTCCTGTTCAAATGCCATTTTCAAAGCGGACAATTCACTCCGTCATTTCTTTTCAGCTTGCTCATGAAAATTTCTCTCATCAACCAATTGTTCCATTAAGTCATCAACCTTCCCAGCATAATACATATTACTTTCATTCAAAACTTTACGCATACTGTCAAATTCTTCCAGGCTAATATAGTCCTTTATGGATGGACCTTGCATCATACACTGACCACACACACTGACATCTTTATTCTGCTTTGTAATTATCTCTTTCAATGGAATAACACTGTTTACCCCATCAATTTGAAAGGATTCACCACAGAGGATTTCAAACAGCTTTAAATCCCTTCCATGTAACCGACTTTCTTCACATTCAGACTGTAAACTCCAGCCCGGGTTTTCCATTTCTCTAGACTGAGAATTAAATTTGTACCAAGAATTCTGCCTTTAGATTTTTTCTTTTTATTTCCCATGATTCTTGGCACAAAATACACAGAAACAACTTGTTTTTGTTTTCACTGTATCACACTTTGCCTTCAAAAGTATTTTCAACACAGCAAAACATTTTTCTTCATGTGGCAATACAATTACCAGCATGTAGTCTCAATAGCCTTTCAATAGGAACCTCTGCTCTCTCAGTACCACACCTTGATTTAATGAGCATGAGCAATTCACCAGGGTTTCTTTTAACCCTTCCAATGCTGAAGAAGTGCACATTTCTCTTTACAGACACAGTATATACTGCACTTTTCACTTTTGCAAAATGCTTGAATACTGTACTTCTGTTTCTGGCAAACTTTGCCTCTCCCATAAACAAACAATTCTCCAGCAACTTCTGTAACACTTATATCTCTTCCTTTCCAAGGAAAAGGTATACACTGCAGCAACAGTCCACATTTGCAGACAATTTTTTTGTTTAAACAGCACTTCATATAGACTTATCTTCACTCAGCAGCCTGATGAGCATTGTACTGTTGAGTAAACTATGCAGGTGCAGTAAACATCCATATTTCCATTAGCTACTGTTATCCACTTTCTGCACAGATCTTGTTGCGTAAACCTGTGTGCGTAGAATCTTTTGTGCCTGCATTCTCCTCTAAAAGTGATTTCTTTGGGGGTAATTAGCTCGACAGAGGGTGGATTGGTATAATAAACAACCTACCCCTGTTTAGGGCATCTAGCTCACTTCTTGAGCCTTCTTTAATGTGGTGCAGCTAGTCTGCCAACAAAGTCTCTGCCTGCTTCTTGCAGGTCTATCGCCGGCTCCATTCCTGGCTCCTGCCACAGCTACACAAATACAGTCAGTCCTGGTGGCCTTCCCTGTATCCTACAGATATAGGCCCTGGCTTCCTCAGCCTGCAGCTTCACTGCTTTAATGTCACTCAGTCTGAGAGTTTGTGGTCCCCCCTTGCCTCCTTCAAGGTCCAGACACAGGCCTCCTGGCCCCCAATCACTCGCTCAGCTTCACTGGGTTATCTGGCTGACACAATCCCACATAGACTGTTTCGCATGGCAGCATGACTGGTCTGCCTTCTCATCAGCTCACACCTGAGCTCTCTCCACAAGGCAGCCATTAGGCATCTTCCCATAATGCTTTTCTAGTCTGTGTGGGTGGATCTCCCCTGCCCCACCCAGAATCTGCTGCTCACCAGTGCCACCTCTGGTGATACTGCCACAACACATACACACATATATACACACATACACATAGTCTTCAATTAAGAGTTTCATTTTTGGGGGACTTAATTAGCAATAGGCCGTTTGTGTCCCTGGAAGTTACTGCACGCCCGGCTACACTGCAGCTGAATACACCACAAAGTGCAGCTGTGTTGTGGGGACACTTTGGTAGCACTCTGCTGTGAGGGGTGGCTATGGGGGTGCAGCCTGCTGTGGTGCAGATGTGCACTTACCTTTGGCCACACATTCTCACCTTCGGGCCAATGGTTCACTCCAGTCGAATATCCTGGGAAACAGTCACAGTTCGGATGAGGACCTAGGTCGGGTGAGGTAAACCTGCTCACGGGCCCTGCAATGAGAAACACACACTACCAGGAAGACCTCCAGTGGGGTCACTAGATGGTCATCATTGGCATTTTTGGCCTTTTTTTCTAGTTTTACCTCAGTGCCAGGCACCAGGTGCAAAGGGAAAGGGGTGGGAACAGCACTCAAACACAAATTTTGCTCACCAGATGTATTCTTGTCCCATTGATGGATAAAAGGTCCTCATCTCAGTATCTACAGGTAACACAAGACAAAAGCCCACCCGCACGGCTATAATAGACTGCCCTCTTCTCACTAGTGTGTACCAGCGACAACAAGCTGGCTACTCATACACACATCAGGACCCTCATTTCTCACTGACCCGGTGACCGGCTGGGAGTAGTGCACTGCCGTAACACACTACACACAGACTCCCCCATCAGTACATTTATCAACCAATGCACAATAGCTGCAGAACAAGGCAATAATGCAGTTACAATACAATGCCATAATCACAAGCAGGGACCTTATCAACAGCCTGACTGCAGGAGATACAATGACTTAGCACAGGACATATTCTAATAATGGGTCTCTCACTAACTGGGGCCTAGTGCACAATAACTATAGGGCATAATGTCCTTTTGGGTCACAGACGTAGTCCCCGTCTATCAATGAGGCTTTATAACAAGAACACTACAAGGCCTAATGCCCTTCTCTGACAGGCCTAGTGCCTGCCTAATCTGTGCGGCCAATAACAATATGCAACGGCATACATGGCTTAGCGTCATCTGTGGCTCGGACCTCTTGCCCACCTAACCAATCGGGTCTAACCAACTCATGCAGGGTCTAGTGCCCTTCTGTGACTCAGGCTATTTCCTGCCTATCCTGGGTCCAAAGTAACCAAACTCTGTAGGCCTTGGCCTAGTGCCCTCTTATGGCCTAGTGTTTGTTTACTGTGCCTTAGACCTAATGCCTGAACCCTGGTGACCAAGGAAGAATATAAACAATGGACTTATACATCCTGTGGTCTTCAGCAACACCCATAACTTTGTCTTTGCTTGAGGTGGGACACTCACTGCCCACCAGATCAGGGCTTCACCTGAGGAGCAGTGACCTACTTTAGTCAGGTCACTGATACCAGTATCTTTACCGACATCATCTCCATCGGATATCGGCTCTTTGATCTTCACCTGATCGAGCTCTTTTGCAATGGGCACCATTAGCTCAGGGCTTCCACCATCTTCTACAACTTCTTCTGTCTTCCAGAGCTCTTTGGTGCTCTCTTTCCACCATGGAACTCCTACCCGTCTCTTCATGCTTACTAATATACACCAGCGCCTGGGGGGGAGGGGGGCGATGACGCAACTAGCTGCAAATAGCTCACCATGACAATCTTGGATTGATGCCATGGTGAGCCCTGATTTGCTCGCTCATGGCACCCTATTCAAATAGGCATGCTGTGATTGGCTGGGTGTGAAACCCTGCTTATTCAGACCCATCAGCTGTTCTCCACGTGGGGCAACAGCGACGAAGTGCCAAAACATGTTTCCCCACGCCTGTTGTTGTGCTTTGCCACATTGGCTGGTGGGGGCTGGATCCTCCAGGGTCCAAGCCCGCTACCATGCCCAAAATACAGCTAGGTCCTGCTGCATTGGGGGATACCTCCTGATCCATGCCTGTTGCCATGCTTTGGGTTCCCAGGTGACCCTGCAATATCGCCCCCATTTTCCACAGTAGTTCCTACTACAGGTTGATTTGTTGGCTGACCAAGGTTAAGCATCTGTTAGCACTGCAAAGCTGCTCCAGTTGGGTGCCCCATATGCCGACCAAGGGCTGATACTGCCTCCACTCCTGGCTATTTGGTGTAACTTCAACATCTGTGTATGAGAACATATCTGTATCAGAATTAGTGATGTACTAATGCCTTATAAATAATGTTCTAATGAGCTTCCTTTCTGTTCATTCTCCAGGACCTTGTCGCCTGGGTGACTGTAGGGTTCCTCCACATCCCCCACGCCGAGGACATCCCCAATACTTCTACTCCAGGAAATTCAGTGGGGTTCTTTCTCCGTCCTTTCAACTTCTTTAATGAGGACCCATCCGTGGCCACCAGGAGCACCGTCATCGTGAGACCTACAGACAAGACCTTTACTAAAGTGAACATTGAACGCTGGACCCCTGAAGTCATTGGTCAATGTGTGTCAGACAAGCCCTTCCACTACAATGGAACTTACTTCTTTGACTGAATCCAGGGGAGCCACCTAAAACTACCACATTGAGGCTGAGAAGGAAGGAGTCTGGGGACACCTGAAGCCGAACCTTGTGACCTGAAGCTGAATAGGGAAACCATATACTGTAGTCCACCAGAGTCCAGAGAAAGTGACATGATTGTACGTTCCACCATTCCTAGAACCTTCCACATAGTGACACTTCTAGATAGATAAATGTGGAAGGAATATCCACCCTCTGACACCACGGACACATATAGGAGGTGGAGATATTGTTTTTTATATATATATATATATATATATATATATATATAAACATATATACACACTATGTAGAATAAAGTGATTGGACAGTGTTTCAGCTGGTTTGGCCTGGGTCCACTAGTTGTAATGCATGGTCACACTAACTCTGAGAGTGTATTTATCAGGCCGACAATGGCACCTGCCATGTTTCCTGGGCGATGCTGGACTGGTATACAGAAAATCAGTAACCAGGATGGACTGACCAGCTCAGAGTCCAGATCTTGACCCCACTCTGGGATGAATAGGAGTGACGGGTGCGATCTAGGCTGACTCTCCCCTTCCTCAGTGTCACAGTTGGTCACTATATATAAGGCAAAACATAGCACCGGCTGCTGTCCAGGAACTTGTGGGCAGTTTGGCAGGAAGGGCGTCTGCAGTAATCACTGCACGTGGTGACCTACACAGTACTGACGGCAATAACATCTCACTGCACGTGGTGACCTACACAGTACTGACCTCACTATAACATCTCACTGCACGTGGTGACCTACACAGTACTGACCTCACTATAACATCTCACTGCACGTGGTGACCTACACAGTACTGACCTCACTAACATCTCACTGATCTATTTACTGACACTGTCCAATCAATTTTATCTACATAGTGTGTGTATGTAATATATATATATATATATATATATATGTATATCACACTTATCTCAAATAAATTCTACAGTGTGAATATACTGCTGTTCTTTATTATAATTTATTATATTATTTGTGGTGTAATTTATCCACAGAGCCACACAGAGATATAAGGGTCAGGGAAAGAGCACGTAAAGCCGCAGTCCCTGACTGTACTACAGAGGCCAATAACAAGGCTGAAATCAGAGACGGCTCAGTCATTCTCGCCTGTGTTACTGGAATTTCTGAGAGACTCACAAATTTAAGAGTACATGACCCCCCCCCCCACATTCTGCCATCTCCCCCCTTGAAGCAGGCACGGTTGTGGCAAGCAATGCCAGACTAATCTGAAAATGATGAAGAACCTGCCGCAGGGGGAGTGACCACTGATGTGGATGGTGGTCTGCACAGGGGGTGTGGCTAGTGATGTGGGAGTGTGGTCTGCACAGGGGGTGTGGCTACTGATGTGGGAGTGTGGTCTGCACAGGGGGTGTGGCTACTGATGTGGGAGTGTGGTCTGCACAGGGGGTGTGGCTAGCACCATGGAGGGCACAGTTACAGCCTACCATCACCCACCTGAAGATCAGAAGTTCCTGGTTGGGAACTAAGGGCCTGATTCAGAGCCGCTCGCTATTTACGAGCGCACGCTCTGAATCAGGACGGGGAGTATTTATTTATTTTTTTTCCTGTCCGCTCGCTAAGCTGTGGGTGCCCACCTACAGCTAGTGCGAGCGGGCAGGAGATGGTCACGATCATCGCGACCATCGGCATTGCGAGGAGACCCTAAGGTAGGGTCTCAGCACTTGCAATGCCGAGTGGACTTCCAGCTCTAATAGAGCCGGAAGTCCATTACTGATGTCATTAGGGTCGCCCACAAACATCAGGCGTTCCTTCGGGAACGCCTCCGTTTGTTCAGCCAACCCCCCTACCCGCCTACAAAACTGGGCAAGCTGTCGTTCAACATCGACAGCTGCCCCATTTTGCTGGGAGCTCCGGAGTGAGTGAAGGTCTCTCTCACTACGGGGCTCACGAGCGTGCGTGCGCACTGGGCCACCATCGCCCTGCTTGAGACCTCAGCGAGTCAATCGCTATTCTTATCATCTTCCAAAGGCAAAACACCAGCGCTAATGCTATGCACACACAACAGCATGAACATACAGCCGCATGCACATATAACCACCTGCACATACAGCCACATTCTCATACAGCCGCATGCACATACAGCCACCTGCACATACAGCCACATGCACATACAGCCACATGCACATACAGCCACCTGCACATACAACCACCTGCACATACAGCCACATGCACATACAGCCACCTGCACATACAGCCACATGCACATATAACCACATTCTCATACAGCCGCATGCACATATAACCGCATGCACATACAGCCACATGCACATACAGCCACATTCTCATACAACCACATGCACATACAGCCACATGCACATACAACCACATGCACATACAACCACATTCTCATACAGCCGCATGCACATACAGCCGCATGCACATATAACCACCTGCACATACAGCCACCTGCACATACAGCCGCATGCACATACAGCCGCATGCACATACAGCCGCATGCACATATAACCACATACAGCCACATGCACATACAGCCACCTGAACATACAACCACATGCACATACAGCCACATTCTCATACAACCACATGCACATACAGCCGCATGCACATACAGCCGCATGCACATACAACATGCACATACAGCCACATGCACATACAGCCACATGCGCATACAGCCACATGCGCATACAGCCACATACACATACAGCCAAATGCACATACAGCCACATGCACATACAGCCACATGCACATACAGCCACATACAGCCACATTCTCATACAACCACATGCACATACAGCCGCATGCACATACAGCCGCATGCACATACAACAACATGCACATACAGCCACATGCACATACAGCCACAAGCACATACAGCCACATGCGCATACAGCCACATGCACATACAGCCACATACACATACAGCCACATGCACATACAGCCACATGCACATACAGCCACATACACATACAGCCACATGCACATACAGCCACATGCACATACAGCCACATGCACATACAACTGTCCTACCATAACCAAAACTCACTTTTCCTTTTCAGTTGTTGTTTTAGTACTGCCACTCATCCATATTATGCCACATTTTGGTGCCTCCTGATACACATGATGCCACATTGTAGTGCCCCAGATGCATAATTTGCCACTTTCTAGTGCCCCCAGTATACGTTATGCCACATTGTGCTGCCCCCTGGTACACACTGAGCCAGTCTATAGTGCCCCTGGTGCACAGTATACCTCACAGGCCACACTTCCAGTAGCAAACTTAGGGCCTGATTCAGTATGAATCGCAACTGTGATTGCAATAGTGATTATGCACGCAGTCGCACTGCGAAGATATGCTAATGACTGCAATCGCTATGCCATACACAGCCTAACATGAGGACACCCACCTTACGTTACACACATACGTGATACTTAGCAAGAATCCGAAACCATCGGTAACATAGAGTACCATGGCGGCCTCACGCACACTGACCTCACTCAGGAACTGCTAACCTCGTCGCACGCAGTGAGTACTCAGGCTGTGTATGGCATCGCAGTGGATAATTTATGCATGCCCCTGTAACTTCATTCAAATGCACTGGCACGTCTGTGTTTCTACGACCACCCCCCATCACTACCCATACTTGCCTACTTTTATAAAAGCATTTCAGGGAGATTGTGACAGCAGCACCTATGAGCGCGTGTTACAGTGGGCGTGTACGGATATATCTGATAGGCGTGTCCTACATGTGATGGGCGTGTACTGATAAATCTGAGAGGCGTGTCCTACATGTGATGGGCCTGTACTGATACATCTGAGAGGCGTGTCCTACATGTGATGGGCGTGTACTGATACATCTGAGAGGCGTGTCCTACATGTGATGGGCGTGTACTGATACATCTGAGAGGCGTGTCCTACATGTGATGGGCCTGTACTGATAAATCTGAGAGGCGTGTCCTACATGTGATGGGCGGGTACGGATATATCTGAGAGGCGTGTCCTACATGTGATGGGCGTGTACTGATATATCTGAGAGGCGTGTCCTACATGTGATGGGCGTGTACTGATAAATCTGAGAGGCGTGTCCTACATGTGATGGGCCTGTACTGATACATCTGAGAGGCGTGTCCTACATGTGATGGGCGTGTACGGATATATCTGAGAGGCGTGTCCTACATGTGATGGGCGTGTACTGATACATCTGAGAGGCGTGTCCTACATGTGATGGGCGTGTACGGATATATCTGAGAGGCGTGTCCTACATGTGATGGCCGTGTACTGATAAATCTGAGAGGCGTGTCCTAAACCTGACTTACATCCAAATGTAACCAGCCCACAAGCAGTCAGTAAGATCTGTTTATTGATGAAAATTCACTGATACTTTTCAGGAATTCATAGGGATCATTGTGCCTTATAATAACCAATGCAAGGAAATGACACTAATGATCCCATTTGAATGTATATATCTCTGTTTTTTAATATAACAGCTTCATAATGGGGGTAAGGGGAAATGAGGGAGATTGCTAGACTCTTCAGGGAGACAGGGAGATTTCTACTATTTCAGGGAGTCTCCCTGACAATGAGCAAGAGTTGGCAAGTATGTCACTACCCCCAAACAGTACTTCCTGCCAATCACTCTGCGATGGGTCTGTGTAGTCACTGCGATCGCAGTGGTGTGTTTGCGCACGTGCAATGTGATGACTACGCATGCACTGTACACAACAATCGTCCGTTTGCGTGTGTAATCTCGGTTACAATCGCTGCTGGATCAGGCCCTTAGAAAAGATATTGCAAATGGGGATTAAGTGGGAAAAGCAGAAGCCACTTTAACAGGGGATTTGCTGTATCAGTCCAAGTTGGAAGCCCCATACACACACCCAGCTTTTGTCACAATAGTTCAGCAGGGCATCAGCTGGAATGCCAGCATGTGGCACACATCTCAGCCACTGACAGAGGTGTGTATGTGGGGAGCGGGGGTGGTGACTATGGGTAGCTTGCCCAAGTACTGTACCGTATGTGTCTGTTGGATCAATGGAGAACAAGAAAACCGCCCCTAAACTATTAGTAATAACTGATTTTTCATCCACAGATTAATACATTAGGATATATGCTAATGCTTGAGTCCTAAAAATGTATATAATTCAGGAGGTGCCCCTGGAACAGAGAGACAGACCGCAAAACACATTTCAGAAAGAGTTAAAAAAAAATAAGGATATTCCAAAAGTTGGTAAAATTGTATAAGGGATCCCCCTTAGAACTGATTTCATGTTTATTGGTATACTCTAAAAATATAACTCACACGTTACCTATGAGACAAATAGTAAAAGCAAAATATCAAATGTGATTGAAAATGACAAAAACTAAAACAACAAATAATTTGAGCACAGACAGAAATATAAATAACAACCAACATGGTTTTGTCTTTTAAATGATTGTCCCATGGGGCAGACTCGCCAGGAAGTCGATGATGCCCGCGGGTCTCAGGCTATTACATTTACCCCTATATCAGAGGGTCAGAGACTTACATAAATCTGATATTTACCTAGTGCCCCAAAGCTGCCACCTGATTGTCCTACTGCTGGCATTTAGGGGATGGCGACACGGAGCGTTTCACAGAACGGAGGAGCGTGCCAAAGCCAGTGGTGGCGTCTCTGGAGGCCCCTAAGTGTGACTTTGCCGGACACCCTGAGTAACACGAGGCTTGTTCAGATGTCCGATAGTCACGCAGGTGATCCGATGCTGCGTTAGCAGACGCCGGCAGTGGGAGTCTCTCTACTTAAGATGCCTCCTGTGTCTTTTGCATGAATTCGCACAGGCGCTGCTCACAGAGGCAGCAGCAGCGAAATTAGCGTCCTTCTCCGAATTGTAGGTGCAATGCATATTATACTGGATCAGTTATCTAAGGGCCTGATTCACTACGGATCGCAATATTGCGTATGCACACAGTTAAACTGCGATACTATGCTAATCCATAGCGATCGCAATGCAAACCCAACACTACATAAGGACACCCACTTTACATTGCACACATCCGTAATACTTAGCAGTATAGCAAAACCATCAGTAACATGGAGAACCGTGGCAGCATCACACACACTTACACAGGCTCTGACCTTACTCAGGAATTACTAACCTCATCACACACAGTGATTACACAAGACTGAGACACCATCAGTAACATGGAGTACCATCACATCCTCACACACACTTACACAGGCTCTGACCATACTCAGGAATTACTAACCTCATCACACGCAGTGACTACACAAGACTGAGATACCATCAGTAACATGGAGTACCATCGCAGCCTCACACACACTTACACAGGCACTGACCTTACTCAGGAATTACTAACCTCATCACACGCAGTGATTACACAAGACTGAGACACCATCAGTAACATGGAGTACCATCACAGCCTCACACACACTTACACAGGCACTGACCTTACTCAGGAATTACTAGCCTCATCACACGCAGTGATTACACAAGACTGAGACACCATCAGTAACATGGAGTACCATCACATCCTCACACACACTTACACAGGCTCTGACCTAACTCAGGAATTACTAACCTCATCACACGCAGTGACTACACAAGACTGAGATACCATCAGTAACATGGAGTACCATCGCAGCCTCACACACACTTACACAGGCACTGACCTTACTCAGGAATTACTAACCTCATCACACGCAGTGATTACACAAGACTGAGACACCATCAGTAACATGGAGTACCATCACAGCCTCACATACACTTACACAGGCACTGACCTTACTCAGGAATTACTAGCCTCATCACACGCAGTGATTACACAAGACTGAGACACCATCAGTAACATGGAGTACCATCACAGCCTCACACACACTTACACAGGCTCTGACCTAACTCAGGAATTACTAACCTCATCACAGGCAGTGATTACACAAGACTGAGAGACCAGCAGTAACATGGAGTACCATCACAGCCTCACACACACTTACACAGGCTCTGACCTTACACAGGAATTACTAACCTCATCACACACAGTGACTACACAAGACTGAGATACCATCAGTAACATGGAGTACCATCACATCCTCACACACACTTACACAGGCTCTGACCTTACTCAGGAATTACTAACCTCATTACACACAGTGACTACACAAGACTGAGATACCATCAGTAACATGGAGTACCATCACAGCCTCACACACACTTACACAGGCTCTGACCTTACTCAGGAACTACTATCCTCATCACACACAGTGATTACACAAGACTGAGATGCCATCAGTAACATGGAGTACCATCACATCCTCACACACACTTACACAGGCTCTGCCCTTACTCAGGAATTACTAACCTCATCACATGCAGTGATTACACAAGACTGAGAAACCATCAGTAACATGGAGTACCATCACAGCCTCACACACACTTACACAGGCTCTGACCTTACTCAGGAATTACTAACCTCATCACACATAGTGATTACACAAGACAGAGATACCATCAGTAACATGGAGTACCATCACATCTGCACACACACTTACACAGGCTCTGACCTTACTCAGGAATTACTAACCTCATCACACACAGTGATTACACAAGACTGAGATATCATCAGTAACATGGAGTACCATCACAGCCTCACACACACTTACACAGGCTCTGACCTTACTCAGGAATTACTAACCTCATCACACACAGTGATTACACAAGACTGAGAGACCATCAGTAACATGGAGTACCATCACATCCTCACACACACACTTACACAGGCTCTGACCTTACTCAGGAATTACTAACCTCATCACACACAGTGACTACACAAGACTGAGAAACCATCAGTAACATGGAGTACCATCACAGCCTCACACACACTTACACAGGCTCTGACCTTACTCAGGAATTACTAACCTCATTGCACACAGTGATTACACAAGACTGAGAGACCATCAGTAACATGGAGTACCATCACAGCCTCACACACACTTACACAGGCTCTGACCTTACTCAGGAATTACTAACCTCATCACACGCGATGACTACACAAGACTGAGATACCATCAGTAACATGGAGTACCATCACAGCCTCAGACACTTACACAGGCTCTGACCTTACTCAGGAATTACTAACCTCATCACACACAGTGACTACACAAGACTGAGATACCATCAGTAACATGGAGTACCATCACAGCCTCACACACACTTACACAGGCTCTGACCTTACTCAGGAATTACTAACCTCATCACACACGGTAACTACCCAAGACTGAGAAACCATCAGTAACATGGAGTACCATCACAGCCTCACACACACTTACACAGGCTCTGACCTTACTCAGGAATTACTAACTTCATCACACACAGTGATTACACAAGACTGAGAAACCATCAGTAACATGGAGTACCATCACATCCTCACACACACTTACATAGGCTCTGCCCTTACTCAGGAATTACTAACCTCATCACACGCAGTGATTACACAAGACTGAGAAACCATCCGTAACATGGAGTACCATCACAGCCTCACACACACTTACACAGGCTCTGCCCTTACTCTGGAATTACTAACCTCATCACACACAGTGATTACACAAGACTGAGATACCATCAGTAACATGGAGTACCATCACAGCCTCACACACACTTACACAGGCTCTGACCTTACTCAGGAATTACTAACCTCATCACACGCGATGACTACACAAGACTGAGATACCATCAGTAACATGGAGTACCATCACAGCCTCAGACACTTACACAGGCTCTGACCTTACTCAGGAATTACTAACCTCATCACACACAGTGATTACACAAGACTGAGATACCATCATTAACATGGAGTACCATCACATCCTCACACACACTTACACAGACTCTGACCTTACTCAGGATTTACTAACCTCATCACACACAGTGATTACACAAGACTGAGATACCATCAGTAACATGGAGTACCATCACAGCCTCACACACACTTACACAGGCTCTGACCTTACTCAGGAATTACTAACCACATCACACACAGTGATTACACAAGACTGAGAAACCATCAGTAACATGGAGTACCATTACATCCTCACACACACTTACACAGGCTCTGACCTTACTCAGGAATTACTAACCTCATCACACACAGTGATTACACAAGACTGAGATACCATCAGTAACATGGAGTACCATCACAGCCTCACACACACTTACACAGGCTCTGACCTTACTCAGGAACTACTAACCTCATAACACACAGTGATTACACAAGACTGAGATGCCATCAGTAACATGGAGTACCATCACATCCTCACACACACTTACACAGGCTCTGCCCTTACTAAGGAATTACTAACCTCATCACACGCAGTGATTACACAAGACTGAGAAACCATCCGTAACATGGAGTACCATCACAGCCTCACACACACTTACACAGGCTCTGACCTTACTCAGGAATTACTAACCTCATCTCACACAGTGATTACACAAGACTGAGATACCATCAGTAACATGGAGTACCATCACATCTGCACACACACTTACACAGGCTCTGACCTTACCCAGGAATTACTAACCTCATTACACACAGTGATTACACTAGACTGAGATATCATCAGTAACATGGAGTACCATCACATCCTCACACACACTTACACATGCTCTGACCTTACTCAGGAATTACTAACCACATCACACACAGTGATTACACAAGACTGAGAAACCATCAGTAACATGGAGTACCATCACATCCTCACACACACTTACACAGGCTCTGACCTTACTCAGGAATTACTAACCTCATCACACACAGTGATTACACAAGACTGAGATACCATCAGTAACATGGAGTACCATCACAGCCTCACACACACTTACACAGGCTCTGACCTTACTCAGGAACTACTAACCTCATCACACACAGTGATTACACAAGACTGAGATGCCATCAGTAACATGGAGTACCATCACATCCTCACACACACTTACACAGGCTCTGCCCTTATTAAGGAATTACTAACCTCATCACACGCAGTGATTACACAAGACTGAGAAACCATCCGTAACATGGAGTACCATCACAGCCTCACACACACTTACACAGGCTCTGACCTTACTCAGGAATTACTAACCTCATCTCACACAGTGATTACACAAGACTGAGATACCATCAGTAACATGGAGTACCATCACATCTGCACACACACTTACACAGGCTCTGACCTTACCCAGGAATTACTAACCTCATCACACACAGTGATTACACTAGACTGAGATATCATCAGTAACATGGAGTACCATCACATCCTCACACACACTTACACATGCTCTGACCTTACTCAGTAATTACTAACCTCATCACACACAGTGACTACACAAGACTGAGATACCATCAGTAACATGGAGTACCATCACAGCCTCACACACACTTACACAGGCTCTGACCGTACTCAGGAATTACTAACCTCATCAGACACAGTGATTACACAAGACTGAGATACCATCAGTAACATGGAGTACCATCACAGCCTCACACACACTTACATAGCTCTGACCTTACTCAGGAATTACTAACCTCATCACACGCGATGACTACACAAGACTGAGATACCATCAGTGACATGGAGTACCATCACAGCCTCACACACTTACACAGGCTCTGACCTTACTCAGGAATTACTAACCTCATCACACACAGTGATTACACAAGACTGAGATACCATCAGTAACATGGAGTACCATCATAGCCTCACACACACTTACACAGGCTCTGACCTTACTCAGGAATTACTAACCTCATCACACACAGTGATTACACAAGACTGAGACACCATCAGTAACATGTAGTACCATCACAGCCTCACACACTTACACAGGCTCTGACCTTACTCAGGAATTACTAACCTCATCACACGCAGTGACTACACAAGACTGAGATACCATCAGTAACATGGAGTACCATCACATCCTCACACAAACTTACACAGGCTCTGACCTTACTCAGGAATTACTAACCTCATCACACACAATGATTACACAAGACTGAGAGACCATCAGTAACATGGAGTAACATCACATCCTCACACACACTTACACAGGCTCTGACCTTACTCAGGAATTACTAACCTCATCACACACAGTGATTACACAAGACTGAGATACCATCATTAACATAGAGTACCATCACATCCTCACACACACTTACACAGGCTCTGACCTTACTCAGATATTACTAACCTCATCACACACAGTGATTACACAAGACTGAGATACCATCAGTAACATGGAGTACCATCACATCCTCACACAAACTTACACAGGCTCTGACCTTCCTCAGGAATTACTAACCTCATCACACACAGTGACTACACAAGACTGAGATACCATCAGTAACAAGGAGTACCATCACATCCTCACACACACTTACACAGGCTCTGAGCTTACTCAGGAATTACTAACCTCATCACACACAGTGACTACACAAGACTGAGACACCATCAGTAACATGGAGTACTATCACATCCTCACACACACTTACACAGGCTCTGACCTTACTCATGAATTACTAACCTCATCACACACAGTGATTACACAAGACTGAGAAACCATCAGTAACATGGAGTACCATCACAGCCTCACACACACTTACACAGGCTGTGACCTTACTCAGGAACTACTAACCTCATTACACACGGTGACTACCCAAGACTGAGATACCATCAGTAACATGGAGTACCATCACAGCCTCACACACTTACACAGGCTCTGACCTTACTCAGGAATTACTAACCTCATCAGACACAGTGATTACACAAGACTGAGATACCATCAGTAACATGGAGTACCATCACAGCCTCACACACACTTACACAGGCTCTGACCTTACTCAGGAATTACTAACCTCATCACACACAGTGACTACACAAGACTGAGACACCAACAGTAACATGGAGTACCATCAAAGCCTCACACACACTTACACAGGCTCTGACCTTACTCAGATATTACTAACCTCATCACACACAGTGATTACACAAGACTGAGAAACCATCAGTAACATGGAGTACCATCACAGCCTCACACACACTTACACAGGCTCTGACCTTACTCAGGAATTACTAACCTCATCACACACAGTGATTACACAAGACTGAGAAACCATCAGTAACATGGAGTACCATCACATCCTCACACACACTTACACAGGCTCTGACCTTACTCAGGAATTACTACCCTCATCACACACAGTGATTACACAAGACTGAGATACCATCAGTAACATGGAGTACCATCACATCCTCACACACACTTACACAGGCTCTGACCTTACTCAGGAATTACTAACCTCATCACACACAGTGATTACACAAGACTGAGATACCATCATTAACATGGAGTACCATCACATCCTCACACACACTTACACAGGCTCTGACCTTACTCAGATATTACTAACCTCATCACACACAGTGATTACACTAGACTGAGATACCATCAGTAACATGGAGTACCATCACATCCTCACACAAACTTACACAGGCTCTGACCTTCCTCAGGAATTACTAACCTCATCACACACAGTGATTACACAAGACTGAGATACCATCAGTAACATGGAGTACCATCACAGCCTCACACACACTTACACAGGCTCTGACCTTACTCAGGAATTACTAACCTCATCAGACACAGTGATTACACAAGAATGAGATACCATCAGTAACATGGAGTACCATCACAGCCTCACACACACTTACACAGGCTCTGACCTTACTCAGGAATTACTAACCTCATCACACACAGTGATTACACAAGACTGAGAAACCATCAGTAACATGGAGTACCGTCACATCCTCACACACACTTACACAGGCTCTGACCTTACTCAGGAATTACTACCCTCATCACACACAGTGACTACACAAGACTGAGATACCATCAGTAACATGGAGTACCCTCACATCCTCACACACACTTACACAGGCTCTGACCTTACTCAGGAATTACTAACCTCATCACACACAGTGATTACACAAGACTGAGATACCATCAGTAACATGGAGTACCATCACATCCTCACACACACTTACACAGGCTCTGACCTTACTCAGGAATTACTAACCTCATCACACACAGTGATTACACAAGACTGAGATACCATCAGTAACATGGAGTACTATCACAGCCTCACACACACTTACACAGGCTCTGACCTTACTCACGAACTACTAACCTCATCACACACAGTGATTACACAAGACTGAGATGCCATCAGTAACATGGAGTACCATCACATCCTCACACACACTTACACAGGCTCTGCCCTTACTCAGGAATTACTAACCTCATCACACGCAGTGATTACACAAGACTGAGAAACTATCAGTAACATGGAGTACCATCACAGCCTCACACACACTTACACAGGCTCTGACCTTCCTCAGGAATTACTAACCTCATCACACACAGTGATAACACAAGACTGAGATACCATCAGTAACATGGAGTACCATCACATCTGCACACACACTTACACAGGCTCTGACCTTACTCAGGAATTACTAACCTCTTCACACACAGTGATTACACAAGACTGAGATATCATCAGTAACATGGAGTACCATCACATCCTCACACACACTTACACATGCTCTGACCTTTCTCAGGAATTACTAACCTCATCACACACAGTGACAACACAAGACTGAGATACCATCAGTAACATGGAGTACCATCACAGCCTCACACACACTTACACAGGCTCTGACCTTACTCAGGAATTACTAACCTCATCAGACACAGTGATTACACAAGACTGAGATACCATCAGTAACATAGAGTACCATCACAGCCTCACACACACTTACACAGGCTCTGACCTTACTCAGGAATTACTAACCTCATCACACGCGATGACTACACAAGACTGAGATACCATCAGTAACATGGAGTACCATCACAGCCTCACACACTTACACAGGCTCTGACCTTACTCAGGAATTACTAACCTCATCACACACAGTGATTACACAAGACTGAGATACCATCAGAAACATGGAGTACCATCATAGCCTCACACACAATTACACAGGCTCTGACCTTACTCAGGAATTACTAACCTCATCACACACAGTGACTGCACAAGACTGAGACACCATCAGTAACATGTCATCGTGTGTGATGAGGTTAGTAATTCCGGAGTAAGGTCAGAGCCTGTGTAAGTGTGTGTGAGGCTGTGATGGTACTCCATGTTACTGATGGTATCTCAGTCTTGTGTAATCACTGTGTGTGATGAGGTTAGTAAATCCTGAGTAAGGTCAGAGTCTGTGTAAGTGTGTGTGAGGATGTGATGGTACTCCATGTTAATGATGGTATCTCAGTCTTGTGTAATCACTGTGTGTGATGAGGTTAGTAATTCCTGAGTAAGGTCAGAGCCTGTGTAAGTGTCTGAGGCTGTGATGGTACTCCATGTTACTGATGGTATCTCAGTCTTGTGTAGTCATCGCGTGTGATGAGGTTAGTAATTCCTGAGTAAGGTCAGAGCCTGTGTAGGTGTGTGTGAGGCTGTGATGGTACTCCATGTTACTGATGGTATCTCAGTCTTGTGTAATCACTGTGTGTGATGAGGTTAGAAATTCCAGAGTAAGGGCAGAGCCTGTGTAAGTTTGTGTGAGGATGTGATGGTACTCCATGTTACTGATGGTATCTCAGTCTTGTGTAGTCACTGCGTGTGATGAGGTTAGTAATTCCTGAGTAAGGTCAGAGCCTGTGTAAGTGTGTGAGGCTGTGATGGTACTACATGTTACTGATGGTGTCTCAGTCTTGTGTAATCACTGTGTGTGATGAGGTTAGTAATTCCTGAGTAAGGTCAGAGCCTGTGTAAGTGTGTGTGAGGCTATGATGGTACTCCATGTTACTGATGGTATCTCAGTCTTGTGTAATCACTGTGTGTGATGAGGTTAGTAATTCCTGAGTAAGGTCAGAGCCTGTGTAAGTGTGTGAGGCTGTGATGGTACTCCATGTCACTGATGGTATCTCAGTCTTGTGTAGTCATCGCGTGTGATGAGGTTAGTAATTCCTGAGTAAGGTCAGAGCCTGTGTAAGTGTGTGTGAGGCTGTGATGGTACTCCATGTTACTGATGGTATCTCAGTCTTGTGTAATCACTGTGTCTGATGAGGTTAGTAATTCCTGAGTACGGTCAGAGCCTGTGTAAGTGTGTGTGAGGCTGTGATGGTACTCCATGTTACGAATGGTTTCTCAGTCTTGTGTAATCACTGCGTGTGATGAGGTTAGTAATTCCTTAGTAAGGGCAGAGCCTGTGTAAGTGTGTGTGAGGATGTGATGGTACTCCATGTTACTGATGGCATCTCAGTCTTGTGTAATCACTGTGTGTGATGAGGTTAGTAGTTCCTGAGTAAGGTCAGAGCCTGTGTAAGTGTGTGTGAGGCTGTGATGGTACTCCATGTTACTGATGGTATCTCAGTCTTGTGTAATCACTGTGTGTGATGAGGTTAGTAATTCCTGGGTAAGGTCAGAGCCTGTGTAAGTGTGTGTGCAGATGTGATGGTACTCCATGTTACTGATGGTATCTCAGTCTTGTGTAATCACTGTGTGAGATGAGGTTAGTAATTCCTGAGTAAGGTCAGAGCCTGTGTAAGTGTGTGTGAGGCTGTGATGGTACTCCATGTTACGGATGGTTTCTCAGTCTTGTGTAATCACTGCGTGTGATGAGGTTAGTAATTCCTTAGTAAGGGCAGAGCCTGTGTAAGTGTGTGTGAGGATGTGATGGTACTCCATGTTACTGATGGCATCTCAGTCTTGTGTAATCACTGTGTGTGATGAGGTTAGTAGTTCCTGAGTAAGGTCAGAGCCTGTGTAAGTGTGTGTGAGGCTGTGATGGTACTCCATGTTACTGATGGTATCTCAGTCTTGTGTAATCACTGTGTGTGATGAGGTTAATAATTCCTGAGTAAGGTCAGAGCCTGTGTAAGTGTGTGTGAGGATGTGATGGTACTCCATGTTACTGATGGATCTCAGTCTTGTGTAATCACTGTGTGTGATGTGGTTAGTAATTCCTGAGTAAGGTCAGAGCCTGTGTAAGTGTGTGTGAGGCTGTGATGGTACTCCATGTTACTGATGGTATCTCAGTCTTGTGTAATCACTGTGTGTGATGAGGTTAGTAAATCCTGAGTAAGGTCAGAGTCTGTGTAAGTGTGTGTGAGGATGTGATGGTACTCCATGTTAATGATGGTATCTCAGTCTTGTGTAATCACTGTGTGTGATGTAGGTTAGTAATTCCTGAGTAAGGTCAGAGCCTGTGTAAGTGTCTGAGGCTGTGATGGTACTCCATGTTACTGATGGTATCTCAGTCTTGTGTAGTCATCGCGTGTGATGAGGTTAGTAATTCCTGAGTAAGGTCAGAGCCTGTGTAAGTGTGTGTGAGGCTGTGATGGTACTCCATGTTACTGATGGTATCTCAGTCTTGTGTAATCACTGTGTGTGATGAGGTTAGTAATTCCAGAGTAAGGGCAGAGCCTGTGTAAGTGTGTGTGAGGCTGTGATGGTACTCCATGTTACGGATGGTTTCTCAGTCTTGTGTAATCACTGCGTGTGATGAGGTTAGTAATTCCTGAGTAAGGGCAGAGCCTATGTAAGTGTGTGTGAGGATGTGATGGTACTCCATGTTACTGATGGTTTCTCAGTCTTGTGTAATCACTGTGTGTGATGAAGTTAGTAATTCCTGAGTAAGGTCAGAGCCTGTGTAAGTGTGTGTGAGGCTGTGATGGTACTCCATGTTACTGATGGTTTCTCAGTCTTGGGTAGTTACCGTGTGTGATGAGGTTAGTAATTCCTGAGTAAGGTCAGAGCCTGTGTAAGTGTGTGTGAGGCTGTGATGGTACTCCATGTTACTGATGGTATCTCAGTCTTGTGTAGTCACTGTGTGTGATGAGGTTAGTAATTCCTGAGTAAGGTCAGAGCATGTGTAAGTGTGTGAGGCTGTGATGGTACTCCATGTTACTGATGGTATCTCAGTCTTGGGTAGTCACCATGTGTGATGAGGTTAGTAATTCCTGAGTAAGGTCAGAGCTGTGTAAGTGTGTGTGAGGCTGTGATGGTACTCCATGTTACTGATGGTATCTCAGTCTTGTGTAATCACCATGTGTGATGAGGTTAGTAATTCCTGAGTAAGGTCAGAGCCTGTGTAAGTGTGTGTGAGGCTGTGATGGTACTCCATGTTACTGATGGTATCTCAGTCTTGGGTACTCACCACGTGTGATGAGGTTAGTAATTCCTGAGTAAGGTCAGAGCTGTGTAAGTGTGTGTGAGGCTGTGATGGTACTCCATGTTACTGATGGTCTCTCAGTCTTGTGTAATCACTGTATGTGATGAGGTTAGTAATTCCTGAGTAAGGTCAGAGCTGTGTAAGTGTGTGTGAGGCTGTGATGGTACTCCATGTTACTGATGGTATCTCAGTCTTGTGTAATCACTGTGTGTGATGAGGTTAGTAATATCTGAGTAAGGTCAGAGCCTGTGTAAGTGTGTGTGAGGCTTTGATGGTACTCCATGTTACTGTTGGTGTCTCAGTCTTGTGTAGTCACTGTGTGTGATGAGGTTAGTAATTCCTGAGTAAGGTCAGAGCCTGTGTAAGTGTGTGTGAGGCTGTGATGGTACTCCATGTTACTGATGGTATCTCAGTCTTGTGTAATCACTGTGTCTGATGAGGTTAGTAATTCCTGAGTAAGGTCAGAGCCTGTGTAAGTGTGTGTGAGGCTGTGATGGTACTCCATGTTACTGATGGTATCTCAGTCTTGTGTAATCACTGTGTCTGATGAGGTTAGTAATTCCTGAGTATGGTCAGAGCCTGTGTAAGTGTGTGTGAGGCTGTGATGGTACTCCATGTTACTGATGGTATCTCAGTCTTGTGTAGTCACTGTGTGTGATGAGGTTAGTAATTACTGAGTAAGGTCAGAGCATGTGTAAGTGTGTGTGAGGATGTGATGGTACTCCATGTTACTGATGATATCTCAGTCTAGTGTAATCACTGTGTGTGATGAGGTTAGTAATTCCTGGGTAAGGTCAGAGCCTGTGTAAGTGTGTGTGCAGATGTGATGGTACTCCATGTTACTGATGGTTTCTCAGTCTTGGGTAGTTACCGTGTGTGATGAGGTTAGTAATTCCTGAGTAAGGTCAGAGCCTGTGTAAGTGTGTGTGAGGCTGTGATGGTACTCCATGTTACTGATGGTATCTCAGTCTTGTGTAGTCACTGTGTGTGATGAGGTTAGAAATTCCTGAGTAAGGTCAGAGCATGTGTAAGTGTGTGAGGCTGTGATGGTACTCCATGTTACTGATGGTATCTCAGTCTTGGGTAGTCACCATGTGTGATGAGGTTAGTAATTCCTGAGTAAGGTCAGAGCTGTGTAAGTGTGTGTGAGGCTGTGATGGTACTCCATGTTACTGATGGTATCTCAGTCTTGTGTAATCACCATGTGTGATGAGGTTAGTAATTCCTGAGTAAGGTCAGAGCCTGTGTAAGTGTGTGTGAGGCTGTGATGGTACTCCATGTTACTGATGGTATCTCAGTCTTGTGTAATCACTGTGTGTGATGAGGTTAGTAATTCCTGAGTAAGGTCAGAGCCTGTGTAAGTGTGTGTGAGGATGTGATGGTACTCCATGTTACTGATGGATCTCAGTCTTGTGTAATCACTGTGTGTGATGTGGTTAGTAATTCCTGAGTAAGGTCAGAGCCTGTGTAAGTGTGTGTGAGGCTGTGATGGTACTCCATGTTACTGATGGTATCTCAGTCTTGTGTAATCACTGTGTGTGATGAGGTTAGTAAATCCTGAGTAAGGTCAGAGTCTGTGTAAGTGTGTGTGAGGATGTGATGGTACTCCATGTTAATGATGGTATCTCAGTCTTGTGTAATCACTGTGTGTGATGAGGTTAGTAATTCCTGAGTAAGGTCAGAGCCTGTGTAAGTGTCTGAGGCTGTGATGGTACTCCATGTTACTGATGGTATCTCAGTCTTGTGTAGTCATCGCGTGTGATGAGGTTAGTAATTCCTGAGTAAGGTCAGAGCCTGTGTAAGTGTGTGTGAGGCTGTGATGGTACTCCATGTTACTGATGGTATCTCAGTCTTGTGTAATCACTGTGTGTGATGAGGTTAGTAATTCCAGAGTAAGGGCAGAGCCTGTGTAAGTGTGTGTGAGGCTGTGATGGTACTCCATGTTACGGATGGTTTCTCAGTCTTGTGTAATCACTGCGTGTGATGAGTTTAGTAATTCCTGAGTAAGGGCAGAGCCTATGTAAGTGTGTGTGAGGATGTGATGGTACTCCATGTTACTGATGGTTTCTCAGTCTTGTGTAATCACTGTGTGTGATGAAGTTAGTAATTCCTGAGTAAGGTCAGAGCCTGTGTAAGTGTGTGTGAGGCTGTGATGGTACTCCATGTTACTGATGGTTTCTCAGTCTTGGGTAGTTACCGTGTGTGATGAGGTTAGTAATTCCTGAGTAAGGTCAGAGCCTGTGTAAGTGTGTGTGAGGCTGTGATGGTACTCCATGTTACTGATGGTATCTCAGTCTTGTGTAGTCACTGTGTGTGATGAGGTTAGTAATTCCTGAGTAAGGTCAGAGCATGTGTAAGTGTGTGAGGCTGTGATGGTACTCCATGTTACTGATGGTATCTCAGTCTTGGGTAGTCACCATGTGTGATGAGGTTAGTAATTCCTGAGTAAGGTCAGAGCTGTGTAAGTGTGTGTGAGGCTGTGATGGTACTCCATGTTACTGATGGTATCTCAGTCTTGTGTAATCACCATGTGTGATGAGGTTAGTAATTTCTGAGTAAGGTCAGAGCCTGTGTAAGTGTGTGTGAGGCTGTGATGGTACTCCATGTTACTGATGGTATCTCAGTCTTGGGTACTCACCACGTGTGATGAGGTTAGTAATTCCTGAGTAAGGTCAGAGCTGTGTAAGTGTGTGTGAGGCTGTGATGGTACTCCATGTTACTGATGGTCTCTCAGTCTTGTGTAATCACTGTATGTGATGAGGTTAGTAATTCCTGAGTAAGGTCAGAGCTGTGTAAGTGTGTGTGAGGCTGTGATGGTACTCCATGTTACTGATGGTATCTCAGTCTTGTGTAATCACTGTGTGTGATGAGGTTAGTAATATCTGAGTAAGGTCAGAGCCTGTGTAAGTGTGTGTGAGGCTTTGATGGTACTCCATGTTACTGTTGGTGTCTCAGTCTTGTGTAGTCACTGTGTGTGATGAGGTTAGTAATTCCTGAGTAAGGTCAGAGCCTGTGTAAGTGTGTGTGAGGCTGTGATGGTACTCCATGTTACTGATGGTATCTCAGTCTTGTGTAATCACTGTGTCTGATGAGGTTAGTAATTCCTGAGTAAGGTCAGAGCCTGTGTAAGTGTGTGTGAGGCTGTGATGGTACTCCATGTTACTGATGGTATCTCAGTCTTGTGTAATCACTGTGTCTGATGAGGTTAGTAATTCCTGAGTACGGTCAGAGCCTGTGTAAGTGTGTGTGAGGCTGTGATGGTACTCCATGTTACTGATGGTATCTCAGTCTTGTGTAGTCACTGTGTGTGATGAGGTTAGTAATTACTGAGTAAGGTCAGAGCATGTGTAAGTGTGTGTGAGGATGTGATGGTACTCCATGTTACTGATGATATCTCAGTCTAGTGTAATCACTGTGTGTGATGAGGTTAGTAATTCCTGGGTAAGGTCAGAGCCTGTGTAAGTGTGTGTGCAGATGTGATGGTACTCCATGTTACTGATGGTCTCTCAGTCTTGTGTAATCACTGTATGTGATGAGGTTAGTAATTCCTGAGTAAGGTCAGAGCTGTGTAAGTGTGTGTGAGGCTGTGATGGTACTCCATGTTACTGATGGTATCTCAGTCTTGTGTAATCACTGTGTGTGATGAGGTTAGTAATATCTGAGTAAGGTCAGAGCCTGTGTAAGTGTGTGTGAGGCTTTGATGGTACTCCATGTTACTGTTGGTGTCTCAGTCTTGTGTAGTCACTGTGTGTGATGAGGTTAGTAATTCCTGAGTAAGGTCAGAGCCTGTGTAAGTGTGTGTGAGGCTGTGATGGTACTCCATGTTACTGATGGTATCTCAGTCTTGTGTAATCACTGTGTCTGATGAGGTTAGTAATTCCTGAGTAAGGTCAGTGCCTGTGTAAGTGTGTGAGGCTGTGATGGTACTCCATGTTACTGATGGTATCTCAGTCTTGGGTAGTCACCGTGTGTAATGAGGTTAGTAGTTCCTGAGTAAGGTCACAGCCTGTGTAAGTGTGTGTGAGGCTGTGATGGTACTCCATGTTACTGATGGTTTCTCAGTCTTGTGTAATAACTGTGTGTGATGAGGTTAGTAATTCCTGAGTAAGGTCAGAGCCTGTGTAAGTGTGTGTGAGGATGTGATAGTACTCCATGTTACTGATGGTGTCTCAGTCTTGTGTAGTCACTGTGTGTGATGAGGTTAGTAATTCCTGAGTAAGCTCAGAGCCTGTGTAAGTGTGTGTGAGGATGTGATGGTACTCCTTGTTACTGATGGTATCTCAGTCTTGTGTAGTCACTGTGTGTGATGAGGTTAGTAATTCCTGAGGAAGGTCAGAGCCTGTGTAAGTTTGTGTGAGGATGTGATGGTACTCCATGTTACTGATGGTATCTCAGTCTTGTGTAATCACTGTGTGTGATGAGGTTAGTAATATCTGAGTAAGGTCAGAGCCTGTGTAAGTGTGTGTGAGGATGTGATGGTACTCTATGTTAATGATGGTATCTCAGTCTTGTGTAATCACTGTGTGTGATGAGGTTAGTAATTCCTGAGTAAGGTCAGAGCCTGTGTAAGTGTGTGTGAGGATGTGATGTTACTCCATGTTACTGATGGTCTCTCAGTCTTGTGTAATCATTGTGTGTGATGAGGTTAGTAATTCCTGAGTAAGGTCAGAGCCTGTGTAAGTTTGTGTGAGGGTGTGATGGTACTCCATGTTACTGATGGTATCTCAGTCTTGTGTAGTCACTGCGTGTGATGAGGTTAGTAATTCCTGAGTAAGGTCAGAGCCTGTGTAAGTGTGTGAGGCTGTGATGGTACTACATGTTACTGATGGTGTCTCAGTCTTGTGTAATCACTGTGTGTGATGAGGTTAGTAATTCCTGAGTAAGGTCAGAGCCTGTGTAAGTGTGTGTGAGGCTATGATGGTACTCCATGTTACTGATGGTATCTCAGTCTTGTGTAATCACTGTGTGTGATGAGGTTAGTAATTCCTGAGTAAGGTCAGAGCCTGTGTAAGTGTGTGAGGCTGTGATGGTACTCCATGTCACTGATGGTATCTCAGTCTTGTGTAGTCATCGCGTGTGATGAGGTTAGTAATTCCTGAGTAAGGTCAGAGCCTGTGTAAGTGTGTGTGAGGCTGTGATGGTACTCCATGTTACTGATGGTATCTCAGTCTTGTGTAATCACTGTGTCTGATGAGGTTAGTAATTCCTGAGTACGGTCAGAGCCTGTGTAAGTGTGTGTGAGGCTGTGATGGTACTCCATGTTACTGATGGTATCTCAGTCTTGTGTAGTCACTGTGTGTGATGAGGTTAGTAATTACTGAGTAAGGTCAGAGCATGTGTAAGTGTGTGTGAGGATGTGATGGTACTCCATGTTACTGATGATATCTCAGTCTAGTGTAATCACTGTGTGTGATGAGGTTAGTAATTCCTGGGTAAGGTCAGAGCCTGTGTAAGTGTGTGTGCAGATGTGATGGTACTCCATGTTACTGATGGTATCTCAGTCTTGTGTAATCACTGTGTGAGATGAGGTTAGTAATTCCTGAGTAAGGTCAGAGCCTGTGTAAGTGTGTGTGAGGCTGTGATGGTACTCCATGTTACGGATGGTTTCTCAGTCTTGTGTAATCACTGCGTGTGATGAGGTTAGTAATTCCTTAGTAAGGGCAGAGCCTGTGTAAGTGTGTGTGAGGATGTGATGGTACTCCATGTTACTGATGGCATCTCAGTCTTGTGTAATCACTGTGTGTGATGAGGTTAGTAGTTCAGTAACATGGAGTACCATCACATCCTCACACACACTTACACAGGCTCTGACCTTACTCAGGAATTACTAACCTCATCACACACAGTGATTACACAAGACTGAGAAACCATCAGTAACATGGAGTACCATCACAGCCTCACACACACTTACACAGGCTCTGACCTTACCCAGGAATTACTAACCTCATCACATATACTGATTACACAAGACTGAGACACCATCAGTAACATGGAGTACCATCACATCCTGACACACACTTACACAGGCTCTGATCTTACTCATGAATTACTAACCTCATCACACACAGTGATTACACAAGCCTGAGAGACCATCAGTAACATGGAGTACCATGATATCCTCACACACACTAACACAGGCTCTGACCTTTCTCAGGAATTACTAACCTCATCACACACAGTGATTACACAAGACTGAGAAACCATCAGTAACATGGAGTACCATCACAGCCGCACGCACACTTACACAGGCTGTGACCTTACCCAGGTACTACTAACCTCATCACATATACTGATTACACAATACTGAGAGACCATCAGTAACATGGAGTACCATCACATCCTCACACACACTTACACAGGCTATCACCTTACACAGGAATTACTAACCTCATCACACACAGACTGAGATACCATCAGTAACATGGAGGACCATCACAGCCTCACACACACTTACACAGGCTCTGACCTTACTCTGGAAATACTAACCTCATCACACACAGTGACTACACAAGACTGAGAACCCATCAGTAACATGGAGTACCATCACAGCCTCACACACACTTACACAGGCTCTGACCTTACTCAGGAAATACTATCCTCATCATACACAGTGACTACACAAGACTGAGATACCATCAGTAACATGGAGTACTATCACATCATCACACACACTTACACAGCTCTGACCTTACTCAGGAATTACTAACCTCATCACACAGTGATTACAGAAGACTGAGACACCATCAGTAACATGGCGTACCATCACAGCCTCACACACACTTACACAGACTCTGACCTTACTCAGGAATTACTAACCTCATCACACACAGCAATTACACAAGACTGAGAAACCATCAGTAACATGGAGTACCATCACAGCCTCACACACACTTACACAGGCTGTGACCTTACTCAGGAACTACTAACCTCATTACACACGGTGACTACCCAAGACTGAGATACCATCAGTAACATGGAGTACCATCACAGCCTCACACACACTTACACAGGCTCTGACCTTACTCAGGAATTACTAACCTCATCACACACAGTGATTACACAAGACTGAGATACCATCAGTAACATGGAGTACCATCACAGCCTCACACACACTTACACAGGCTCTGACCTTACTCAGGAATTACTAACCTCATCACACGCGATGACTACACAAGACTGAGATACCATCAGTAACATGGAGTACCATCACAGCCTGACACACACTTACACAGGCTCTGACCTTACTCAGGAATTACTAACCTCATCACACACAGTGATTACACAAGACTGAGATACCATCAGTAACATGGAGTACCATCACAGCCTCACACACACTTACACAGGCTCTGACCTTACTCACGAACTACTAACCTCATCACACACAGTGATTACACAAGACTGAGATGCCATCAGTAACATGGAGTACCATCACATCCTCACACACACTTACACAGGCTCTGCCCTTACTCAGGAATTACTAACCTCATCACACGCAGTGATTACACAAGACTGAGAATCCATCAGTAACATGGAGTACCATCGCAGCCTCACACACTTTTACACAGGCTCTGACCTTACTCAGGAATTACTAACCTCATCACACACAGTGATAACACAAGACTGAGATACCATCAGGAACATGGAGTACCATCACATCTGCACACACACTTACACAGGCTCTGACCTTACTCAGGAATTACTAACCTCATCACACACGGTGATTACACAAGACTGAGATATCATCAGTAACATGGAGTACCATCACATCCTCACACACACTTACACATGCTCTGACCTTAATCAGGAATTACTAACCTCATCACACACAGTGACTACACAAGACTGAGATACCATCAGTAACATGGAGTACCATCACAGCCTCACACACACTTACACAGGCTCTGACCTTACTCAGGAATTACTAACCTCATCACACGCGATGACTACACAAGACTGAGATACCATCAGTAACATGGAGTACCATCACAGCCTCACACACTTACACAGGCTCTGACCTTACTCAGGAATTACTAACCTCATCATACACAGTGATTACACAAGACTGAGATACCATCAGTAACATGGAGTACCATCATAGCCTCACACACACTTACACAGGCTCTGACCTTACTCAGGAATTACTAACCTCATCACACACAGTGACTACACAAGACTGAGACACCATCAGTAACATGTAGTACCATCACAGCCTCACACACTTACACTGGCTCTGACCTTACTCAGGAATTACTAACCTCATCACACGCAGTGACTACACAAGACTGAGATACCATCAGTAACATGGAGTACCATCACATCCTCACACAAACTTACACAGGCTCTGGACTTACTCAGGAATTACTAACCTCATCACACACAATGATTACACAAGACTGAGAGACCATCAGTAACATGGAGTAACATTACATCCTCACACACACTTACACAGGCTCTGACCTTACTCAGGAATTACTAACCTCATCACACACAGTGATTACACAAGACTGATATACCATCATTAACATAGAGTACCATCACATCCTCACACACACTTACACAGGCTCTGACCTTACTCAGATATTACTAACCTCATCACACACAGTGATTACACAAGACTGAGATACCATCAGTAACATGGAGTACCATCACATCCTCACACAAACTTACACAGGCTCTGACCTTCCTCAGGAATTACTAACCTCATCACACACAGTGACTACACAAGACTGAGATACCATCAGTAACAAGGAGTACCATCACATCCTCACACACCCTTACACAGGCTCTGAGCTTAGTCAGGAATTACTAACCTCATCACACACAGTGACTACACAAGACTGAGACACCATCAGTAACATGGAGTACTATCACATCCTCACACACACTTACACAGGCTCTGACCTTAGTCAGGAATTAGTAACCTCATCACACACAGTGATTACACAAGACTGAGAAACCATCAGTAACATGGAGTACCATCACATCCTCACACACACTTACACAGGCTCTGACCTTACTCAGGAATTACTAACCTCATCACATGCAGTGACTACTCAAAACTGAGAGACCATCAGTAACATGGAGTACCATCACATCCTCACACACACTTACACAGGCTCTGAGCTTACTAAGGAATTACTAACCTTATCATACACAGTGATTACACAAGACTGAGAAACCATCAGTAATATGGAGTACCATCACAGCCTCACACACACTTACACAGGCTCTGACCTTACTCAGGAACTATTAACCTCATTACACACGGTGACTACCCAAGACTGAGATACCATCAGTAACATGGAGTACCATCACAGCCTCACACACTCTTACACAGGCTCTGACCTTACTCAGGAATTACTAACCTCATCACACACAGTGATTACACAAGACTGAGATACCATCAGTAACATGGAGTACCATCACAGCCTCACACACACTTACACAGGCGCTGACCTTACTCAGGAATTACTAACCTCATCACACGCGATGACTACACAAGACTGAGATACCATCAGTAACATGGAGTACCATCACAGCCTCACACACTTACACAGGCTCTGACCTTTCTCAGGAATTACTAACCTCATCACACACAGTGATTACACAAGACTGAGATACCATCAGTAACATGGAGTACCATCACAGCCTCACACACACTTACACAGGCTCTGACCTTACTCAGGAATTCCTAACCTCATCACACACAGTGACTACACAAGACTGAGATACCATCAGTAACATTGAGTACCATCACATCCTCACACACACTTACACAGGCTCTGACCTTACTCAGATATTACTAACCTCATCACACAGTGATTACACAAGACTGAGATACCATCAGTAACATGGAGTACCATCACATCCTCACACACCCTTACACAGACTCTGAGCTTACTCAGGAATTACTAACCTCATCACACACAGTGACTACACAAGACTGAGACACGATCAGTAACATGGAGTACTATCACATCCTCACACACACTTACACAGGCTCTGACCTTAGTCAGGAATTAGTAACCTCATCACACACAGTGATTACACAAGACTGAGAAACCATCAGTAATATGGAGTACCATCACAGCCTCACACACACTTACACAGGCTCTGACCTTACTCAGGAACTATTAACCTCATTACACACGGTGACTACCCAAGACTGACATACCATCAGTAACATGGAGTACCATCACAGCCTCACACACACTTACACAGGCTCTGACCTTACTCAGGAATTACTAACCTCATCACACACAGTGATTACACAAGACTGAGATACCATCAGTAACATGGAGTACCATCACAGCCTCACACACACTTACACAGGCTCTGACCTTACTCAGGAATTAGTAACCTCATCACACACAGTGATTACACAAGACTGAGAAACCATCAGTAATATGGAGTACCATCACAGCCTCACACACACTTACACAGGCTCTGACCTTACTCAGGAACTATTAACCTCATTACACATGGTGACTACCCAAGACTGAGATACCATCAGTAACATGGAGTACCATCACAGCCTCACACACACTTACACAGGCTCTGACCTTACTCAGGAATTACTAACCTCATCACACACAGTGATTACACAAGACTGAGATACCATCAGTAACATGGAGTACCATCACAGCCTCACACACACTTACACAGGCTCTGACCTTACTCAGGAATTACTAACCTCATCACACGCGATGACTACACAAGACTGAGATACCATCAGTAACATGGAGTACCATCACAGCCTCACACACTTACACAGGCTCTGACCTTACTCAGGAATTACTAACCTCATCACACACAGTGATTACACAAGACCGAGATACCATCAGTAACATGGAGTACCATCACAGCCTCACACACACTTACACAGGCTCTGACCTTACTCAGGAATTACTAACCTCATCACACACAGTGACTACACAAGACTGAGACACCATCAGAAACATGGAGTACCATCAAAGCCTCACACACACTTACACAGGCTCTGACCTAACTCAGGAATTACTAACCTCATCACACACAGTGATTACACAAGACTGAGATACCATCAGTAACATGGAGTACCATCACATCCTCACACACACTTACACAGGCTCTGACCTTACTCAGATATTACTAACCTCATCACACAGTGATTACACAAGACTGAGATACCATCAGTAACATGGAGTACCATCACATCCTCACACAAACTTACACAGGCTCTGACCTTACTCAGGAATTACTAACCTCATCACACACAGTGATTACACAAGACTGAGATACCATCAGTAACATGGAGTACCATCACAGCCTCACACACACTTACACAGGCTCTGACCTTACTCTGGAAATTCTAACCTCATCATACACAGTGACTACACAAGACTGAGATACCATCAGTAACATGGAATACTATCACATCCTCACACACACTTACACAGCTCTGACCTTACTCAGGAATTACTAACCTCATCACACAGTGATTACAGAAGACTGAGACACCATCAGTAACATGGAGTACCATCACAGTCTCACACACACTTACACAGGCTCTGACCTTACTCAGGAATTACTAACCTCATTACACACAGTAATTACACAAGACTGAGAAACCATCAGTAACATGGAGTACCATCACAGCCTCACACACACTTACACAGGCTCTGACCTTACTCAGGAATTACTAACCTGATCACACGCAGTGAATACAAAAGACTGAGATACCATCAGTAACAAGGAGTACCATCACATCCTCACACACACTTACACAGGCTCTGAGCTTACTCAGGAATTACTAACCTCATCACACACAGTGATTACACAAGACTGAGAAACCATCAGTAACATGGAGTACCATCACATCCTCACACACACTAACACAGGCTCTGACCTTACTCAGGAATTACTAACCTCATCACACACAGTGATTACACAAGACTGAGAAACCATCAGTAACATGGAGTACAATCACAGCCTCACACACACTTACACAGGCTGTGATCTTACCCAGGTACTACTAACCTCATCACATATACTGATTACACAAGACTGAGAGACCATCAGTAACATGGAGTACCATCACATCCTCACACACACTTACACAGGCTATCACCTTACACAGGAATTACTAACCTCATCACACACAGACTGAGATACCATCAGTAACATGGAGGACCATCACAGCCTCACACACACTTATACAGGCTCTGACCTTACTCTGGAAATACTAACCTCATGACACACAGTGACTACACAAGACTGAGAACCCATCAGTAACATGGAGTACCATCACAGCCTCACACACACTTACACAGGCTCTGACCTTACTCTGGAAATACTAACCTCATCACACACAGTGACTACACAAGACTGAGATACCATCAGTAACATGGAGTACTATCACATCCTCACACACACTTACACAGCTCTGACCTTACTCAGGAATTACTAACCTCATCACACAGTGATTACAGAAGACTGAGACACCATCAGTAACATGGAGTACCATCACAGCCTCACACACACTTACACAGGCTCTGACCTTACTCAGGAATTACTAACCTCATCACACACAGTGAATACAAAAGACTGAGATACAATCAGTAATAAGGAGTACCATCACATCCTCACACACACTTACACAGGCTCTGACCTTACTCAGGAATTACTAACCTCATCACATGCAGTGATTACACAAGACTGAGAAACCATCAGTAACATGGAGTACCATCACAGCCTCACACACACTTACACAGGCTCTGACCTTACTCAGGAATTACTAACCTCATCACATATACTGATTACACAAGACTGAGACACCATCTGTAACATGGAGTACCATCACAGCCTCACACACACTTACACAGGCTATCACCTTACACAGGAATTGCTAACCTCATCACACACAGACTGAGATACCATCAGTAACATGGAGTACCATCACAGCCTCACACACACTTACACAGGCTATCACCTTACACAGGAATTACTAACCTCATCACACGCAGTGATTACACAAGACTGAGATACCATCAGTAACATGGAGTACCCTCACATCCTCACACACACTTACACAGGCTCTGAGCTTACTCAGGAATTACTAACCTCATCACACACAGTGATTACAGAAGACTGAGATACCATCAGTAACATGGAGTACCATCACAGCCTCACAAACACTTACACAGGCTATCACCTTACTCAGGAATTACAAACCTCATCACACACAGTGATTACACAAGACTGAGAGACCATCAAAAACATGGAGTACCATCACAGCCTCACACACACTTTCAAAGGCTCTGACCTTACTCAGGAATCACTGACCTCAACACACGCAGTGATTACAGAAGACTGAGATACCATCAGTAACATGGAGTACTATCACATCATCACACACACTTACACAGCTCTGACCTTACTCAGGAATTACTAACCTCATCACACACAGTGATTACAGAAGACTGAGATACCATCAGTAACATGGAGTACCATCACAGCCTCACACACACTTACACAGGCTCTCACCTTACTCAGGAATTACTAACCTCATCAAACACAGTAATTACACAAGACTGAGAAACCATCAGTAACATGGAGTGCCATCAAAGCCTCACACTCACTTACACAGGCTCTGACCTTACTCAGGAATTACTAACCTCATCACACGCAGTGACTACACAAGACTGAGATACCATCAGTAACATGGAGTACCATCACAGCCTCACACACACTTACACAGGCTCTGAACTTACTTAGGAATCACTAACCTCATCACACACACTGACTACACAAGACTGAGAAACCATCAGTAACATGGAGTACCATCACAGCTTCACACACACTTACACAGGCTATCACCTTACACAGGAATTACTAACCTCATCACACACAGTGATTACACAAGACTGAGATACCATCAGTAACATGGAGTACCCTCACATCCTCACACACACTTACACAGGCTCTGAGCTTACTCAGGAATTACTAACCTCATCATACACAGTGATTACAGAAGACTGAGATACCATCAGTAACATGGAGTACCATCACAGCCTCACACACACTTACACAGACTCTGAACTTAGTCAGGAATTACTAACCTCATCACACACAGTGATTACACAAGACTGAGATACCATCAGTAACATGGAGTACTATCACATCCTCACACACACTTACACAGCTCTGACCTTACTCAGGAATTACTAACCTCATCACACACAGTGATTACAGAAGACTGAGATACCATCAGTAACATGGAGTACCATCACAGCCTCACACACACTTACACAGGCTCTCACCTTACTCAGGAATTACTAACCTCATCAAACACAGTGATTACACAAGACTGAGAAACCATCAGTAACATGGAGTGCCATCAAAGCCTCACACACACTTACACAGGCTCTGACCTTACTCAGGAATTACTAACCTCATCACACGCAGTGACTACACAAGACTGAGATACCATCAGTAACATGGAGTACCATCACAGTCTCACACACACTTACACAGGCTCTGACCTTACTCAGGAATTACTAACCTCATCACACACAGTAATTACACAAGACTGAGAAACCATCAGTAACATGGAGTACCATCACAGCCTCACACACACTTACACAGGCTCTGACCTTACTCAGGAATTACTAACCTGATCACACGCAGTGAATACAAAAGACTGAGATACCATCAGTAACAAGGAGTACCATCACATCCTCACACACACTTACACAGGCTCTGAGCTTACTCAGGAATTACTAACCTCATCACACACAGTGATTACACAAGACTGAGAAACCATCAGTAACATGGAGTACCATCACATCCTCACACACACTAACACAGGCTCTGACCTTACTCAGGAATTACTAACCTCATCACACACAGTGATTACACAAGACTGAGAAACCATCAGTAACATGGAGTACAATCACAGCCTCACACACACTTACACAGGCTGTGATCTTACCCAGGTACTACTAACCTCATCACATATACTGATTACACAAGACTGAGAGACCATCAGTAACATGGAGTACCATCACATCCTCACACACACTTACACAGGCTATCACCTTACACAGGAATTACTAACCTCATCACACACAGACTGAGATACCATCAGTAACATGGAGGACCATCACAGCCTCACACACACTTACACAGGCTCTGACCTTACTCTGGAAATACTAACCTCATGACACACAGTGACTACACAAGACTGAGAACCCATCAGTAACATGGAGTACCATCACAGCCTCACACACACTTACACAGGCTCTGACCTTACTCTGGAAATACTAACCTCATCACACACAGTGACTACACAAGACTGAGATACCATCAGTAACATGGAGTACTATCACATCCTCACACACACTTACACAGCTCTGACCTTACTCAGGAATTACTAACCTCATCACACACAGTGATTACACAAGACTGAGAAACCATCAGTAACATGGAGTACCATCACAGCCTCACACACACTTACACAGGCTCTGACCTTACTCAGGAATTACTAACCTCATCACATATACTGATTACACAAGACTGAGACACCATCTGTAACATGGAGTACCATCACAGCCTCACACACACTTACACAGGCTATCACCTTACACAGGAATTGCTAACCTCATCACACACAGACTGAGATACCATCAGTAACATGGAGTACCATCACAGCCTCACACACACTTACACAGGCTATCACCTTACACAGGAATTACTAACCTCATCACACGCAGTGATTACACAAGACTGAGATACCATCAGTAACATGGAGTACCCTCACATCCTCACACACACTTACACAGGCTCTGAGCTTACTCAGGAATTACTAACCTCATCACACACAGTGATTACAGAAGACTGAGATACCATCAGTAACATGGAGTACCATCACAGCCTCACACACACTTACACAGGCTATCACCTTACTCAGGAATTACAAACCTCATCACACACAGTGATTACACAAGACTGAGAGACCATCAAAAACATGGAGTACCATCACAGCCTCACACACACTTTCAAAGGCTCTGACCTTACTCAGGAATCACTGACCTCAACACACGCAGTGATTACAGAAGACTGAGATACCATCAGTAACATGGAGTACTATCACATCATCACACACACTTACACAGCTCTGACCTTACTCAGGAATTACTAACCTCATCACACACAGTGATTACAGAAGACTGAGATACCATCAGTAACATGGAGTACCATCACAGCCTCACACACACTTACACAGGCTCTCACCTTACTCAGGAATTACTAACCTCATCAAACACAGTAATTACACAAGACTGAGAAACCATCAGTAACATGGAGTGCCATCAAAGCCTCACACTCACTTACACAGGCTCTGACCTTACTCAGGAATTACTAACCTCATCACACGCAGTGACTACACAAGACTGAGATACCATCAGTAACATGGAGTACCATCACAGCCTCACACACACTTACACAGGCTCTGAACTTACTTAGGAATCACTAACCTCATCACACACACTGACTACACAAGACTGAGAAACCATCAGTAACATGGAGTACCATCACAGCCTCACACACACTTACACAGGCTCTGAACTTAGTCAGGAATTACTAACCTCATCACACACAGTGATTACACAAGACTGAGATACCATCAGTAACATGGAGTACTATCACATCCTCACACACACTTACACAGCTCTGACCTTACTCAGGAATTACTAACCTCATCACACACAGTGATTACAGAAGACTGAGATACCATCAGTAACATGGAGTACCATCACAGCCTCACACACACTTACACAGGCTCTCACCTTACTCAGGAATTACTAACCTCATCAAACACAGTGATTACACAAGACTGAGAAACCATCAGTAACATGGAGTGCCATCAAAGCCTCACACACACTTACACAGGCTCTGACCTTACTCAGGAATTACTAACCTCATCACACGCAGTGACTACACAAGACTGAGATACCATCAGTAACATGGAGTACCATCACAGCCTCACACACACTTACATAGGCTCTGAACTTACTTAGGAATCACTAACCTTATCACACACACTGACTACACAAGACTGAGAAACCATCAGTAACATGGAGTACCATCACAGCCTCATACAAACTTACACAGGCTCTGACCTTACTCAGGAATTACTAACCTCATCACACGCAGTGATTACACAAGACTGAGAAACCATCAGTAACATGGAGTACCATCCCATCCTCACACACTTACACAGGCTCTGACCTTACTCAGGAATTACTAACCTCATCACACACAGTGAATACACAATCCTGAGAGACCATCAATAACATGGAGTACCATCATATCCTCACACACACTTACACAGGCTCTGACCTTATTCAGAAATTACTAACCTCATCACACACAGTGATTACACAAGACTGAGACACCATCAGTAACATGGAGTACCATCACAGCCTCCCACACACTTACACAGGCTCTGACCTTAGTCATGAATTACTAACCTCATCACACACAGTGATTACACAAGACTGAGAAACCATCAGTAAAATGGAGTACCATCACAGCCTCACACACACTTACACAGGCTCTGACCTTACTCAGGAACTACTAACCTCATCACATATACAGATTACACAAGACTGAGATACCATCAGTAACTTGGAGTACCATCACATCCTCACACACACTTACACCGATCTGACCTTACTCAGGAATTACTAACCTCGTCACACACATTGATTTCAGAAGACTGAGATACCATCAGTAACATGGAGTACTATCACAGCCTCACACACACTTACACAGGCTATCACCTTACTCAGGAATTACTAACCTCATCACACACAGAGATTACACTAGACTGAGACACCATCAGTAACATGGAGTACCATCGCAGCATCACGCACACTTACACAGGCTCTGACCTTACTCAGGAATTACTAACCTCATCACACACAGTGATTACACAAGACTGAGACACCATCAGTAACATGGAGTACCATCACATCCTCACAAACACTTACACAGGCTATGACCTTACTGAGGAATTACTAACTTCATCACACACAGTGATTACACAAGACTGGGAAACTGTCAGTAACAAAAAGTACCATCACAGCCTCACACACACTTACACACGCTCTGACCTTACACAGGAACTACTAACCTCATCACATATACTGATTACACAAGACTGAGACACCATTAGTAACATGGAGTACCATCACATCCTCACACACACTTACACAGCTCTGACCTTACTCAGGAATTACTAACCTCATCACACACAGTGATTACAGAAGTCTGAGATACCATCAGTAACATGGAGTACCATCACAGCCTCACAGACACTTACACAGGCTATCACCTTACTCAGGAATTACAAACCTCATCACACACAGTGATTACACAAGACTGAGAGACCATCAAAAACATGGAGTACCATCACAGCCTCACACACACTTTCAAAGGCTCTGACCTTACTCAGGAATCACTGACCTCAACACACGCAGTGATTACAGAAGACTGAGATACCATCAGTAACATGGAGTACTATCACATCATCACACACACTTACACAGCTCTGACCTTACTCAGGAATTACTAACCTCATCACACACAGTGATTACAGAAGACTGAGATACCATCAGTAACATGGAGTACCATCACAGCCTCACACACTCTTACACAGGCTCTCACCTTACTCAGGAATTACTAACCTCATCAAACACAGTAATTACACAAGACTGAGAAACCATCAGTAACATGGATTGCCATCAAAGCCTCACACTCACTTACACAGGCTCTGACCTTACTCAGGAATTACTAACCTCATCACACGCAGTGACTACACAAGACTGAGATACCATCAGTAACATGGAGTACCATCACAGCCTCACACAAACTTACACAGGCTCTGAACTTACTTAGGAATCACTAACCTCATCACACACACTGACTACACAAGACTGAGAAACCATCAGTAACATGGAGTACCATCACAGCCTCACACACACTTACACAGGCTATCACCTTACACAGGAATTACAAACCTCATCACACGCAGTGATTACACAAGACTGAGATACCATCAGTAACATGGAGTACCCTCACATCCTCACACACACTTACACAGGCTCTGAGCTTACTCAGGAATTACTAACCTCATCATACACAGTGATTACAGAAGACTGAGATACCATCAGTAACATGGAGTACCATCACAGCCTCACACACACTTACACAGGCTCTGAACTTAGTCAGGAATTACTAACCTCATCACACACAGTGATTACACAAGACTGAGATACCATCAGTAACATGGAGTACTATCACATCCTCACACACACTTACACAGCTCTGACCTTACTCAGGAATTACTAACCTCATCACACACAGTGATTACAGAAGACTGAGATACCATCAGTAACATGTAGTACCATCACAGCCTCACACACACTTACACAGGCTCTCACCTTACTCAGGAATTACTAACCTCATCAAACACAGTGATTACACAAGACTGAGAAACCATCAGTAACATGGAGTGCCTTCAAAGCCTCACACACACTTACACAGGCTCTGACCTCACTCAGGAATTACTAACCTCATCACACGCAGTGACTACACAAGACTGAGATACCATCAGTAACATGGAGTACCATCACAGCCTCACACACACTTACACAGGCTCTGAACTTACTTAGGAATCACTAACCTCATCACACACACTGACTACACAAGACTGAGAAACCATCAGTAACATGGAATTCCATCACAGCCTCATAAAAACTTACACAGGCTCTGAACTTACTCAGGAATTACTAACCTCATCACACGCAGTGATTACACAAGACTGAGAAACCATCAGTAACATGGAGTACCATCACATCCTCACACACTTACACAGGCTCTGACCTTACTCAGGAATTACTAACCTCATCACACACAGTGAATACACAATCCTGAGAGACCATCAACAACTTGGAGTATCATCATATCCTCACACACACTTACACAGGCTCTGACCTTATTCAGAAATTACTAACCTCATCACACACAGTGATTACACAAGACTGAGACCCCATCAGTAACATGGAGTACCATCACAGCCTCACACACACTTACACAGACTCTGACCTTAGTCAGGAAATACTAACCTCATCACACACAGTGATTACACAAGACTGAGAAACCATCAGTAAAATGGAGTACCATCACAGCCTCACACACACTTACACAGGCTCTGACCTTACTCAGGAACTACTAACCTCATCACATATACAGATTACACAAGACTGAGATACCATCAGTAACATGGAGTACCATCACATCCTCACACACACTTACACCACTCTGACCTTACTCAGGAATTACTAACCTCATCACACACATTGATTACAGAAGACTGAGATACCATCAGTAACATGGAGTACCATCACAGCCTCACACACACTTACACAGGCTATCACCTTACTCAGGAATTACTAACCTCATCACACACAGAGATTACACAAGACTGAGACACCATCAGTAACAAGGAGTACCATCGCAGCATCACGCACACTTACACAGGCTCTGACCTTACTCAGGAATTACTAACCTCATCACACACAGTGATTACACAAGACTGAGACACGATCAGTAACATGGAGTACCATCACATCCTCACAAACACTTACACAGGCTATGACCTTACTGAGGAATTACTAACTTCATCACACACAGTGATTAAGACTGGGAAACTGTCAGTAACAAAAAGTACCATCACAGCCTCACACACACTTACACACGCTCTGACCTTACACAGGAACTACTAACCTTATCACATATACTGATTACACAAGACTGAGACACCATTAGTAACATGGAGTACCATCACATCCTCACACACACTTACACAGCTCTGACCTTACTAAGGAATTACTAACCTCATCACACACAGTGATTACAGAAGTCTGAGATACCATCAGTAACATGGAGTACCATCACAGCCTCACACACACTTACACAGGCTATCACCTTACTCAGGAATTACAAACCTCATCACACACAGTGATTACACAAGACTGAGAGACCATCAGAAACATGGAGTACCATCACAGCCTCACACACACTTTCAAATGCTCTGACCTTACTCAGGAATCACTGACCTCATCACACGCAGTGATTACAGAAGACTGAGAAACCATCAGTAACATGGAGTACTATCACATCATCACACACACTTACACAGCTCTGACCTTACTCAGGAATTACTAACCTCATCACACACAGTGATTACAGAAGACTGAGATACCATCAGTAACATGGAGTACCATCACAGCCTCACACACACTTACACAGGCTCTCACCTTACTCAGGAATTACTAACCTCATCAAACACAGTGATTACACAAGACTGAGAAACCATCAGTAACATGGAGTGCCATCAAAGCCTTACACTCACTTACACAGGCTCTGACCTAACTCAGGAATTACTAACCTCATCACACGCAGTGACTACACAAGACTGAGATACAATCAGTAACATGGAGTACCATCACAGCCTCACACACACTTACACAGGCTCTGAACTTACTTAGGAATCACTAACCTCATCACACACACTGACTACACAAGACTGAGAAACCAGCAGTAACATGGAGTACCATCACAGCCTCATACAAACTTACACAGGTTCTGACCTTACTCAGGAATTACTAACCTCATCACACGCAGTGATTACACAAGACTGAGAAACCATCAGTAACATGGAGTACCATCACATCCTCACACACTTACACAGGCTCTGACCTTACTCAGGAATTACTAACCTCATCACACACAGTGAATACACAATCCTGAGAGACAATCAATAACATGGAGTTCCATCATATCCTCACACACACTTACACAGGCTCTGACCTTATTCAGAAATTACTAACCTCATCACACACAGTGATTACACAAGACTGAGACACCATCAGTAACATGGAGTACCATCACAGCCTCACACACACTTACACAGGCTCTGACCTTACTCAGGAACTACTAACCTCATCACATATACAGATTACACAAGACTGAGATACCATCAGTAACATGGAGTACCATCACATCCTCACACACACTTACACCGCTCTGACCTTACTCAGCAATTACTAAATTTGTCACACACATTGATTACAGAAGACTGAGATACCATCAGTAACATGGAGTACCATCACAGCCTCACACACACTTACACAGGCTCTGACCTTACTCAGGAATTACTAACCTCATCACACACAGTGATTACACAAGACTGAGACACCATCAGTAACATGGAGTACCATCACATCCTCACACACACTTACACAGGCTCTGAGCTTACTCAGGAATTACTAACCTCATCACACACAGTGATTACAGAAGACTGAGATACCATCAGTAACATGGAGTACCATCACAGCCTCACACACACTTACACAGGCTCTGACCTTACTCAGGAACTACTAACCTCATCACATATACTGATTACACAAGACTGAGACACCATTAGTAACATGGAGTACCATCACATCCTCACACACACTTACACAGGCTCTGACCTTACTCAGGAATTACTACCCTCATCACACACAGTGATTACACAAGACTGAGATACCATCAGTAACATGGAGTACTATCGCAGCCTCACACACACTTACACAGCTCTGACCTTACTCAGGAATTACTAACCTCATCATACGCAGTGATTACACAAGACTGAGAATCCATCAGTAACATGGAGTACCATCACAGCCTCACACACACTTACACAGGCTCTGACCTTACTTAGGAATTACTAATCTCATCACACACAGTGACTACACAAGACTGAGAACCCATCAGTAACATGGAGTACCATCACAGCCTCACACACACTTACACAGGCTCTGACCTTTCTCAGGAATTACTAACCTCATCACACACAGTGACTACACAAGACTAAGATACCATCAGTAACATGGAGTACCATCACATCCTCACACACACTTACACAGGCTCTGACCTTACTCAGGAATTACTAACCTCATCACACACAGTGATTACACAAGACTGAGAAACCATCAGTAACATGGAGAACCATCACAGCCTCACACACACTTACACAGGCTCTGACCTTACCCAGGAATTACTAACCTCATCACATATACTGATTACACAAGACTGAGACACCATCAGTAACATGGAGTACCATCACATCCTGACACACACTTACACAGGCTCTGATCTTACTCACGAATTACTAACCTCATCACACACAGTGATTACACAAGCCTGAGAGACCATCAGTAACATGGAGTACCATGATATCCTCACACACACTAACACAGGCTCTGACCTTTCTCAGGAATTACTAACCTCATCACACACAGTGATTACACAAGACTGAGAAACCATCAGTAACATGGAGTACCATCACAGCCGCACGCACACTTACACAGGCTGTGACCTTACCCAGGTACTACTAACCTCATCACATATACTGATTACACAAGACTGAGAGACCATCAGTAACATGGAGTACCATCACATCCTCACACACACTTACACAGGCTATCACCTTACACAGGAATTACTAACCTCGTCACACACAGACTGAGATACCATCAGTAACATGGAGGACCATCACAGCCTCACACACACTTACACAGGCTCTGACCTTACTCTGGAAATACTAACCTCATCACACACAGTGACTACACAAGACTGAGAACCCATCAGTAACATGGAGTACCATCACAGCCTCACACACACTTACACAGGCTCTGACCTTACTCTGGAAATACTATCCTCATCATACACAGTGACTACACAAGACTGAGATACCATCAGTAACATGGAGTACTATCACATCCTCACACACACTTACACAGCTCTGACCTTACTCAGGAATTACTAACCTCATCACACAGTGATTACAGAAGACTGAGACACCATCAGTAACATGGAGTACCATCACAGCCTCACACACACTTACACAGACTCTGACCTTACTCAGGAATTACTAACCTCATCACACACAGCAATTACACAAGACTGAGAAACCATCAGTAACATGGAGTACCATCACAGCCTCACACACACTTACACAGGCTGTGACCTTACTCAGGAACTACTAACCTCATTACACACGGTGACTACCCAAGACTGAGATACCATCAATAACATGGAGTACCATCACAGCCTCACACACACTTACACAGGCTCTGACCTTACTCAGGAATTACTAACCTCATCACACACAGTGATTACACAAGACTGAGATAACATCAGTAACATGGAGTACCATCACAGCCTCACACACACTTACACAGGCTCTGACCTTACTCAGGAATTACTAACCTCATCACACGCGATGACTACACAAGACTGAGATACCATAAGTAACATGGAGTACCATCACAGCCTGACACACACTTACACAGGCTCTGACCTTACTCAGGAATTACTAACCTCATCACACACAGTGATTACACAAGACTGAGATACCATCAGTAACATGCAATACCATCACAGCCTCACACACACTTACACAGGCTCTGACCTTACTCATGAACTACTAACCTCATCACACACAGTGATTACACAAGACTGAGATGCCATCAGTAACATGGAGTACCATCACATCCTCACACACACTTACACAGGCTCTGCCCTTACTCAGGAATTACTAACCTCATCACACGCAGTGATTACACAAGACTGAGAAACCATCAGTAACATGGAGTACCATCGCAGCCTCACACACTCTTACACAGGCTCTGACCTTACTCAGGAATTACTAACCTCATCACACACAGTGATAACACAAGACTTAGATACCATCAGTAACATGGAGTACCATCACATCTGCACACACACTTACACAGGCTCTGACCTTACTCAGGAATTACTAACCTCATCACACACGGTGATTACACAAGACTGAGATATCATCAGTAACATGGAGTACCATCACATCCTCACACACACTTACACATGCTCTGACCTTACTCAGGAATTACTAACCTCATCACACACAGTGACTACACAAGACTGAGATACCATCAGTAACATGGAGTACCATCACAGCCTCACACACACTTACACAGGCTCTGACCTTACTTAGGAATTACTAACCTCATCAGACACAGTGATTACACAAGACTGAGATACCATCAGTAACATGGAGTACCATCACAGCCTCACACACACTTACACAGGCTCTGACCTTACTCAGGAATTACTAACCTCATCACACGCGATGACTACACAAGACTGAGATACCATCAGTAACATGGAGTACCATCACAGCCTCACACACTTACACAGGCTCTGACCTTACTCAGGAATTACTAACCTCATCAGACACAGTGATTACACAAGACTGAGATACCATCAGTAACATGGAGTACCATCACATCCTCACACACACTTACACAGGCTCTGCCCTTACTCAGGAATTACTGACCTCATCACACGCAGTGATTACACAAGACTGAGAAACCATCAGTAACATGGAGTACCATCGCAGCCTCACACACTCTTACACAGGCTCTGACCTTACTCAGGAATTACTAACCTCATCACACACAGTGATAACACAAGACTTAGATACCATCAGTAACATGGAGTACCATCACATCTGCACACACACTTACACAGGCTCTGACCTTACTCAGGAATTACTAACCTCATCACACACGGTGATTACACAAGACTGAGATATCATCAGTAACATGGAGTACCATCACATCCTCACACACACTTACACATGCTCTGACCTTACTCAGGAATTACTAACCTCATCACACACAGTGACTACACAAGACTGAGATACCATCAGTAACATGGAGTACCATCACAGCCTCACACACACTTACACAGGCTCTGACCTTACTCAGGAATTACTAACCTCATCAGACACAGTGATTACACAAGACTGAGATACCATCAGTAACATGGAGTACCATCACAGCCTCACACACACTTACACAGGCTCTGACCTTACTCAGGAATTACTAACCTCATCACACGCGATGACTACACAAGACTGAGATACCATCAGTAACATGGAGTACCATCACAGCCTCACACACTTACACAGGCTCTGAGCTTACTCAGGAATTACTAACCTCATCACACACAGTGACTACACAAGACTGAGAAACCATCAGTAACATGGAGTACCATCACATCCTCACACACACTTACACAGGCTCTGACCTTACTCAGGAATTACTAACCTCATCACATGCAGTGCCTACACAAAACTGAGAGACCATCAGTAACATGGAGTACCATCACATCCTCACACACACTTACACAGGCTCTGAGCTTACTCAGGAATTACTAACCTCATCACACACAGTGATTACACAAGACTGAGAAACCATCAGTAATATGGAGTACCATCACAGCCTCACACATACTTACACAGGCTCTGACCTTACTCAGGAACTATTAACCTCATTACACACGGTGACTACCCAAGACTGAGATACCATCAGTAACATGGAGTACCATCACAGCCTCACATACTCTTACACAGGCTCTGACCTTACTCAGGAATTACTAACCTCATCACACACAGTGATTACACAAGACTGAGATACCATCAGTAACATGGAGTACCATCACAGCCTCACACACACTTACACAGGCTCTGACCTTACTCAGGAATTAGTAACCTCATCACACGCGATGACTACACAAGACTGAGATACCATCAGTAACATGGAGTACCATCACAGCCTCAGACACTTACACAGGCTCTGACCTTTCTCAGGAATTACTAACCTCATCACACACAGTGATTACACAAGACTGAGATACCATCAGTAACATGGAGTACCATCACAGCCTCACACACACTTACACAGGCTCTGACCTTACTGAGGAATTACTAACCTCATCACACACAGTGACTACACAAGACTGAGACACCATCAGTAACATGGAGTACCATCAAAGCCTCAAACACACTTACACAGGCTCTGACCTTACTCAGGAATTACTAACCTCATCACACACAGTGATTACACAAGACTGAGATACCATCAGTAACATGGAGTACCATCACATCCTCACACACACTTACACAGGCTCTGACCTTACTCAGATATGACTAACCTCATCACACAGTGATTACACAAGACTGAGATACCATCAGTAACATGGAGTACCATCACATCCTCACACACTCTTACACAGGCTCTGAGCTTACTCAGGAATTACTAACCTCATCACACACAGTGACTACACAAGACTGAGACACGATCAGTAACATGGAGTACTATCACATCCTCACACACACTTACACAGGCTCTGACCTTAGTCAGGAATTAGTAACCTCATCACACACAGTGATTACACAAGACTGAGAAACCATCAGTAACATGGAGTACCATCACATCCTCACACACACTTACACAGGCTCTGACCTTACTCAGGAATTACTAACCTCATCACACACAGTGATTACACAAGACTGAGAAACCATCAGTAATATGGAGTACCATCACAGCCTCACACACACTTACACAGGCTCTGACCTTACTCAGGAACTATTAACCTCATTACACACGGTGACTACCCAAGACTGAGATACCATCAGTAACATGGAGTACCATCACAGCCTCACACACACTTACACAGGCTCTGACCTTACTCAGGAATTACTAACCTCATCACACACAGTGATTACACAAGACTGAGATACCATCAGTAACATGGAGTACCATCACAGCCTCACACACACTTACACAGGCTCTGACCTTACTCAGGAATTACTAACCTCATCACACACAGTGATTACACAAGACTGAGATACCATCAGTAACATGGAGTACCATCACAGCCTCACACACTTACACAGGCTCTGACCTTACTCAGGAATTACTAACCTCATCACACACAGTGATTACACAAGACTGAGATACCATCAGTAACATGGAGTACCATCACAGCCTCACACACACTTACACAGGCTCTGACCTTACTCAGGAATTACTAACCTCATCACACACAGTGACTACACAAGACTGAGACACCATCAGTAACATGGAGTACCATCAAAGCCTCACACACACTTACACAGGCTCTGACCTTACTCAGGAATTACTAACCTCATCACACACAGTGATTACACAAGACTGAGATACCATCAGTAACATGGAGTACCATCACATCCTCACACACACTTACACAGGCTCTCACCTTACTCAGATATTACTAACCTCATCACACAGTGATTACACAAGACTGAGATACCATCAGTAACATGGAGTACCATCACATCCTCACACAAACTTACACAGGCTCTGACCTTACTCAGGAATTACTAACCTCATCACACACAGTGATTACACAAGACTGAGATACCATCAGTAACATGGAGTACCATCACAGCCTCACACACACTTACACAGGCTCTGACCTTACTCTGGAAATTCTAACCTCATCATACACAGTGACTACACAAGACTGAGATACCATCAGTAACATGGAGTACTATCACATCCTCACACACACTTACACAGCTCTGACCTTACTCAGGAATTACTAACCTGATCACACGCAGTGAATACAAAAGACTGAGATACCATCAGTAACAAGGAGTACCATCACATCCTCACACACACTTACACAGGCTCTGAGCTTACTCAGGAATTACTAACCTCATCACACACAGTAATTACACAAGACTGAGAAACCATCAGTAACATGGAGTACCATCACAGCCTCACACACACTTACACAGGCTCTGACCTTACTCAGGAATTACTAACCTGATCACATGCAGTGAATACAAAAGACTGAGATACCATCAGTAACAAGGAGTACCATCACATCCTCACACACACTTACACAGGCTCTGAGCTTACTCAGGAATTACTAACCTCATCACACACAGTGATTACACAAGACTGAGAAACCATCAGTAACATGGAGTACCATCACATCCTCACACACACTAACACAGGCTCTGACCTTACTCAGGAATTACTAACCTCATCACACACAGTGATTACACAAGACTGAGAAACCATCAGTAACATGGAGTACCATCACAGCCTCACACACACTTACACAGGCTGTGATCTTACCCAGGTACTACTAACCTCATCACATATACTGATTACACAAGACTGAGAGACCATCAGTAACATGGAGTACCATCACATCCTCACACACACTTACACAGGCTATCACCTTACACAGGAATTACTAACCTCATCACACACAGACTGAGATACCATCAGTAACATGGAGGACCATCACAGCCTCAACCACACTTACACAGGCTCTGACATTACTCTGGAAATACTAACCTCATGACACACAGTGACTACACAAGACTGAGAACCCATCAGTAACATGGAGTACCATCACAGCCTCACACACACTTACACAGGCTCTGACCTTACTCTGGAAATACTAACCTCATCACACACAGTGACTACACAAGACTGAGATACCATCAGTAACATGGAGTACTATCACATCCTCACACACACTTACACAGCTCTGACCTTACTCAGGAATTACTAACCTCATCACACAGTGATTACAGAAGACTGAGACACCATCAGTAACATGGAGTACCATCACAGCCTCACACTCACTTACACAGGCTCTGACCTTACTCAGGAATTACTAACCTCATCACACACAGTAATTACACAAGACTGAGAAACCATCAGTAACATGGAGTACCATCACAGCCTCACACACACTTACACAGGCTCTGACCTTACTCAGGAATTACTAACCTCATCACACGCAGTGAATACAAAAGACTGAGATACAATCAGTAATAAGGAGTACCATCACATCCTCACACACACTTACACAGGCTCTGAGCTTACTCAGGAATTACTAACCTCATCACACACAGTGATTACACAAGACTGAGAAACCATCAGTAACATGGAGTACCATCACATCCTCACACACACTTACACAGGCTCTGACCTTACTCAGGAATTACTAACCTCATCACATGCAGTGACTACACAAGACTGAGAGACCATCAGTAACATGGAGTACCATCACATCCTCACACACTTACACAGGCTCTGAGCTTACTCAGGAATTACTAACCTCATCACACACAGTGATTACACAAGACTGAGAAACCATCAGTAACATGGAGTACTATCACATCCTCACACACACTTACACAGGCTCTGACCTTACTCAGGAATTACTAACCTCATCACATATACTGATTACACAAGACTGAGACACCATCTGTAACATGGAGTACCATCACAGCCTCACACACACTTACACAGGCTATCACCTTACACAGGAATTGCTAACCTCATCACACACAGACTGAGATACCATCAGTAACATGGAGTACCATCACAGCCTCACACACACTTACACACGCTATCACCTTACACAGGAATTACTAACCTCATCACACGCAGTGATTACACAAGACTGAGATACCATCAGTAACATGGAGTACCCTCACATCCTCACACACACTTACACAGGCTCTGAGCTTACTCAGGAATTACTAACCTCATCACACACAGTGATTACCGAAGACTGAGATACCATCAGTAACATGGAGTACCATCACAGCCTCACACACACTTTCACAGGCTCTGACCTTAGTCAGGAATTACTAACCTCATCACACACAGTGATTACAGAAGACTGAGATACCATCAGTAACACGGAGTACTATCACATCCTCACACACACTTACACAGCTCTGACCTTACTCAGGAATTACTAACCTCATCACACACAGTGATTACAGAAGACTGAGATACCATCAGTAACATGGAGTACCATCACAGCCTCACACACACTTACACAGGCTCTCACCTTACTCAGGAATTACTAACCTCATCAAACACAGTGATTACACAAGACTGAGAAACCATCAGTAACATGGAGAGCCATCAACGCCTCACACACACTTACACAGGCTCTGACCTTACTCAGGAATTACTAACCTCATCACACGAAGTGACTACACAAGACTGAGATACCATCAGTAACATGGAGTACCATCACAGCCTCACACACACTTACACAGGCTCTGAACTTACTTAGGAATCACTAACCTTATCACACACACTGACTACACAAGACTGAGAAACCATCAGTAACATGGAGTACCATCACATCCTCACACACTTACACAGGCTCTGACCTTACTCAGGAATAACTAACCTCATCACACACAGTGAATACACAATCCTGAGAGACCATCAATAACATGGAGTACCATCATATCCTCACATACACTTACACAGGCTCTGACCTTATTCAGAAATTACTAACCTCATCACACACAGTGATTACACAAGACTGAGACACCATCAGTAACATGGAGTACCATCACAGCCTCCCACACACTTACACAGGCTCTGACCTTAGTCATGAATTACTAACCTCATCACACACAGTGATTACACAAGACTGAGAAACCATCAGTAAAATGGAGTACCATCACAGCCTCACACACACTTACACAGGCTCTGACCTTACTCAGGAACTACTAACCTCATCACATATACAGATTACACAAGACTGAGATACCATCAGTAACATGGAGTACCATCACATCCTCACACACACTTACACCGCTCTGACCTTACTCAGGAATTACTAACCTCGTCACACACATTGATTACAGAAGACTGAGATACCATCAGTAACATGGAGTACTATCACAGCCTCACACACACTTACACAGGCTATCACCTTACTCAGGAATTACTAACCTCATCACACACAGAGATTACACTAGACTGAGACACCATCAGTAACAAGGAGTACCATCGCAGCATCACGCACACTTACACAGGCTCTGACCTTACTCAGGAATTACTAACCTCATCACACACAGTGATTACACAAGACTGAGAAACCATCAGTAATATGGAGTACCATCACAGCCTCACACACACTTACACAGGCTCTGACCTTAATCAGGAACTATTAACCTCATTACACACGGTGACTACCCAAGACTGAGATACCATCAGTAACATGGAGTACCATCACAGCCTCACACACACTTACACAGGCTCTGACCTTACTCAGGAATTACTAACCTCATCACACACAGTGATTACACAAGACTGAGATACCATCAGTAACATGGAGTACCATCACAGCCTCACACACACTTACACAGGCTCTGACCTTACTCAGGAATTACTAACCTCATCACACGCGATGACTACACAAGACTGAGATACCATCAGTAACATGGAGTACCATCACAGCCTCACACACTTACACAGGCTCTGACCTTACTCAGGAATTACTAACCTCATCACACACAGTGATTATACAAGACTGAGATACCATCAGTAACATGGAGTACCATCACAGCCTCACACACACTTACACAGGCTCTGACCTTACTCAGGAATTACTAACCTCATCACACACAGTGACTACACAAGACTGAGACACCATCAGTAACATGGAGTACAATCAAAGCCTCACACACACTTACACAGGCTCTGACCTTACTCAGGAATTACTAACCTCATCACACACAGTGATTACACAAGACTGAGATACCATCAGTAACATGGAGTACCATCACATCCTCACACACACTTACACAGGCTCTCACCTTACTCAGATATTACTAACCTCATCACACAGTGATTACACAAGACTGAGATACCATCAGTTACATGGAGTACCATCACATCCTCACACAAACTTACACAGGCTCTGACCTTACTCAGGAATTACTAACCTGATCACACGCAGTGAATACAAAAGACTGAGATACCATCAGTAACATGGAGTACCATCACAGCCTCACACAAACTTACACAGGCTCTGACCTTACTCAGGAATTACTAACCTCATCACACACAGTGATTACACAAGACTGAGATACCATCAGTAACATGGAGTACCATCACAGCCTCACACACACTTACACAGGCTCTGACCTTACTCTGGAAATTCTAACCTCATCATACACAGTGACTACACAAGACTGAGATACCATCAGTAACATGGAGTACTATCACATCCTCACACACACTTACACAGCTCTGACCTTACTCAGGAATTACTAACCTGATCACACGCAGTGAATACAAAAGACTGAGATACCATCAGTAACAAGGAGTACCATCACATCCTCACACACACTTACACAGGCTCTGAGCTTACTCAGGAATTACTAACCTCATCACACACAGTAATTACACAAGACTGAGAAACCATCAGTAACATGGAGTACCATCACAGCCTCACACACACTTACACAGGCTCTGACCTTACTCAGGAATTACTAACCTGATCACACGCAGTGAATACAAAAGACTGAGATACCATCAGTAACAAGGAGTACCATCACATCCTCACACACACTTACACAGGCTCTGAGCTTACTCAGGAATTACTAACCTCATCACACACAGTGATTACACAAGACTGAGAAACCATCAGTAACATGGAGTACCATCACATCCTCACACACACTAACACAGGCTCTGACCTTACTCAGGAATTACTAACCTCATCACACACAGTGATTACACAAGACTGAGAAACCATCAGTAACATGGAGTACCATCACAGCCTCACACACACTTACACAGGCTGTGATCTTACCCAGGTACTACTAACCTCATCACATATACTGATTACACAAGACTGAGAGACCATCAGTAACATGGAGTACCATCACATCCTCACACACACTTACACAGCCTATCACCTTACACAGGAATTACTAACCTCATCACACACAGACTGAGATACCATCAGTAACATGGAGGACCATCACAGCCTCACACACACTTACACAGGCTCTGACATTACTCTGGAAATACTAACCTCATGACACACAGTGACTACACAAGACTGAGAACCCATCAGTAACATGGAGTACCATCACAGCCTCACACACACTTACACAGGCTCTGACCTTACTCTGGAAATACTAACCTCATCACACACAGTGACTACACAAGACTGAGATACCATCAGTAACATGGAGTACTATCACTTCCTCACAAACACTTACACAGCTCTGACCTTACTCAGGAATTACTAACCTCATCACACAGTGATTACAGAAGACTGAGACACCATCAGTAACATGGAGTACCATCACAGCCTCACACACACTTACACAGGCTCTGACCTTACTCAGGAATTACTAACCTCATCACACACGGTAATTACACAAGACTGAGAAACCATCAGTAACATGGAGTACCATCACAGCCTCACACACACTTACACAGGCTCTGACCTTACTCAGGAATTACTAACCTCATCACACGCAGTGAATACAAAAGACTGAGATACAATCAGTAATAAGGAGTACCATCACATCCTCACACACACTTACACAGGCTCTGAGCTTACTCAGGAATTACTAACCTCATCACACACAGTGATTACACAAGACTGAGAAACCATCAGTAACATGGAGTACCATCACATCCTCACACACACTTACACAGGCTCTGACCTTACTCAGGAATTACTAACCTCATCACATGCAGTGACTACACAAGACTGAGAGCCCATCAGTAACATGGAGTACCATCACATCCTCACACACTTACACAGGCTCTGAGCTTACTCAGGAATTACTAACCTCATCACACACAGTGATTACACAAGACTGAGAAACCATCAGTAACATGGAGTACCATCACAGCCTCACACACACTTACACAGGCTCTGACCTTACTCAGGAATTACTAACCTCATCACATATACTGATTACACAAGACTGAGACACCATCTGTAACATGGAGTACCATCACAGCCTCACACACACTTACACAGGCTATCACCTTACACAGGAATTGCTAACCTCATCATACACAGACTGAGATACCATCAGTAACATGGAGTACCATCACAGCCTCACACACACTTACACAGGCTATCACCTTACACAGGAATTACTAACCTCATCACACGCAGTGATTACACAAGACTGAGATACCATCAGTAACATGGAGTACCCTCACATCCTCACACACACTTACACAGGCTCTGAGCTTACTCAGGAATTACTAACCTCATCACACACAGTGATTACCGAAGACTGAGATACCATCAGTAACATGGAGTACCATCACAGCCTCACACACACTTACACAGGCTCTGACCTTAGTCAGGAATTACTAACCTCATCACACACAGTGATTACAGAAGACTGAGATACCATCAGTAACACGGAGTACTATCACATCCTCACACACACTTACACAGCTCTGACCTTACTCAGGAATTACTAACCTCATCACACACAGTGATTACAGAAGACTGAGATACCATCAGTAACATGGAGTACCATCACAGCCTCACACACACTTACACAGGCTCTCACCTTACTCAGGAATTACTAACCTCATCAAACACAGTGATTACACAAGACTGAGAAACCATCAGTAACATGGAGAGCCATCAAAGCCTCACACACACTTACACAGGCTCTGACCTTACTCAGGAATTACTAACCTCATCACACGAAGTGACTACACAAGACTGAGATACCATCAGTAACATGGAGTACCATCACAGCCTCACACACACTTACACAGGCTCTGAACTTACTTAGGAATCACTAACCTTATCACACACACTGACTACACAAGACTGAGAAACCATCAGTAACATGGAGTACCATCACAGCCTCATACAAACTTACACAGGCTCTGACCTTACTCAGGAATTACTAACCTCATCACACGCAGTGATTACACAAGACTGAGAAACCATCAGTAACATGGAGTACCATCACATCCTCACACACTTACACAGGCTCTGACCTTACTCAGGAATAACTAACCTCATCACACACAGTGAATACACAATCCTGAGAGACCATCAATAACATGGAGTACCATCATATCCTCACATACACTTACACAGGCTCTGACCTTATTCAGAAATTACTAACCTCATCACACACAGTGATTACACAAGACTGAGACACCATCAGTAACATGGAGTACCATCACAGCCTCCCACACACTTACACAGGCTCTGACCTTTGTCATGAATTACTAACCTCATCACACACAGTGATTACACAAGACTGAGAAACCATCAGTAAAATGGAGTACCATCACAGCCTCACACACACTTACACAGGCTCTGACCTTACTCAGGAACTACTAACCTCATCACATATACAGATTACACAAGACTGAGATACCATCAGTAACATGGAGTACCATCACATCCTCACACACACTTACACCGCTCTGACCTTACTCAGGAATTACTAACCTCGTCACACACATTGATTACAGAAGACTGAGATACCATCAGTAACATGGAGTACTATCACAGCCTCACACACACTTACACAGGCTATCACCTTACTCAGGAATTACTAACCTCATCACACACAGAGATTACACTAGACTGAGACACCATCAGTAACAAGGAGTACCATCGCAGCATCACGCACACTTACACAGGCTCTGACCTTACTCAGGAATTACTAACCTCATCACACACAGTGATTACACAAGACTGAGACACCATCAGTAACATGGAGTACCATCACATCCTCACAAACACTTACACAGGCTATGACCTTACTGAGGAATTACTAAATTCATCACACACAGTGATTACACAAGACTGGGAAACTGTCAGTAACAAAAAGTACCATCACAGCCTCACACACACTTACACATGCTCTGACCTTACACAGGAACTACTAACCTCATCACATATACTGATTACACAAGACTGAGACACCATTAGTAACATGGAGTACCATCACATCCTCACACACACTTACACAGCTCTGACCTTACTCAGGAATTACTAACCTCATCACACACAGTGATTACAGAAGTCTGAGATACCATCAGTAACATGGAGTACCATCACAGCCTCACACACACTTACACAGGCTATCACCTTACTCAGGAATTACAAACCTCATCACACACAGTGATTACACAAGACTGAGAGACCATCAAAAACATGGAGTACCATCACAGCCTCACACACACTTTCAAAGGCTCTGACCTTACTCAGGAATCACTGACCTCAACACACGCAGTGATTACAGAAGACTGAGATACCATCAGTAACATGGAGTACTATCACATCATCACACACACTTACACAGCTCTGACCTTACTCAGGAATTACTAACCTCATCACACACAGTGATTACAGAAGACTGAGATACCATCAGTAACATGGAGTACCATCACAGCCTCACACACACTTACACAGGCTCTCACCTTACTCAGGAATTACTAACCTCATCAAACACAGTAATTACACAAGACTGAGAAACCATCAGTAACATGGAGTGCCATCAAAGCCTCACACTCACTTACACAGGCTCTGACCTTACTCAGGAATTACTAACCTCATCACACGCAGTGACTACACTAGACTGGGATACCATCAGTAACATGGAGTACCATCACAGCCTCACACACACTTACACAGGCTCTGAACTTACTTAGGAATCACTAACCTCATCACACACACTGACTACACAAGACTGAGAAACCATCAGTAACATGGAGTACCATCACAGCCTCACACACACTTACACAGGCTATCACCTTACACAGGAATTACTAACCTCATCACACGCAGTGATTACACAAGACTGAGATACCATCAGTAACATGGAGTACCCTCACATCCTCACACACACTTACACAGGCTCTGAGCTTACTCAGGAATTACTAACCTCATCATACACAGTGATTACAGAAGACTGAGATACCATCAGTAACATGGAGTACCATCACAGCCTCACACACACTTACACAGGCTCTGAACTTAGTCAGGAATTACTAACCTCATCACACACAGTGATTACACAAGACTGAGATACCATCAGTAACATGGAGTACTATCACATCCTCACACACACTTACACAGCTCTGACCTTACTCAGGAATTACTAACCTCATCACACACAGTGATTACAGAAGACTGAGATACCATCAGTAACATGGAGTACCATCACAGCCTCACACACACTTACACAGGCTCTCACCTTACTCAGGAATTACTAACCTCATCAAACACAGTGATTACACAAGACTGAGAAACCATCAGTAACATGGAGTGCCATCAAAGCCTCACACACACTTACACAGGCTCTGACCTTACTCAGGAATTAGTAACCTCATCACACGCAGTGACTACACAAGACTGAGATACCATCAGTAACATGGAGTACCATCACAGCCTCACACACACTTACACAGGCTCTGAACTTACTTAGGAATCACTAACCTTATCACACACACTGACTACACAAGACTGAGAAACCATCAGTAACATGGAGTACCATCACAGCCTCATACAAACTTACACAGGCTCTGACCTTACTCAGGAATTACTAACCTCATCACACCTAGTGATTACACAAGACTGAGAAACCATCAGTAACATGGAGTACCATCACATCCTCACACACTTACACAGGCTCTGACCTTACTCAGGAATTACTAACCTCATCACACACAGTGAATACACAATCCTGAGAGACCATCAATAACATGGAGTACCATCATATCCTCACACACACTTACACAGGCTCTGACCTTATTCAGAAATTACTAACCTCATCACACACAGTGATTACACAAGACTGAGACACCATCAGTAACATGGAGTACCATCACAGCTTCCCACACACTTACACAGGCTCTGACCTTAGTCATGAATTACTAACCTCATCACACACAGTGATTACACAAGACTGAGAAACCATCAGTAAAATGGAGTACCATCACAGCCTCACACACACTTACACAGGCTCTGACCTTACTCAGGAACTACTAACCTCATCACATATACAGATTACACAAGACTGAGATACCATCAGTAACTTGGAGTACCATCACATCCTCACACACACTTACACCGCTCTGACCTTACTCAGGAATTACTAACCTCGTCACACACATTGATTACAGAAGACTGAGATACCATCAGTAACATGGAGTACTATCACAGCCTCACACACACTTACACAGGCTATCACCTTACTCAGGAATTACTAACCTCATCACACACAGAGATTACACTAGACTGAGACACCATCAGTAACAAGGAGTACCATCGCAGCATCACGCACACTTACACAGGCTCTGACCTTACTCAGGAATTACTAACCTCATCACACACAGTGATTACACAAGACTGAGACACCATCAGTAACATGGAGTACCATCACATCCTCACAAACACTTACACAGGCTATGATCTTACTGAGGAATTACTAACTTCATCACACACAGTGATTACACAAGACTGGGAAACTGTCAGTAACAAAAAGTACCATCACAGCCTCACACACACTTACACACGCTCTGACCTTACACAGGAACTACTAACCTCATCACATATACTGATTACACAAGACTGAGACACCATTAGTAATATGGAGTACCATCACATCCTCACACACACTTACACAGCTCTGACCTTACTCAGGACTTACTAACCTCATCACACACAGTGATTACAGAAGTCTGAGATACCATCAGTAACATGGAGTACCATCACAGCCTCACACACACTTACACAGGCTATCACCTTACTCAGGAATTACAAACCTCATCACACACAGTGATTACACAAGACTGAGAGACCATCAAAAACATGGAGTACCATCACAGCCTCACACACACTTTCAAAGGCTCTGACCTTACTCAGGAATCACTGACCTCAACACACGCAGTGATTACAGAAGACTGAGATACCATCAGTAACATGGAGTACTATCACATCATCACACACACTTACACAGCTCTGACCTTACTCAGGAATTACTAACCTCATCACACACAGTGATTACAGAAGACTGAGATACCATCAGTAACATGGAGTACCATCACAGCCTCACACACTCTTACACAGGCTCTCACCTTACTCAGGAATTACTAACCTCATCAAACACAGTAATTACACAAGATTGAGAAACCATCAGTAACATGGAGTGCCATCAAAGCCTCACACTCACTTACACAGGCTCTGACCTTACTCAGGAATTACTAACCTCATCACACGCAGTGACTACACAAGACTGAGATACCATCAGTAACATGGAGTACCATCACAGCCTCACACACAATTACACAGGCTCTGAACTTACTTAGGAATCACTAACCTCATCACACACACTGACTACACAAGACTGAGAAACCATCAGTAACATGGAGTACCATCACAGCCTCACACACACTTACACAGGCTATCACCTTACACAGGAATTACTAACCTCATCACACGCAGTGATTACACAAGACTGAGATACCATCAGTAACATGGAGTACCCTCACATCCTCACACACACTTACACAGGCTCTGAGCTTACTCAGGAATTACTAACCTCATCATAAACAGTGATTACAGAAGACTGAGATACCATCAGTAACATGGAGTACCATCACAGCCTCACACACACTTACACAGGCTCTGAACTTAGTCAGGAATTACTAACCTCATCACACACAGTGATTACACAAGACTGAGATACCATCAGTAACATGGAGTACTATCACATCCTCACACACACTTACACAGCTCTGACCTTACTCAGGAATTACTAACCTCATCACACACAGTGATTACAGAAGACTGAGATACCATCAGTAACATGGAGTACCATCACAGCCTCACACACACTTACACAGGCTCTCACCTTACTCAGGAATTACTAACCTCATCAAACACAGTGATTACACAAGACTGAGAAACCATCAGTAACATGGAGTGCCATCAAAGCCTCACACACACTTACACAGGCTCTGACCTTACTCAGGAATTAGTAACCTCATCACACGCAGTGACTACACAAGACTGAGATACCATCAGTAACATGGAGTACCATCACAGCCTCACACACACTTACACAGGCTCTGAACTTACTTAGGAATCACTAACCTTATCACACACACTGACTACACAAGACTGAGAAACCATCAGTAACATGGAGTACCATCACAGCCTCATACAAACTTACACAGGCTCTGACCTTACTCAGGAATTACTAACCTCATCACACCTAGTGATTACACAAGACTGAGAAACCATCAGTAACATGGAGTACCATCACATCCTCACACACTTACACAGGCTCTGACCTTACTCAGGAATTACTAACCTCATCACACACAGTGAATACACAATCCTGAGAGACCATCAATAACATGGAGTACCATCATATCCTCACACACACTTACACAGGCTCTGACCTTATTCAGAAATTACTAACCTCATCACACACAGTGATTACACAAGACTGAGACACCATCAGTAACATGGAGTACCATCACAGCTTCCCACACACTTACACAGGCTCTGACCTTAGTCATGAATTACTAACCTCATCACACACAGTGATTACACAAGACTGAGAAACCATCAGTAAAATGGAGTACCATCACAGCCTCACACACACTTACACAGGCTCTGACCTTACTCAGGAACTACTAACCTCATCACATATACAGATTACACAAGACTGAGATACCATCAGTAACTTGGAGTACCATCACATCCTCACACACACTTACACCGCTCTGACCTTACTCAGGAATTACTAACCTCGTCACACACATTGATTACAGAAGACTGAGATACCATCAGTAACATGGAGTACTATCACAGCCTCACACACACTTACACAGGCTATCACCTTACTCAGGAATTACTAACCTCATCACACACAGAGATTACACTAGACTGAGACACCATCAGTAACAAGGAGTACCATCGCAGCATCACGCACACTTACACAGGCTCTGACCTTACTCAGGAATTACTAACCTCATCACACACAGTGATTACACAAGACTGAGACACCATCAGTAACATGGAGTACCATCACATCCTCACAAACACTTACACAGGCTATGATCTTACTGAGGAATTACTAACTTCATCACACACAGTGATTACACAAGACTGGGAAACTGTCAGTAACAAAAAGTACCATCACAGCCTCACACACACTTACACACGCTCTGACCTTACACAGGAACTACTAACCTCATCACATATACTGATTACACAAGACTGAGACACCATTAGTAATATGGAGTACCATCACATCCTCACACACACTTACACAGCTCTGACCTTACTCAGGACTTACTAACCTCATCACACACAGTGATTACAGAAGTCTGAGATACCATCAGTAACATGGAGTACCATCACAGCCTCACACACACTTACACAGGCTATCACCTTACTCAGGAATTACAAACCTCATCACACACAGTGATTACACAAGACTGAGAGACCATCAAAAACATGGAGTACCATCACAGCCTCACACACACTTTCAAAGGCTCTGACCTTACTCAGGAATCACTGACCTCAACACACGCAGTGATTACAGAAGACTGAGATACCATCAGTAACATGGAGTACTATCACATCATCACACACACTTACACAGCTCTGACCTTACTCAGGAATTACTAACCTCATCACACACAGTGATTACAGAAGACTGAGATACCATCAGTAACATGGAGTACCATCACAGCCTCACACACTCTTACACAGGCTCTCACCTTACTCAGGAATTACTAACCTCATCAAACACAGTAATTACACAAGACTGAGAAACCATCAGTAACATGGAGTGCCATCAAAGCCTCACACTCACTTACACAGGCTCTGACCTTACTCAGGAATTACTAACCTCATCACACGCAGTGACTACACAAGACTGAGATACCATCAGTAACATGGAGTACCATCACAGCCTCACACACAATTACACAGGCTCTGAACTTACTTAGGAATCACTAACCTCATCACACACACTGACTACACAAGACTGAGAAACCATCAGTAACATGGAGTACCATCACAGCCTCACACACACTTACACAGGCTATCACCTTACACAGGAATTACTAACCTCATCACACGCAGTGATTACACAAGACTGAGATACCATCAGTAACATGGAGTACCCTCACATCCTCACACACACTTACACAGGCTCTGAGCTTACTCAGGAATTACTAACCTCATCATAAACAGTGATTACAGAAGACTGAGATACCATCAGTAACATGGAGTACCATCACAGCCTCACACACACTTACACAGGCTCTGAACTTAGTCAGGAATTACTAACCTCATCACACACAGTGATTACACAAGACTGAGATACCATCAGTAACATGGAGTACTATCACATCCTCACACACACTTACACAGCTCTGACCTTACTCAGGAATTACTAACCTCATCACACACAGTGATTACAGAAGACTGAGATACCATCAGTAACATGTAGTACCATCACAGCCTCACACACACTTACACAGGCTCTCACCTTACTCAGGAATTACTAACCTCATCAAACACAGTGATTACACAAGACTGAGAAACCATCAGTAACATGGAGTGCCTTCAAAGCCTCACACACACTTACACAGGCTCTGACCTTACTCAGGAATTACTAACCTCATCACACGCAGTGACTACACAAGACTGAGATACCATCAGTAACATGGAGTACCATCACAGCCTCACACACACTTACACAGGCTCTGAACTTACTTAGGAATCACTAACCTCATCACACACACTGACTACACAAGACTGAGAAACCATCAGTAACATGGAGTACCATCACAGCCTCATAAAAACTTACACAGGCTCTGAACTTACTCAGGAATTACTAACCTCATCACACGCAGTGATTACACAAGACTGAGAAACCATCAGTAACATGGAGTACCATCACATCCTCACACACTTACACAGGCTCTGATCTTACTCAGGAATTACTAACCTCATCACACACAGTGAATACACAATCCTGAGAGACCATCAATAACATGGAGTATCATCATATCCTCACACACACTTACACAGGCTCTGACCTTATTCAGAAATTACTAACCTCATCACACACAGTGATTACACAAGACTGAGACACCATCAGTAACATGGAGTACCATCACAGCCTCACACACACTTACACAGGCTCTGACCTTAGTCAGGAATTACTAACCTCATCACACACAGTGATTACACAAGACTGAGAAACCATCAGTAAAATGGAGTACCATCACAGCCTCACACACACTTACACAGGCTCTGACCTTACTCAGGAACTACTAACCTCATCACATTTACAGATTACACAAGACTGAGATACCATCAGTAACATGGAGTACCATCACATCCTCACACACACTTACACCGCTCTGACCTTACTCAGGAATTACTAACCTCATCACACACATTGATTACAGAAGACTGAGATACCATCAGTAACATGGAGTACCATCACAGCCTCACACACACTTACACAGGCTATCACCTTACTCAGGAATTACTAACCTCATCACACACAGAGATTACACAAGACTGAGACACCATCAGTAACAAGGAGTACCATCGCAGCATCACGCACACTTACACAGGCTCTGACCTTACTCAGGAATTACTAACCTCATCACACACAGTGATTACACAAGACTGAGACACGATCAGTAACATGGAGTACCATCACATCCTCACAAACACTTACACAGGCTATGACCTTACTGAGGAATTACTAACTTCATCACACACAGTGATTACACAAGACTGGGAAACTGTCAGTAACAAAAAGTACCATCACAGCCTCACACACACTTACACACACTCTGACCTTACACAGGAACTACTAACCTCATCACATATACTGATTACACAAGACTGAGACACCATTAGTTACATTGAGTACCATCACATCCTCACACACACTTACACAGCTCTGACCTTACTCAGGAATTACTAACCTCATCACACACAGTGATTACAGAAGTCTGAGATACCATCAGTAACATGGAGTACCATCACAGCCTCACACACACTTACACAGGCTATCACCTTACTCAGGAATTACAAACCTCATCACACACAGTGATTACACAAGACTGAGATACCATCAGTAACATGGAGTACCATCACAGCCTCACACACACTTACACAGGCTCTCACCTTACTCAGGAATTACTAACCTCATCAAACACAGTGATTACACAAGACTGAGAAACCATCAGTAACATGGAGTGCCATCAAAGCCTTACACTCACTTACACAGGCTCTGACCTAACTCAGGAATTACTAACCTCATCACACGCAGTGACTACACAAGACTGAGATACAATCAGTAACATGGAGTACCATCACAGCCTCACACACACTTACACAGGCTCTGAACTTACTTAGGAATCACTAACCTCATCACACACACTGACTACACAAGACTGAGAAACCATCAGTAACATGGAGTACCATCACAGCCTCATACAAACTTACACAGGCTCTGACCTTACTCAGGAATTACTAACCTCATCACACGCAGTGATTACACAAGACTGAGAAACCATCAGTAACATGGAGTACCATCACATCCTCACACACTTACACAGGCTCTGACCTTACTCAGGAATTACTAACCTCATCACACACAGTGAATACACAATCCTGAGAGACAATCAATAACATGGAGTACCATCATATCCTCACACACACTTACACAGGCTCTGACCTTATTCAGAAATTACTAACCTCATACACACACAGTGATTACACAAGACTGAGACACCATCAGTAACATGGAGTACCATCACAGCCTCACACACACTTACACAGGCTCTGACCTTACTCAGGAACTACTAACCTCATCACATATACAGATTACACAAGACTGAGATACCATCAGTAACATGGAGTACCATCACATCCTCACACACACTTACACCGCTCTGACCTTACTCAGGAATTACTAAATTCGTCACACACATTGATTACAGAAGACTGAGATACCATCAGTAACATGGAGTACCATCACAGCCTCACACACACTTACACAGGCTCTGACCTTACTCAGGAATTACTAACCTCATCACACACAGTGATTACACAAGACTGAGACACCATCAGTAACATGGAGTACCATCACATCCTCACACACACTTACACAGGCTCTGAGCTTACTCAGGAATTACTAACCTCATCACACACAGTGATTACAGAAGACTGAGATACCATCAGTAACATGGAGTAGCATCACAGCCTCACACACACTTACACAGGCTCTGACCTTACTCAGGAACTACTAACCTCATCACATATACTGATTACACAAGACTGAGACACCATTAGTAACATGGAGTACCATCACATCCTCACACACACTTACACAACTCTGACCTTACTCAGGAATTACTAACCTCATCACACACAGTGATTACAGAAGTCTGAGATACCATCAGTAACGTGGAGTACCATCACAGCCTCACACACACTTACACAGGCTATCACCTTACTCAGGAATTACAAACCTCATCACACACAGTGATTACACAAGACTGAGAGACCATCAGAAACATGGAGTACCATCACAGCCTCACACACACTTTCAAAGGCTCTGACCTTACTCAGGAATCACTGACCTCATCACACGCAGTGATTACACAATACTGAGATAACATCAGTAACATGGAGTACCATCACAGCCTCACACACACTTACACAGGCACTGACCTTACTCAGGAATTACTAACCTCATCACACACAGTGATTACACAACACTGAGATATCTTCAGTAACATGGAGTACTATCACAGCCTCACACACACTTACACAGGCTCTGACCTTACTCAGGAACTACTAACCTCATCACACACAGTGACTACACAAGACTGAGATACCATCAGTAACAAGGAGTACCAGAACATCCTCAAACACACTTACACAGACTCTGACCTTACTCAGGAATTACTAAAAACATCACACACAATGATTACACAAGACTGAGAAACCATCAGTAACATGGAGTACCATCACAGCCTCACACACTCTTACACAGGCTCTGACCTTACTCAGGAACTACTAACCTCTTCACATATACTGATTACACAAGACTGAGATACCATCAGTAACAGGGAGTACCATCACATCCTCACACACACTTACACAGGCTCTGACCTTACTCAGGAACTACAAACCTCATCACATATACTGATTACACAAAACTGAGATACCATCATTAATATGGAGTACCATCACATCCTCACACACACTTACACAGGGTTTGACCTTAATCAGGAATTACTAACCTCATCACACACAGTGATTACACAAGACTGAGACATCATCAGTAACATGGAGTACCATCACATCCTCACACACACTTACACAGGCTCTGACCTTACTCAGGAATTACTAACCTCATCACACGCAGTGATTACACAAGATTGAGAAACCATCAGTAACATGGAGTACCATCACAGCCTCACACACATTTACACAGGCTCTGACCTTACTCAGGAATTACTAACCTCATCACACTCAGTGATTACACAAGACTGAGAGACCATCAGTAACATGGAGTACCATCGCAACCTCACACACACTTACACAGGCTCTGACCTTACTCAGGAATTACTAACCTCATCACACACAGTGACTACACAAGACTGAGACTCCATCAGTAACATGGAGTACCATCACAGCCTCACACACACTTACACAGGCTCTCACCTTACTCAGGAATTACTAACCTCATCAAACACAGTGATTACACAAGACTGAGAAACCATCAGTAACATGGAGTGCCATCAAAGCCTTACACTCACTTACACAGGCTCTGACCTAACTCAGGAATTACTAACCTCATCACACGCAGTGACTACACAAGACTGAGATACAATCAGTAACATGGAGTACCATCACAGCCTCACACACACTTACACAGGCTCTGAACTTACTTAGGAATCACTAACCTCATCACACACACTGACTACACAAGACTGAGAAACCATCAGTAACATGGAGTACCATCACAGCCTCATACAAACTTACACAGGCTCTGACCTTACTCAGGAATTACTAACCTCATCACACGCAGTGATTACACAAGACTGAGAAACCATCAGTAACATGGAGTACCATCACATCCTCACACACTTACACAGGCTCTGACCTTACTCAGGAATTACTAACCTCATCACACACAGTGAATACACAATCCTGAGAGACAATCAATAACATGGAGTACCATCATATCCTCACACACACTTACACAGGCTCTGACCTTATTCAGAAATTACTAACCTCATACACACACAGTGATTACACAAGACTGAGACACCATCAGTAACATGGAGTACCATCACAGCCTCACACACACTTACACAGGCTCTGACCTTACTCAGGAACTACTAACCTCATCACATATACAGATTACACAAGACTGAGATACCATCAGTAACATGGAGTACCATCACATCCTCACACACACTTACACCGCTCTGACCTTACTCAGGAATTACTAAATTCGTCACACACATTGATTACAGAAGACTGAGATACCATCAGTAACATGGAGTACCATCACAGCCTCACACACACTTACACAGGCTCTGACCTTACTCAGGAATTACTAACCTCATCACACACAGTGATTACACAAGACTGAGACACCATCAGTAACATGGAGTACCATCACATCCTCACACACACTTACACAGGCTCTGAGCTTACTCAGGAATTACTAACCTCATCACACACAGTGATTACAGAAGACTGAGATACCATCAGTAACATGGAGTAGCATCACAGCCTCACACACACTTACACAGGCTCTGACCTTACTCAGGAACTACTAACCTCATCACATATACTGATTACACAAGACTGAGACACCATTAGTAACATGGAGTACCATCACATCCTCACACACACTTACACAACTCTGACCTTACTCAGGAATTACTAACCTCATCACACACAGTGATTACAGAAGTCTGAGATACCATCAGTAACGTGGAGTACCATCACAGCCTCACACACACTTACACAGGCTATCACCTTACTCAGGAATTACAAACCTCATCACACACAGTGATTACACAAGACTGAGAGACCATCAGAAACATGGAGTACCATCACAGCCTCACACACACTTTCAAGGGCTCTGACCTTACTCAGGAATCACTGACCTCATCACACGCAGTGATTACACAATACTGAGATAACATCAGTAACATGGAGTACCATCACAGCCTCACACACACTTACACAGGCACTGACCTTACTCAGGAATTACTAACCTCATCACACACAGTGATTACACAACACTGAGATATCTTCAGTAACATGGAGTACTATCACAGCCTCACGCACACTTACACAGGCTCTGACCTTACTCAGGAATTACTAACCTCATCACACACAGTGACTACACAAGACTGAGATACCATCAGTAACAAGGAGTACCAGAACATCCTCAAACACACTTACACAGACTCTGACCTTACTCAGGAATTACTAAAAACATCACACACAATGATTACACAAGACTGAGAAACCATCAGTAACATGGAGTACCATCACAGCCTCACACACTCTTACACAGGCTCTGACCTTACTCAGGAACTACTAACCTCTTCACATATACTGATTACACAAGACTGAGATACCATCAGTAACAGGGAGTACCATCACATCCTCACACACACTTACACAGGCTCTGACCTTACTCAGGAACTACAAACCTCATCACATATACTGATTACACAAAACTGAGATACCATCATTAATATGGAGTACCATCACATCCTCACACACACTTACACAGGGTTTGACCTTAATCAGGAATTACTAACCTCATCACACACAGTGATTACACAAGACTGAGACATCATCAGTAACATGGAGTACCATCACATCCTCACACACACTTACACAGGCTCTGACCTTACTCAGGAATTACTAACCTCATCACACGCAGTGATTACACAAGATTGAGAAACCATCAGTAACATGGAGTACCATCACAGCCTCACACACATTTACACAGGCTCTGACCTTACTCAGGAATTACTAACCTCATCACACTCAGTGATTACACAAGACTGAGAGACCATCAGTAACATGGAGTACCATCGCAACCTCACACACACTTACACAGGCTCTGACCTTACTCAGGAATTACTAACCTCATCACACACAGTGACTACACAAGACTGAGACTCCATCAGTAACATGGAGTACCATCACAGCCTCACACACACTTACACAGGCTCTCACCTTACTCAGGAATTACTAACCTCATCGCACACAGTGACTACACAAGACTGAGACACCATCAATAACATGGAGTACCATCACAGCCTCACACACACTTACACAGGGTTTGACCTTACTCAGGAATTACTAACCTCATCACATGCAGTGATTACACAAGACTGAGACATCATCAGTAACATGGAGTACCATCACATCCTCACACACACTTACACAGGCTCTGACCTTACTCAGGAATTACTAACCTCATCACACGCAGTGATTACACAAAATTGAGAAACCATCAGTAACATGGAGTACCATCACAGCCTCACACACACTTACACAGGCTCTGACCTTACTCAGGAATTACTAACCTCATCACACACAGTGATTACACAAGACTGAGATACCATCAGTAACATGGAGTATCATCGCATCCTCACACACACTTACGCAGGCTCTGACCTTACTCAGGAATTACTAACCTTATCACACACAGTGACTATACAAGACTGAGACACCATCAGTAACATGGAGTACCATCACAGCCTCACACACACTTACACAGGGTCTGCCCTTACTCAGGAATTACTAACCTCATCACACACAGTGATTACACCAGACTGAGAGACCATCAGTAACATGGAGTACCATCACAGCCTCACACACACTTACACAGGCTCTGACCTTACTCAGGAATTACTAAACTCATCACACACAGTGACTACACAAGACTGAGAGTCCATCAGTAACATGGAGTACCATCACATCCTCACACACACTTATACAGGCTCTGACCTTATTCAGGAATTACTAGCCTCATTGCACGCAGTGAGTACACAAGACTGAGAAACCATCAGTAACATGGAGTACCATCACAGCCTCACACACACTTACACAGGCTCTGACCTTACTCAGGAATTACTAACCTCATCACATGCAGTGACTACACAAGACTGAGACACCATCCATAACATGGAGCACCATCACATCCTCACACACTTACACAGGCTCTGACCTTACTCAGGACTTACTAACCTCATCACACACAGTGATTACACAAGACTGAGATATCATCAGTAACATGGAGTACCATCGCATCCTCACACACACTTACACAGGCTCTGACCTTACTCAGTAATTACTATCCTCATCACACACAGTGATTACACAAGACTGAGACACCATCTGTAACATGGAGTACCATCACAGACTCACACACACTTACACAGGCTCTGCCCTAACTCAGGAATTACTAACCTCATCACACGCAGTGATTACACAAGACTGAGAGACCATCAGTAACATGGAGTACCATCACAGCCTCACACACAATTACACAGGCTCTGACCTTACACAGGAATCACTAACTTCATCACACGCAGTGATTACACAAGACTGAGATAACATCAGTAACATGGAGTACCATCACAGCCTCACACACACTTACATAGGCTCTGACCTTACTCAGGAATTACTAACCTCATCACACACAGTGATTACACAAGACTGAGATAACATCAGTAACATGGAGTACCATCACAGCCTCACACACACTTACATAGGCTCTGACCTTACTCAGGAATGACTAACCTCATCACACGCAGTAATTATACAAGACTGAGAAACCATCAGTAACATGGAGTACCATCACAGCCTCACACACACTTACACAGGCTCTGACCTTACTCAGGAATTACTAACCTTATCACACACAGTGATTACACAAGACTGAGATACCATCAGTAACATGGGGTACCATCGCATCCTCACACACACTTACACAGGCTCTGACCTTACTCAGGAATTACTAACCTCATCACACACAGTGACTACACAAGACTGAGAGACCATCAGTAACATGGAGTACCATCACAGCCTCACACACACTTACACAGGCTCTGACCTTACTCAGGAATCACTAACCTCATCACACGCAGTGACTACTCAAGACTGAGATTACATCAGTAACATGGAGTACCATCACAGCCTCACACACACTTACACAGGCTGTGACCTTACTCAGGAATTACTAACCTCAGCACACGCAGTGACTACACAAGACTGAGACACCATCAGTAACATGGAGTACCATCACATCCTCACACACACTTACACAGGCTCTGACCTTACTCAGGAATTACTAAGCTCATCACACACAGTGACTACACAAGACTGAGAAACCATCGGTAACATGGAGTACCATCACAGCCTCACACGCACTTACTCAGGCTCTGACCTTACTCAGGAATTACTAACCTCATCACACACAGTGACTTCACAGGACTGAGATACCATCAGTAACATGGAGTACCATCGCATCCTCACACACACTTACACAGGCTCTGACCTTACTCAGGAATTACTAACCTCATTACACACAGTGAGTACACAAGACTGAGAAACCATCAGTAACATGGAGTACCATTACAGCCTCACACACACTTACACAGGCTCTGACCATACTCTTGAATTACTAACCTCATCACAAGCAGGGACTACACAAGACTGAGACACCATCAGTAACATGGAGTACCATCACAGCCTCACACACACTTACACAGGCTCTGACCTTACTCAGGAATAACTAACCTCATCACACGCAGAAGACTGAGATACCATCAGTAACAAGGAGTACCATCACAGCCTCACACACTTACACAGGCTCTGAACTTACTTAGGAATCACTAACCTCATCACACACAGTGACTACACAAGACTGAGAAACCATCAGTAACATGGAATACCATCACAGCCTCATACAAACTTACACAGGCTCTGACCATACTCAGGAATTACTAACCTCATCACACGCAGTGATTATACAAGACTGAGAAACCATCAGTAACATGGAGTACCATCACATCCTCACACACTTACACAGGCTCTGACCTTACTCAGGAATTACTAACCTCATCACACACAGTGAATACACAATCCTGAGAGACCATCAATAACATGGAGTACCATCATATCCTCACACACACTTACACAGGCTCTGACCTTACTCAGGAATTACTAACCTCATCACACACAGTGATTAGACAAGACTGAGACACCATCAGTAACATGGAGTACCATCACAGCCTCACACACACTTACACAGGCTCTGACCTTAGTCAGAAATTACTAACCTCATCACACACAGTGATTACAGAAGACTGAGAAACCATCAGTAAAATGGAGTACCATCACAGCCTCACACACACTTACACAGGCTCTGACCTTACTCAGGAATTACTAACCTCATCACACGCAGTGATTATACAAGACTGAGAAACCATCAGTAACATGGAGTACCATCACAGCCTCACACACAATTACACAGGCTCTGACCTTACACAGGAATCACTAACTTCATCACACGCAGTGATTACACAAGACTGAGATAACATCAGTAACATGGAATACCATCACAGCCTCACACACACTTACACAGGTTCTGACCTTACTCAGGAACTACTAACCTCATCACATATACTGATTACACAAGACTGAGACACCATCAGTAACAAGTACCATCGCAGCATCACACACACTTACACAGGCTCTGACCTTAATCAGGAATTACTAACCTCATCACACACAGTGATTACACAAGACTGAGACACCATCAGTAACAAGGAGTACCATCGCAGCATCACACACACTTACACAGGCTCTGACCTTACTCAGAAATTACTAACCTCATCACACACAGTGATTACACAAGACTGAGACACCATCAGTAACATGGAGTACCATCACATCCTCACACACACTTACACAGACTCTGACCTAACTCAGGAATTACTAACCTCATAACACACAGTGATTACACAAGACTGAGATATCATCAGTAACATGGAGTACCATCACATCCTCACAAACACTTACACAGGCTATGACCTTACTGAGGAATTACTAACTTCATCACACACAGTGATTACACAAGACTGGGAAACCGTCTGTAACAAAAAGTACCATCACAGCCTCACACACACTTACACACGCTCTGACCTTACACAGGAACTACTAACCTCATCACATATACTGATTACACAAGACTGAGACACCATTAGTAACATGGAGTACCATCACATCCTCACACACACTTACACAGCTCTGACCTTACTCAGGAATTACTAACCTCATCACACACAGTGATTACAGAAGTCTGAGATACCATCAGTAACATGGAGTACCATCACAGCCTCACACACTTACACAGGCTATCATCTTACTCAGGAATTACAAACCTCATCACACACAGTGATTACACAAGACTGAGAGACCATCAGAAACATGGAGTACCATCAAAGCCTCACACACACTTACACAGGCTCTGACCTTACTCAGGAATCACTAACCTCATCACACGCAGTGATTACACAATACTGAGATAACATCAGTAACATGGAGTACCATCACAGCCTCACACACACTTACACAGGCTCTGACCTTACTCAGGAATTACTAAAAACATCACACACAGTGATTACACCAGACTGAGAAACCATCAGTAACAAGGAGTACCATCACAGCCTCACACACTCTTACACAGGCTCTGAACTTACTCCGGAACTACTAACCTCGTCACATATACTGATTACACAAGACTGAGAAACCATCAGTAACAGGGAGTACCATCACATCCTCACACACACTTACACAGGCTCTGACCTTACTCAGGAACTACTAACCTCATCACATATACTGATTACACAAGACTGAGATACCATCAGTAACATGGAGTACCATCACATCCTCACACACACTTACACAGGGTTTGACCTTACTCAGGAATTACTAACCTCATCACACGCAGTGATTACACAAGACTGAGACATCATCAGTAACATGGAGTACCATCACAGCCTCACACACACTTGCACAGGCTATCACCTTACTCAGGAATTACAAACCTCATCACACACAGTGATTACACAAGACTGAGAGACCATCAGAAACATGGAGTACCATCACAGCCTCACACACACTTACACAGGCTCTGACCTTACTCAGGAATCACTAACCTCATCCCACACAGTGATTACACAATACTGAGATAACATCAGTAACATGGAGTACCATCACAGCCTCACACACACTTACACAGGCTCTGACCTTACTCAGGAATTACTAAAAACATCACACATAGTGATTACACAAGACTGAGAAACCATCAGTAACATGGAGTACTATCACAGCCTCACACACACTTACACAGGCTCTGACCTTACTCAGGATCTACTAACCTCATCACATATACTGATTACACAAGACTGAGATACCTTCAGTAACATGGAGTACCATCACATCCTCACACACACTTACACAGGGTTTGACCTTACTCAGGAATTACTAACCTCATCACACGCAGTGATTACACAAGACTGAGACATCATCAGTAACATGGAGTACCATCACATCCTCACACACACTTACACAGGCTCTGACCTTACTCAGGAATTACTAACCTCATCACACGCAGTGATTACACAAGATTGAAAAACCATCAGTAACATGGAGTACCATCACAGCCTCACACACACTTACACAGGCTCTGACCTTACTCAGGAATTACTAACCTCATCACACGCAGTAATTACACAAGACTGAGAGACCATCAGTAACATGGAGTACCATCGCATCCTCACACACACTTACACAGGCTCTGACCTTACTCAGGAATTACTAACCTCATCACACACAGTGACTACACAAGACTGAGACTCCATCAGTAACATGGAGTACCATCACAGCCTCACACACACTTACACAGGCTCTGACCTTACTCAGGAATTACTAACCTCATCGCACGCAGTGATTACACAAGATTGAGAAACCATCAGTAACATGGAGTACCATCACAGCCTCACACACACTTACACAGGCTCTGACCTTACTCAGGAATTACTAACCTCATCACATGCAGTGATTACACAAGACTGAGAGACCATCAGTAACATGGAGTACCATCGCATCCTCACACACACTTACACAGGCTCTGACCTTACTCAGGAATTACTAACCTCATCACACACAGTGACTACACAAGACTGAGACTCCATCAGTAACATGGAGTACCATCACAGCCTCACACACACACACTTACACAGGCTCTGACCTTACTCAGGAATTACTAACCTCATCGCACACAGTGACTACACAAGACTGAGACACCATCAATAACATGGAGTACCATCACAGCCTCACACACACTTACACTGGGATTGACCTTACTCAGGAATTACTAACCTTATCACACACAGTGACTACACAAGACTGAGACACCATCAGTAACATGGAGTACCATCACAGCCTCACACACTTACACAGGGTCTGCCCTTACTCAGGAATTACTAACCTCATCACACGCAGTGATTACACCAGACTGAGAGACCATCAGTAACATGGAGTACCATCACAGCCTCACACACATTTACACAGGCTCTGACCTTACTCAGGAATTACTAACCTCATCACACACAGTGACTACACAAGACTGAGAGACCATCAGTAACATGGAGTACCATCACATCCTCACACACACTTATACAGGCTCTGACCTTACTCTGGAATTACTAGCCTCATTACTCGCAGTGAGTACACAAGACTGAGAAACCATCAGTAACATGGAGTACCATAACAGCCTCACACACACTTACACAGGCTCTGACCTTACTCAGGAATTACTAACCTCATCACATGCAGTGACTACACAAGACTGAGACACCATCCGTAATATGGAGCACCATCACATCCTCACACACACTTACACAGGCTCTGACCTTACTCAGGAATTACTAACCTCATCACACACAGTGATTACACAAGACTGAGATATCATCAGTAACATGGAGTACCATCGCATCCTCACACACACTTACACAGGCTCTGACCTTACTCAGTAATTACTATCCTCATCACACACAGTGATTACACAAGACTGAGACACCATCAGTAACATGGAGTACCATCACAGCCTCACACACACTTACACAGGCTCTGCCCTTACTCAGGAATTACTAACCTCATCACACGCAGTGATTACACAAGACTGAGAGACCATCAGTAACATGGAGTACCATCACAGCCTCACACACAATTACCCAGGCTCTGACCTTACTCAGGAATTACTAACCTCATCACACACAGTGATTACACAAGACTGAGAGACCATCAGTAACATGGAGTACCATCACAGCCTCACACACACTTACACAGGCTCTGACCTTACTCAGGAATTACTAACCTCATCACACACAGGACTGAGATACCATCAGTAACATGGAGTACCATCACATCCTCATACACAATTACACAGGCTCTGACCTTACTCTTGAATTACTAACCTCATCACATACAGTGACTACACAAGACTGAGACACCATCAGTTACATGGAGTACCATCACAGCCTCACACACACTTACACAGGCTCTGACCTTATTCAGGAATCTCTAACCTCATCACACACAGTGACTACACAAGACTGAGATACCATCAGTAACATGGAATAGCATCGCATCCTCACACACACTTACACAGGCTCTGACCTTACTCAGGAATAACTAACCTCATCACACGCAGTGATTACAGAAGACTGAGATACCATCAGTAACAAGGAGTACCATCACAGCCTCACACACTTACACAGGCTCTGAACTTACTTAGGAATCACTAACCTCATCACACACAGTGACTACACAAGACTGAGAAACCATCAGTAACATGGAATACCATCACAGCCTCATACAAACTTACACAGGCTCTGACCATACTCAGGAATTACTAACCTCATCACACGCAGTGATTATACAAGACTGAGAAACCATCAGTAACATGTAGTACCATCACATCCTCACACACTTACACAGGCTCTGACCTTACTCAGGAATTACTAACCTCATCACACACAGTGAATACACAATCCTGAGAGACCATCAATAACATGGCGTACCATCATATCCTCACACACACTTACACAGGCTCTGACCTTACTCAGGAATTACTAACCTCATCACACACAGTGATTAGACAAGACTGAGACACCATCAGTAACATGGAGTACCATCACAGCCTCACACACACTTACACAGGCTCTGACCTTAGTCAGGAATTACTAACCTCATCACACACAGTGATTACAGAAGACTGAGAAACCATCAGTAAAATGGAGTACCATCACAGCCTCACACACACTTACACAGGCTCTGACCTTACTCAGGAACTACTAACCTCAACACATATACTGATTTCACTAGACTGAGATACCATCAGTAACATGGAGTACCATCACATCCTCACACACACTTACACAGCTCTGACCTTACTCAGGAATTACTAACCTCGTCACACACATTGACTACAGAAGACTGAGATACCATCAGTAACATGGAGTACCATCACAGCCTCACATACACTTACACAGGCTATCACCTTACTCAGGAATTACTAACCTCATCAAACACAGTGACTACACAAGACTGAGATACCATCAGTAACATGGAGTACCATCACATCCTCACAAACACTTACACAGGCTCTGACCTTACTCAGGAATTACTAACCTTATCACACACAGTGACTACACAAGACTGAGATACCATCAGTAACATGGAGTACCATTACAGCCTCACACACACTTCTACAGACTCTGACCTTAGTCAGAAATTACTAATCTCATCGCACACAGTGATTACACAAGACTGAGAAACCATAAGTAACATGGAGTACCATCACAGCCTCACACACACTTACACAGGTTCTGACCTTACTCAGGAACTACTAACCTCATCACGTATACTGATTACACAAGACTGAGACACCATCAGTAACAAGTACCATCGCAGCATCACACACACTTACACAGGCTCTGACCTTAATCAGGAATTACTAACCTCATCACACACAGTGATTACACAAGACTGAGACACCATCAGTAACAAGGAGTACCATCGCAGCATCACACACACTTACACAGGCTCTGACCTTACTCAGAAATTACTAACCTCATCACACACAGTGATTACACAAGACTGAGACACCATCAGTAACATGGAGTACCATCACATCCTCACACACACTTACACAGACTCTGACCTAACTCAGGAATTACTAACCTCATAACACACAGTGATTACACAAGACTGAGATATCATCAGTAACATGGAGTACCATCACATCCTCACAAACACTTACACAGGCTATGACCTTACTGAGGAATTACTAACTTCATCACACACAGTGATTACACAAGACTGGGAAACCGTCTGTAACAAAAAGTACCATCACAGCCTCACACACACTTACACACGCTCTGACCTTACACAGGAACTACTAACCTCATCACATATACTGATTACACAAGACTGAGACACCATTAGTAACATGGAGTACCATCACATCCTCACACACACTTACACAGCTCTGACCTTACTCAGGAATTACTAACCTCATCACACACAGTGATTACAGAAGTCTGAGATACCATCAGTAACATGGAGTACCATCACAGCCTCACACACTTACACAGGCTATCATCTTACTCAGGAATTACAAACCTCATCACACACAGTGATTACACAAGACTGAGAGACCATCAGAAACATGGAGTACCATCAAAGCCTCACACACACTTACACAGGCTCTGACCTTACTCAGGAATCACTAACCTCATCACACGCAGTGATTACACAATACTGAGATAACATCAGTAACATGGAGTACCATCACAGCCTCACACACACTTACACAGGCTCTGACCTTACTCAGGAATTACTAACCTCATCACACACAGTGATTACACAACACTGAGATATCATCAGTAACATGGAGTACCAGAACATCCTCAAACACACTTACACAGGCTCTGACCTTACTCAGGAATTACTAAAAACATCACACACAGTGATTACACCAGACTGAGAAACCATCAGTAACAAGGAGTACCATCACAGCCTCACACACTCTTACACAGGCTCTGAACTTACTCCGGAACTACTAACCTCGTCACATATACTGATTACACAAGACTGAGAAACCATCAGTAACAGGGAGTACCATCACATCCTCACACACACTTACACAGGCTCTGACCTTACTCAGGAACTACTAACCTCATCACATATACTGATTACACAAGACTGAGATACCATCAGTAACATGGAGTACCATCACATCCTCACACACACTTACACAGGGTTTGACCTTACTCAGGAATTACTAACCTCATCACACGCAGTGATTACACAAGACTGAGACATCATCAGTAACATGGAGTACCATCACAGCCTCACACACACTTGCACAGGCTATCACCTTACTCAGGAATTACAAACCTCATCACACACAGTGATTACACAAGACTGAGAGACCATCAGAAACATGGAGTACCATCACAGCCTCACACACACTTACACAGGCTCTGACCTTACTCAGGAATCACTAACCTCATCCCACGCAGTGATTACACAATACTGAGATAACATCAGTAACATGGAGTACCATCACAGCCTCACACACACTTACACAGGCTCTGACCTTACTCAGGAATTACTAAAAACATCACACATAGTGATTACACAAGACTGAGAAACCATCAGTAACATGGAGTACTATCACAGCCTCACACACACTTACACAGGCTCTGACCTTACTCAGGATCTACTAACCTCATCACATATACTGATTACACAAGACTGAGATACCATCAGTAACATGGAGTACCATCACATCCTCACACACACTTACACAGGGTTTGACCTTACTCAGGAATTACTAACCTCATCACACGCAGTGATTACACAAGACTGAGACATCATCAGTAACATGGAGTACCATCACATCCTCACACACACTTACACAGGCTCTGACCTTACTCAGGAATTACTAACCTCATCACACGCAGTGATTACACAAGATTGAGAAACCATCAGTAATATGGAGTACCATCACAGCCTCACACACACTTACACAGGCTCTGACCTTACTCAGGATCTACTAACCTCATCACATATACTGATTACACAAGACTGAGATACCTTCAGTAACATGGAGTACCATCGCATCCTCACACACACTTACACAGGCTCTGACCTTACTCAGGAATTACTAACCTCATCACACGCAGTGATTACACAAGACTGAGACTCCATCAGTAACATGGAGTACCATCACAGCCTCACACACACTTACACAGGCTCTGACCTTACTCAGGAATTACTAACCTCATCACACGCAGTGATTACACAAGATTGAGAAACCATCAGTAACATGGAGTACCATCACAGCCTCACACACACTTACACAGGCTCTGACCTTACTCAGGAATTACTAACCTCATCACACGCAGTGATTACACAAGACTGAGAGACCATCAGTAACATGGAGTACCATCGCATCCTCACACACACTTACACAGGCTCTGACCTTACTCAGGAATTACTAACCTCATCACACACAGTGACTACACAAGACTGAGACTCCATCAGTAACATGGAGTACCATCACAGCCTCACACACACTTACACAGGCTCTGACCTTACTCAGGAATTACTAACCTCATCGCACGCAGTGATTACACAAGATTGAGAAACCATCAGTAACATGGAGTACCATCACAGCCTCACACACACTTACACAGGCTCTGACCTTACTCAGGAATTACTAACCTCATCACATGCAGTGATTACACAAGACTGAGAGACCATCAGTAACATGGAGTACCATCGCATCCTCACACACACTTACACAGGCTCTGACCTTACTCAGGAATTACTAACCTCATCACACACAGTGACTACACAAGACTGAGACTCCATCAGTAACATGGAGTACCATCACAGCCTCACACACACACACTTACACAGGCTCTGACCTTACTCAGGAATTACTAACCTCATCGCACACAGTGACTACACAAGACTGAGACACCATCAATAACATGGAGTACCATCACAGCCTCACACACACTTACACTGGGATTGACCTTACTCAGGAATTACTAACCTTATCACACACAGTGACTACACAAGACTGAGACACCATCAGTAACATGGAGTACCATCACAGCCTCACACACTTACACAGGGTCTGCCCTTACTCAGGAATTACTAACCTCATCACACGCAGTGATTACACCAGACTGAGAGACCATCAGTAACATGGAGTACCATCACAGCCTCACACACATTTACACAGGCTCTGACCTTACTCAGGAATTACTAACCTCATCACACACAGTGACTACACAAGACTGAGAGACCATCAGTAACATGGAGTACCATCACATCCTCACACACACTTATACAGGCTCTGACCTTACTCTGGAATTACTAGCCTCATTACTCGCAGTGAGTACACAAGACTGAGAAACCATCAGTAACATGGAGTACCATAACAGCCTCACACACACTTACACAGGCTCTGACCTTACTCAGGAATTACTAACCTCATCACATGCAGTGACTACACAAGACTGAGACACCATCCGTAATATGGAGCACCATCACATCCTCACACACACTTACACAGGCTCTGACCTTACTCAGGAATTACTAACCTCATCACACACAGTGATTACACAAGACTGAGATATCATCAGTAACATGGAGTACCATCGCATCCTCACACACACTTACACAGGCTCTGACCTTACTCAGTAATTACTATCCTCATCACACACAGTGATTACACAAGACTGAGACACCATCAGTAACATGGAGTACCATCACAGCCTCACACACACTTACACAGGCTCTGCCCTTACTCAGGAATTACTAACCTCATCACACGCAGTGATTACACAAGACTGAGAGACCATCAGTAACATGGAGTACCATCACAGCCTCACACACAATTACCCAGGCTCTGACCTTACTCTGGAATTACTAACCTCATCACACACAGTGATTACACAAGACTGAGAGACCATCAGTAACATGGAGTACCATCACAGCCTCACACACACTTACACAGGCTCTGACCTTACTCAGGAATTACTAACCTCATCACACACAGGACTGAGATACCATCAGTAACATGGAGTACCATCACATCCTCATACACAATTACACAGGCTCTGACCTTACTCTTGAATTACTAACCTCATCACATACAGTGACTACACAAGACTGAGACACCATCAGTTACATGGAGTACCATCACAGCCTCACACACACTTACACAGGCTCTGACCTTATTCAGGAATCTCTAACCTCATCACACACAGTGACTACACAAGACTGAGATACCATCAGTAACATGGAATACCATCGCATCCTCACACACACTTACACAGGCTCTGACCTTACTCAGGAATAACTAACCTCATCACACGCAGTGATTACAGAAGACTGAGATACCATCAGTAACAAGGAGTACCATCACAGCCTCACACACTTACACAGGCTCTGAACTTACTTAGGAATCACTAACCTCATCACACACAGTGACTACACAAGACTGAGAAACCATCAGTAACATGGAATACCATCACAGCCTCATACAAACTTACACAGGCTCTGACCATACTCAGGAATTACTAACCTCATCACACGCAGTGATTATACAAGACTGAGAAACCATCAGTAACATGGAGTACCATCACATCCTCACACACTTACACAGGCTCTGACCTTACTCAGGAATTACTAACCTCATCACACACAGTGAATACACAAGACTGAGACACCATCAGTAACATGGAGTACCATCACAGCCTCACACACACTTACACAGGCTCTGACCTTAGTCAGGAATTACTAACCTCATCACACACAGTGATTACAGAAGACTGAGAAACCATCAGTAAAATGGAGTACCATCACAGCCTCACACACACTTACACAGGCTCTGACCTTACTCAGGAACTACTAACCTCAACACATATACTGATTTCACTAGACTGAGATACCATCAGTAACATGGAGTACCATCACATCCTCACACACACTTACACAGCTCTGACCTTACTCAGGAATTACTAACCTCGTCACACACATTGACTACAGAAGACTGAGATACCATCAGTAACATGGAGTACCATCACAGCCTCACATACACTTACACAGGCTATCACCTTACTCAGGAATTACTAACCTCATCAAACACAGTGACTACACAAGACTGAGATACCATCAGTAACATGGAGTACCATCACATCCTCACAAACACTTACACAGGCTCTGACCTTACTCAGGAATTACTAACCTTATCACACACAGTGACTACACAAGACTGAGATACCATCAGTAACATGGAGTACCATTACAGCCTCACACACACTTCTACAGACTCTGACCTTAGTCAGAAATTACTAATCTCATCGCACACAGTGATTACACAAGACTGAGAAACCATAAGTAACATGGAGTACCATCACAGCCTCACACACACTTACACAGGTTCTGACCTTACTCAGGAACTACTAACCTCATCACATATACTGATTACACAAGACTGAGACACCATCAGTAACAAGTACCATCGCAGCATCACACACACTTACACAGGCTCTGACCTTAATCAGGAATTACTAACCTCATCACACACAGTGATTACACAAGACTGAGACACCATCAGTAACAAGGAGTACCATCGCAGCATCACACACACTTACACAGGCTCTGACCTTACTCAGAAATTACTAACCTCATCACACACAGTGATTACACAAGACTGAGACACCATCAGTAACATGGAGTACCATCACATCCTCACACACACTTACACAGACTCTGACCTAACTCAGGAATTACTCACCTCATAACACACAGTGATTACACAAGACTGAGATATCATCAGTAACATGGAGTACCATCACATCCTCACAAACACTTACACAGGCTATGACCTTACTGAGGAATTACTAGCTTCATCACACACAGTGATTACACAAGACTGGGAAACCGTCTGTAACAAAAAGTACCATCACAGCCTCACACACACTTACACACGCTCTGACCTTACACAGGAACTACTAACCTCATCACATATACTGATTACACAAGACTGAGACACCATTAGTAACATGGAGTACCATCACATCCTCACACACACTTACACAGCTCTGACCTTACTCAGGAATTACTAACCTCATCACACACAGTGATTACAGAAGTCTGAGATACCATCAGTAACATGGAGTACCATCACAGCCTCACACACTTACACAGGCTATCATCTTACTCAGGAATTACAAACCTCATCACACACAGTGATTACACAAGACTGAGAGACCATCAGAAACATGGAGTACCATCAAAGCCTCACACACACTTACACAGGCTCTGACCTTACTCAGGAATCACTAACCTCATCACACGCAGTGATTACACAATACTGAGATAACATCAGTAACATGGAGTACCATCACAGCCTCACACACACTTACACAGGCTCTGACCTTACTCAGGAATTACTAACCTCATCACACACAGTGATTACACAACACTGAGATATCATCAGTAACATGGAGTACCAGAACATCCTCAAACACACTTACACAGGCTCTGACCTTACTCAGGAATTACTAAAAACATCACACACAGTGATTACACCAGACTGAGAAACCATCAGTAACAAGGAGTACCATCACAGCCTCACACACTCTTACACAGGCTCTGAACTTACTCCGGAACTACTAACCTCGTCACATATACTGATTACACAAGACTGAGAAACCATCAGTAACAGGGAGTACCATCACATCCTCACACACACTTACACAGGCTCTGACCTTACTCAGGAACTACTAACCTCATCACATAAACTGATTACACAAGACTGAGATACCATCAGTAACATGGAGTACCATCACATCCTCACACACACTTACACAGGGTTTGACCTTACTCAGGAATTACTAACCTCATCACACGCAGTGATTACACAAGACTGAGACATCATCAGTAACATGGAGTACCATCACAGCCTCACACACACTTGCACAGGCTATCACCTTACTCAGGAATTACAAACCTCATCACACACAGTGATTACACAAGACTGAGAGACCATCAGAAACATGGAGTACCATCACAGCCTCACACACACTTACACAGGCTCTGACCTTACTCAGGAATCACTAACCTCATCCCACGCAGTGATTACACAATACTGAGATAACATCAGTAACATGGAGTACCATCACAGCCTCACACACACTTACACAGGCTCTGACCTTACTCAGGAATTACTAAAAACATCACACATAGTGATTACACAAGACTGAGAAACCATCAGTAACATGGAGTACTATCACAGCCTCACACACACTTACACAGGCTCTGACCTTACTCAGGATCTACTAACCTCATCACATATACTGATTACACAAGACTGAGATACCATCAGTAACATGGAGTACCATCACATCCTCACACACACTTACACAGGGTTTGACCTTACTCAGGAATTACTAACCTCATCACACGCAGTGATTACACAAGACTGAGACATCATCAGTAACATGGAGTACCATCACATCCTCACACACACTTACACAGGCTCTGACCTTACTCAGGAATTACTAACCTCATCACACGCAGTGATTACACAAGATTGAGAAACCATCAGTAACATGGAGTACCATCACAGCCTCACACACACTTACACAGGCTCTGACCTTACTCAGGAATTACTAACCTCATCACACGCAGTGATTACACAAGACTGAGAGACCATCAGTAACATGGAGTACCATCGCATCCTCACACACACTTACACAGGCTCTGACCTTACTCAGGAATTACTAACCTCATCACACACAGTGACTACACAAGACTGAGACTCCATCAGTAACATGGAGTACCATCACAGCCTCACACACACTTACACAGGCTCTGACCTTACTCAGGAATTACTAACCTCATCGCACGCAGTGATTACACAAGATTGAGAAACCATCAGTAACATGGAGTACCATCACAGCCTAACACACACTTACACAGGCTCTGACCTTACTCAGGAATTACTAACCTCATCACATGCAGTGATTACACAAGACTGAGAGACCATCAGTAACATGGAGTACCATCGCATCCTCACACACACTTACACAGGCTCTGACCTTACTCAGGAATTACTAACCTCATCACACACAGTGACTACACAAGACTGAGACTCCATCAGTAACATGGAGTACCATCACAGCCTCACACACACACACTTACACAGGCTCTGACCTTACTCAGGAATTACTAACCTCATCGCACACAGTGACTACACAAGACTGAGACACCATCAATAACATGGAGTACCATCACAGCCTCACACACACTTACACTGGGATTGACCTTACTCAGGAATTACTAACCTTATCACACACAGTGACTACACAAGACTGAGACACCATCAGTAACATGGAGTACCATCACAGCCTCACACACTTACACAGGGTCTGCCCTTACTCAGGAATTACTAACCTCATCACACGCAGTGATTACACCAGACTGAGAGACCATCAGTAACATGGAGTACCATCACAGCCTCACACACATTTACACAGGCTCTGACCTTACTCAGGAATTACTAACCTCATCACACACAGTGACTACACAAGACTGAGAGACCATCAGTAACATGGAGTACCATCACATCCTCACACACACTTATACAGGCTCTGACCTTACTCTGGAATTACTAGCCTCATTACTCGCAGTGAGTACACAAGACTGAGAAACCATCAGTAACATGGAGTACCATAACAGCCTCACACACACTTACACAGGCTCTGACCTTACTCAGGAATTACTAACCTCATCACATGCAGTGACTACACAAGACTGAGACACCATCCGTAATATGGAGCACCATCACATCCTCACACACACTTACACAGGCTCTGACCTTACTCAGGAATTACTAACCTCATCACACACAGTGATTACACAAGACTGAGATATCATCAGTAACATGGAGTACCATCGCATCCTCACACACACTTACACAGGCTCTGACCTTACTCAGTAATTACTATCCTCATCACACACAGTGATTACACAAGACTGAGACACCATCAGTAACATGGAGTACCATCACAGCCTCACACACACTTACACAGGCTCTGCCCTTACTCAGGAATTACTAACCTCATCACACGCAGTGATTACACAAGACTGAGAGACCATCAGTAACATGGAGTACCATCACAGCCTCACACACAATTACCCAGGCTCTGACCTTACTCAGGAATTACTAACCTCATCACACACAGTGATTACACAAGACTGAGAGACCATCAGTAACATGGAGTACCATCACAGCCTCACACACACTTACACAGGCTCTGACCTTACTCAGTAATTACTATCCTCATCACACACAGTGACTACACAAGACTGAGACACCATCAGTAACATGGAGTACCATCACAGCCTCACACACACTTACACAGGCTCTGCCCTTACTCAGGAATCACTAACCTCATCACACGCAGTGATTACACAAGACTGAGATAACATCAGTAACATGGAGTACCATCACAGCCTCACACACACTTACACAGGCTCTGACCTTACTCAGGAATTACTAACCTCATCACACACAGTGATTACACAAGACTGAGAGACCATCAGTAACATGGAGTACCATCACAGCCTCACACACACTTACACAGGCTCTGACCTTACTCAGGAATTACTAACCTCATCACACACAGTGACTACAGAAGACTGAGACACCATCAGTAACATGGAGTGCCATCACAGCCTCACACACACTTACACAGGGTCTGACCTTACTCAGGAATTACTAACCTCATCACACGCAGTGATTACACAAGACTGAGACATCATCAGTAACATGGAGTACCATCACATCCTCACACACACTTACACAGGCTCTGACCTTACTCAGGAATGACTAACCTCATCACACGCAGTGATTATACAAGACTGAGAAACCATCAGTAACATGGAGTACCATCACAGCCTCACACACACTTACACAGGCTCTGACCTTACTCAGGAATTACTAACCACATCACACACAGTGATTACACAAGACTGAGATACCATCAGTAACATGGGGTACCATCGCATCCTCACACACACTTACACAGGCTCTGACCTTACTCAGGAATTACTAACCTCATCACACACAGTGACTACACAAGACTGAGACACCATCAGTAACATGGAGTTCCATCACAGCCTCACACACACTTATACAGGGTCTGACCTTACTCAGAAATTAGTAACCTCATCACACGCAGTGATTACACAAGACTGAGGGACCATTAGTAACATGGAGTACCATCACAGCCTCACTCACACTTACACAGGCTCTGACCTTACTCAGGAATTACTAACCTCATCACACACAGTGATTACACAAGACTGAGAGACCATCAGTAACATGGAGTACCATCACAGCCTCACACACACTTACACAGGCTCTGACCTTACTCAGGAATCACTAACATCATCATACGCAGTGACTACACAAGACTGAGATAACATCAGTACTATGGAGTACCATCACAGCCTCATACTTACTTACACAGGGTCTGACCTTACTCAGGAATTACTAACCTCATCACACACAGTGACTACACAGGACTGAGACACCATCAGTAACATGGAGTACCATCACAGCCTTACACAAACTTACACAGGCTCTGACCTTACTCAGGAATTACTAACCTCATCACACACAGGACTGAGATACCATCAGTAACATGGAGTACCATCACAGCCTCACACACACTTACACAGGCTCTGATCTTACTCAGGAATTACTAACCTCATCACATGCAGTGATTACACAAGACTGAGAGACCATCAGTAACTTGGAGTACCATCGCATCCTCACACACACTTACACAGGCTCTGACATTACTCAGGAATTACTAACCTCATCACACACAGTGACTACACAAGACTGAGAGACCATCTGTAACATGGAGTACCATCACAGCCTCACACACACTTACACAGGCTCTGACCTTACTCAGGAATTACTAACCTCATCGCACACAGTGACTACACAAGACTGAGACACCATCAATAACATGGAGTACCATCACAGCCTCACACACACTTACACTGGGTTTGACCTTACTCAGGAATTACTAACCTTATCACACACAGTGACTACACAAGACTGAGACACCATCAGTAACATGGAGTACCATCACAGCCTCACACACTTACACAGGGTCTGCCCTTACTCAGGAATTACTAACCTCATCACACGCAGTGATTACACCAGACTGAGAGACCATCAGTAACATGGAGTACCATCACAGCCTCACACACATTTACACAGGCTCTGACCTTACTCAGGAATTACTAACCTAATCACACACAGTGACTACACAAGACTGAGAGACCATCAGTAACATGGAGTACCATCACATCCTCACACACACTTATACAGGCTCTGACCTTACTCAGGAATTACTAGCCTCATTACTCGCAGTGAGTACACAAGCCTGAGAAACCATCAGTAACATGGAGTACCATAACAGCCTCACACACACTTACACAGGCTCTGACCTTACTCAGGAATTACTAACCTCATCACATGCAGTGACTACACAAGACTGAGACACCATCCGTAACATGGAGCACCATCACATCCTCACACACACTTACACAGACTCTGACCTTACTCAGGAATTACTGACCTTATCACACACAGTGATTACACAAGACTGAGATATCATCAGTAACATGGAGTACCATCGCATCCTCACACACACATACACAGGCTCTGACCTTTCTCAGTAATTACTCTCCTCATCACACACAGTGACTACACAAGACTGAGACACCATCAGTAACATGGAGTACCATCACAGCCTCACACACACTTACACAGGCTCTGCCCTTACTCAGGAATTACTAACCTCATCACACGCAGTGATTACACAAGACTGAGAGACCATCAGTAACATGGAGTACCATCACAGCCTCACACACAATTTCACAGGCTCTGACCTTACTCAGGAATTACTAACCTCATCACACACAGTAATTACACAAGACTGAGAGACCATCAGTAACATGGAGTACCATCACAGCCTCACACACACTTACACAGGCTCTGACCTTACTCAGTAATTACTATCCTCATCACACACAGTGACTACACAAGACTGAGACACCATCAGTAACATGGAGTACCATCACAGCCTCACACACACTTACACAGGCTCTGCCCTTACTCAGGAATCACTAACCTCATCACACGCAGTGATTACACAAGACTGAGATAACATCAGTAACATGGACTACCATCACAGCCTCACACACACTTACACAGGCTCTGACCTTACTCACCAATTACTAACCTCATCACACACAGTGATTACACAAGACTGAGAGACCATCAGTAACATGGAGTACCATCACAGCCTCACACACACTTACACAGGCTCTGACCTTACTCAGGAATAACTAACCTCATTACACACAGTGAGTACAAAAGACTGAGAAACCATCAGTAACATGGAGTACCATCACAGCCTCACACACACTTACACAGGCTCTGACCTTACTCAGGAATTACTAACCTCATCACACGCAGTGATTACACAAGATTGAGAAACCATCAGTAACATGGAGTACCATCACAGCCTCACACACACTTACACAGGCTCTGACCTTACTCAGGAATTACTAACCTCATCACACGCAGTGATTACACAAGACTGAGAGACCATCAGTAACATGGAGTACCATCGCATCCTCACACACACTTACACAGGCTCTGACCTTACTCAGGAATTACTAACCTCATCACACACAGTGACTACACAAGACTGAGACTCCATCAGTAACATGGAGTACCATCACAGCCTCACACACACTTACACAGGCTCTGACCTTACTCAGGAATTACTAACCTCATCGCACGCAGTGATTACACAAGATTGAGAAACCATCAGTAACATGGAGTACCATCACAGCCTCACACACACTTAAACAGGCTCTGACCTTACTCAGGAATTACTAACCTCATCACATGCAGTGATTACACAAGACTGAGAGACCATCAGTAACATGGAGTACCATCGCATCCTCACACACACTTACACAGGCTCTGACCTTACTCAGGAATTACTAACCTCATCACACACAGTGACTACACAAGACTGAGACTCCATCAGTAACATGGAGTACCATCACAGCCTCACACACACACACTTACACAGGCTCTGACCTTACTCAGGAATTACTAACCTCATCACACGCAGTGACTACACAAGACTGAGACACCATCAGTAGCATGGAGTACCATCACATCCTCACACACACTTACACACGCTCTGACCTTACTCAGGAATTACTAACCTCATCACACGCAGTGAGTACACAAGACTGAGAAACCATCGGTAACATGGAGTACCATCACAGCCTCAGACGCACTTGCACAGGCTCTGACCCTACTCAGGAATTACTAACCTCATCACACACAGTGACTACACAGGACTGAGACACCATCAGTAACATGGAGTACCATCACAGCCTCACACAAACTTACACAGGCTCTGACCTTACTCAGGAATTACTAACCTCATCACACACAGGACTGAGATACCATCAGTAACATGGAGTACCATCACAGCCTCACACACACTTACACAGGCTCTGATCTTACTCAGGAATTACTAACCTCATCACATGCAGTGATTACACAAGACTGAGAGACCATCAGTAACATGGAGTACCATCGCATCCTCACACACACTTACACAGGCTCTGACATTACTCAGGAATTACTAACCTCATCACACACAGTGACTACACAAGACTGAGACTCCATCAGTAACATGGAGTACCATCACAGCCTCACACACACTTACACAGGCTCTGACCTTACTCAGGAATTACTAACCTCATCGCACACAGTGACTACACAAGACTGAGACACCATCAATAACATGGAGTACCATCACAGCCTCACACACACTTACACTGGGTTTGATCTTACTCAGGAATTACTAACCTTATCACACACAGTGACTACACAAGACTGAGACACCATCAGTAACATGGAGTACCATCACAGCCTCACACACTTACACAGGGTCTGCCCTTACTCAGGAATTACTAACCTCATCACACGCAGTGATTACACCAGACTGAGAGACCATCAGTAACATGGAGTACCATCACAGCCTCACACACATTTACACAGGCTCTGACCTTACTCAGGAATTACTAACCTAATCACACACAGTGACTACACAAGACTGAGAGACCATCAGTAACATGGAGTACCATCACATCCTCACACACACTTATACAGGCTCTGACCTTACTCAGGAATTACTAGCCTCATTACTCGCAGTGAGTACACAAGCCTGAGAAACCATCAGTAACATGGAGTACCATAACAGCCTCACACACACTTACACAGGCTCTGACCTTACTCAGGAATTACTAACCTCATCACATGCAGTGACTACACAAGACTGAGACACCATCCGTAACATGGAGCACCATCACATCCTCACACACACTTACACAGACTCTGACCTTACTCAGGAATTACTAACCTTATCACACACAGTGATTACACAAGACTGAGATATCATCAGTAACATGGAGTACCATCGCATCCTCACACACACATACACAGGCTCTGACCTTTCTCAGTAATTACTCTCCTCATCACACACAGTGACTACACAAGACTGAGACACCATCAGTAACATGGAGTACCATCACAGCCTCACACACACTTACACAGGCTCTGCCCTTACTCAGGAATTACTAACCTCATCACACGCAGTGATTACACAAGACTGAGAGACCATCAGTAACATGGAGTACCATCACAGCCTCACACACAATTACACAGGCTCTGACCTTACTCAGGAATTACTAACCTCATCACACACAGTAATTACACAAGACTGAGAGACCATCAGTAACATGGAGTACCATCACAGCCTCACACACACTTACACAGGCTCTGACCTTACTCAGTAATTACTATCCTCATCACACACAGTGACTACACAAGACTGAGACACCATCAGTAACATGGAGTACCATCACAGCCTCACACACACTTACACAGGCTCTGCCCTTACTCAGGAATCACTAACCTCATCACACGCAGTGATTACACAAGACTGAGATAACATCAGTAACATGGACTACCATCACAGCCTCACACACACTTACACAGGCTCTGACCTTACTCACCAATTACTAACCTCATCACACACAGTGATTACACAAGACTGAGAGACCATCAGTAACATGGAGTACCATCACAGCCTCACACACACTTACACAGGCTCTGACCTTACTCAGGAATAACTAACCTCATTACACACAGTGAGTACAAAAGACTGAGAAACCATCAGTAACATGGAGTACCATCACAGCCTCACACACACTTACACAGGCTCTGACCTTACTCAGGAATTACTATCCTCATCACACGCAGTGATTACACAAGATTGAGAAACCATCAGTAACATGGAGTACCATCACAGCCTCACACACACTTACACAGGCTCTGACCTTACTCAGGAATTACTAACCTCATCACACGCAGTGATTACACAAGACTGAGAGACCATCAGTAACATGGAGTACCATCACAGCCTCACACACACTTACACAGGCTCTGACCTTACTCAGGAATAACTAACCTCATTACACACAGTGAGTACAAAAGACTGAGAAACCATCAGTAACATGGAGTACCATCACAGCCTCACACACACTTACACAGGCTCTGACCTTACTCAGGAATTACTAACCTCATCACACGCAGTGATTACACAAGATTGAGAAACCATCAGTAACATGGAGTACCATCACAGCCTCACACACACTTACACAGGCTCTGACCTTACTCAGGAATTACTAACCTCATCACACGCAGTGATTACACAAGACTGAGAGACCATCAGTAACATGGAGTACCATCGCATCCTCACACACACTTACACAGGCTCTGACCTTACTCAGGAATTACTAACCTCATCACACACAGTGACTACACAAGACTGAGACTCCATCAGTAACATGGAGTACCATCACAGCCTCACACACACTTACACAGGCTCTGACCTTACTCAGGAATTACTAACCTCATCGCACGCAGTGATTACACAAGATTGAGAAACCATCAGTAACATGGAGTACCATCACAGCCTCACACACACTTACACAGGCTCTGACCTTACTCAGGAATTACTAACCTCATCACATGCAGTGATTACACAAGACTGAGAGACCATCAGTAACATGGAGTACCATCGCATCCTCACACACACTTACACAGGCTCTGACCTTACTCAGGAATTACTAACCTCATCACACACAGTGACTACACAAGACTGAGACACCATCAGTAACATGGAGTACCATCACAGCCTCACACACACACACTTACACAGGCTCTGACCTTACTCAGGAATTACTAACCTCATCGCACACAGTGACTACACAAGACTGAGACACCATCAGTAACATGGAGTACCATCACAGCCTCACACACACTTACACAGGCTCTGCCCTTACTCAGGAATTACTAACCTCATCACACGCAGTGATTACACAAGACTGAGAGACCATCAGTAACATGGAGTACCATCACAGCCTCACACACAATTACCCAGGCTCTGACCTTACTCAGGAATTACTAACCTCATCACACACAGTGATTACACAAGACTGAGAGACCATCAGTAACATGGAGTACCATCACAGCCTCACACACACTTACACAGGCTCTGACCTTACTCAGTAATTACTATCCTCATCACACACAGTGACTACACAAGACTGAGACACCATCAGTAACATGGAGTACCATCACAGCCTCACACACACTTACACAGGCTCTGCCCTTACTCAGGAATCACTAACCTCATCACACGCAGTGATTACACAAGACTGAGATAACATCAGTAACATGGAGTACCATCACAGCCTCACACACACTTACACAGGCTCTGACCTTACTCAGGAATTACTAACCTCATCACACGCAGTGATTACACAAGACTGAGAGACCATCAGTAACATGGAGTACCATCACAGCCTCACACACACTTACACAGGCTCTGACCTTACTCAGGAATTACTAACCTCATTACACACAGTGAGTACAAAAGACTGAGAAACCATCAGTAACATGGAGTACCATCACAGCCTCACACACACTTACATAGGCTCTGACCTTACTCAGGAATTACTAACCTCATCACGCACAGTGATTACACAAGACTGAGATATCATCTGTAACATGGAGTACCATCGCATCCTCACACACACTTACACAGGCTCTGACCTTACTCAGGAATTACTAACCTCATCACACACAGTGACTACAGAAGACTGAGACACCATCAGTAACATGGAGTGCCATCACAGCCTCACACACACTTACACAGGGTCTGACCTTACTCAGGAATTACTAACCTCATCACACGCAGTGATTACACAAGACTGAGACATCATCGTTAACATGGAGTACCATCACATCCTCACACACACTTACACAGGCTCTGACCTTACTCAGGAATGACTAACCTCATCACACGCAGTGATTATACAAGACTGAGAAACCATCAGTAACATGGAGTACCATCACAGCCTCACACACACTTACACAGGCTCTGACCTTACTCAGGAATTACTAACCACATCACACACAGTGATTACACAAGACTGAGATACCATCAGTAACATGGGGTACCATCGCATCCTCACACACACTTACACAGGCTCTGACCTTACTCAGGAATTACTAACCTCATCACACACAGTGACTACACAAGACTGAGACACCATCAGTAACATGGAGTTCCATCACAGCCTCACACACACTTACACAGGGTCTGACCTTACTCAGAAATTAGTAACCTCATCACACGCAGTGATTACACAAGACTGAGGGACCATTAGTAACATGGAGTACCATCACAGCCTCACTCACACTTACACAGGCTCTGACCTTACTCAGGAATTACTAACCTCATCACACACAGTGATTACACAAGACTGAGAGACCATCAGTAACATGGAGTACCATCACAGCCTCACACACACTTACACAGGCTCTGACCTTACTCAGGAATCACTAACCTCATCATACGCAGTGACTACACAAGACTGAGATAACATCAGTACTATGGAGTACCATCACAGCCTCATACTTACTTACACAGGGTCTGACCTTACTCAGGAATTACTAACCTCATCACACACAGTGATTACACAAGACTGAGAGACCATTAGTAACATGGAGTACCATCACAGCCTCACACACACTTACACATGCTCTGACCTTACTCAGGAATTACTAGCCTCATCACACACAGTGATTTCACAGGACCGAGAAACCATCGGTAACATGGAGTACCATCACCGCCTCACACGCACTTACACAGGCTCTGATCTTACTCAGGAATTACTAACCTCATCACACACAGTGACTACACAGGACTGAGATACCATCAGTAACATGGAGTACCATCGCATCCTCACACACACTTACACAGGCTCTGACCATACTCAGTAATTACTAACCTCATCACACACAGTGACTACACAAGACTGAGATAACATCAGTAACATGGAGTACCATCACAGCCTCACACACACTTACACAGGCTCTGACCTTACTCAGGAATTACTAACCTCATCACACGCAGTGACTACACAAGACTGAGACACCATCAGTAGCATGGAGTACCATCACATCCTCACACACACTTACACACGCTCTGACCTTACTCAGGAATTACTAACCTCATCACACACAGTGAGTACACAAGACTGAGAAACCATCGGTAACATGGAGTACCATCACAGGCTCAGACGCACTTGCACAGGCTCTGACCTTACTCAGGAATTACTAACCTCATCACACACAGTGACTACACAGGACTGAGACACCATCAGTAACATGGAGTACCATCACAGCCTCACACACACTTACACAGGCTCTGACCTTACTCAGGAATTACTAACCTCATCACACACAGGACTGAGATACCATCAGTAACATGGAGTACCATCACAGCCTCACACACACTTACACAGGCTCTGATCTTACTCAGGAATTACTAACCTCATCACATGCAGTGATTACACAAGACTGAGAGACCATCAGTAACATGGAGTACCATCGCAGCCTCACACACACTTACACAGGCTCTGACATTACTCAGGAATTACTAACCTCATCACACACAGTGACTACACAAGACTGAGACTCCATCAGTAACATGGAGTACCATCACAGCCTCACACACACTTACACAGGCTCTGACCTTACTCAGGAATTACTAACCTCATCGCACACAGTGACTACACAAGACTGAGACACCATCAATAACATGGAGTACCATCACAGCCTCACACACACTTACACTGGGTTTGACCTTACTCAGGAATTACTAACCTTATCACACACAGTGACTACACAAGACTGAGACACCATCAGTAACATGGAGTACCATCACAGCCTCACACACTTACACAGGGTCTGCCCTTACTCAGGAATTACTAACCTCATCACACGCAGTGATTACACCAGACTGAGAGACCATCAGTAACATGGAGTACCATCACAGCCTCACACACATTTACACAGGCTCTGACCTTACTCAGGAATTACTAACCTAATCACACACAGTGACTACACAAGACTGAGAGACCATCAGTAACATGGAGTACCATCACATCCTCACACACACTTATACAGGCTCTGACCTTACTCAGGAATTACTAGCCTCATTACTCGCAGTGAGTACACAAGACTGAGAAACCATCAGTAACATGGAGTACCATAACAGCCTCACACACACTTACACAGGCTCTGACCTTACTCAGGAATTACTAACCTCATCACATGCAGTGACTACACAAGACTGAGACACCATCCGTAACATGGAGCACCATCACATCCTCACACACACTTACACAGACTCTGACCTTACTCAGGAATTACTAACCTTATCACACACAGTGATTACACAAGACTGAGATATCATCAGTAACATGGAGTACCATCGCATCCTCACACACACATACACAGGCTCTGACCTTTCTCAGTAATTACTCTCCTCATCACACACAGTGACTACACAAGACTGAGACACCATCAGTAACATGGAGTACCATCACAGCCTCACACACACTTACACAGGCTCTGCCCTTACTCAGGAATTACTAACCTCATCACACGCAGTGATTACACAAGACTGAGAGACCATCAGTAACATGGAGTACCATCACAGCCTCACACACAATTACACAGGCTCTGACCTTACTCAGGAATTACTAACCTCATCACACACAGTAATTACACAAGACTGAGAGACCATCAGTAACATGGAGTACCATCACAGCCTCACACACACTTACACAGGCTCTGACCTTACTCAGTAATTACTATCCTCATCACACACAGTGACTACACAAGACTGAGACACCATCAGTAACATGGAGTACCATCACAGCCTCACACACACTTACACAGGCTCTGCCCTTACTCAGGAATCACTAACCTCATCACACGCAGTGATTACACAAGACTGAGATAACATCAGTAACATGGACTACCATCACAGCCTCACACACACTTACACAGGCTCTGACCTTACTCAGGAATTACTAACCTCATCACACACAGTGATTACACAAGACTGAGAGACCATCAGTAACATGGAGTACCATCACAGCCTCACACACACTTACACAGGCTCTGACCTTACTCAGGAATTACTAACCTCATTACACACAGTGAGTACAAAAGACTGAGAAACCATCAGTAACATGGAGTACCATCACAGCCTCACACACACTTACACAGGCTCTGACCTTACTCAGGAATTACTAACCTCATCACACGCAGTGATTACACAAGATTGAGAAACCATCAGTAACATGGAGTACCATCACAGCCTCACACACACTTACACAGGCTCTGACCTTACTCAGGAATTACTAACCTCATCACACGCAGTGATTACACAAGACTGAGAGACCATCAGTAACATGGAGTACCATCGCATCCTCACACACACTTACACAGGCTCTGACCTTACTCAGGAATTACTATCCTCATCACACACAGTGACTACACAAGACTGAGACTCCATCAGTAACATGGAGTACCATCACAGCCTCACACACACTTACACAGGCTCTGACCTTACTCAGGAATTACTAACCTCATCGCACGCAGTGATTACACAAGATTGAGAAACCATCAGTAACATGGAGTACCATCACAGCCTCACACACACTTACACAGGCTCTGACCTTACTCAGGAATTACTAACCTCATCACATGCAGTGATTACACAAGACTGAGAGACCATCAGTAACATGGAGTACCATCGCATCCTCACACACACTTACACAGGCTCTGACCTTACTCAGGAATTACTAACCTCATCACACACAGTGACTACACAAGACTGAGACTCCATCAGTAACATGGAGTACCATCACAGCCTCACACACACACACTTACACAGGCTCTGACCTTACTCAGGAATTACTAACCTCATCGCACACAGTGACTACACAAGAGTGAGACACCATCAATAACATGGAGTACCATCACAGCCTCACACACACTTACACTGGGATTGACCTTACTCAGGAATTACTAACCTTATCACACACAGTGACTACACAAGACTGAGACACCATCAGTAACATGGAGTACCATCACAGCCTCACACACTTACACAGGGTCTGCCCTTACTCAGGAATTACTAACCTCATCACACGCAGTGATTACACCAGACTGAGAGACCATCAGTAACATGGAGTACCATCACAGCCTCACACACATTTACACAGGCTCTGACCTTACTCAGGAATTACTAACCTCATCACACACAGTGACTACACAAGACTGAGAGACCATCAGTAACATGGAGTACCATCACATCCTCACACACACTTATACAGGCTCTGACCTTACTCTGGAATTACTAGCCTCATTACTCGCAGTAAGTACACAAGACTGAGAAACCATCAGTAACATGGAGTACCATAACAGCCTCACACACACTTACACAGGCTCTGACCTTCCTCAGGAATTACTAACCTCATCACATGCAGTGACTACACAAGACTGAGACACCATCCGTAATATGGAGCACCATCACATCCTCACACACACTTACACAGGCTCTGACCTTACTCAGGAATTACTAACCTCATCACACACAGTGATTACACAAGACTGAGATATCATCAGTAACATGGAGTACCATCGCATCCTCACACACACTTACACAGGCTCTGACCTTACTCAGTAATTACTATCCTCATCACACACAGTGATTACACAAGACTGAGACACCATCAGTAACATGGAGTACCATCACAGCCTCACACACACTTACACAGGCTCTGCCCTTACTCAGGAATTACTAACCTCATCACACGCAGTGATTACACAAGACTGAGAGACCATCAGTAACATGGAGTACCATCACAGCCTCACACACAATTACCCAGGCTCTGACCTTACTCAGGAATTACTAACCTCATCACACACAGTGATTACACAAGACTGAGAGACCATCAGTAACATGGAGTACCATAACAGCCTCACACACACTTACACAGGCTCTGACCTTACTCAGTAATTACTATCCTCATCACACACAGTGACTACACAAGACTGAGACACCATCAGTAACATGGAGTACCATCACAGCCTCACACACACTTACACAGGCTCTGCCCTTACTCAGGAATCACTAACCTCATCACACGCAGTGATTACAGAAGACTGAGATAACATCAGTAACATGGAGTACCATCACAGCCTCACACACACTTACACAGGCTCTGACCTTACTCAGGAATTACTAACCTCATCACACGCAGTGATTACACAAGACTGAGAGACCATCAGTAACATGGAGTACCATCACAGCCTCACACACACTTACACAGGCTCTGACCTTACTCAGGAATTACTAACCTCATTACACACAGTGAGTACAAAAGACTGAGAAACCATCAGTAACATGGAGTACCATCACAGCCTCACACACACTTACATAGGCTCTGACCTTACTCAGGAATTACTAACCTCATCACGCACAGTGATTACACAAGACTGAGATATCATCTGTAACATGGAGTACCATCGCATCCTCACACACACTTACACAGGCTCTGACCTTACTCAGGAATTACTAACCTCATCACACACAGTGACTACAGAAGACTGAGACACCATCAGTAACATGGAGTGCCATCACAGCCTCACACACACTTACACAGGGTCTGACCTTACTCAGGAATTACTAACCTCATCACACGCAGTGATTACACAAGACTGAGACATCATCAGTAACATGGAGTACCATCACATCCTCACACACACTTACACAGGCTCTGACCTTACTCAGGAATGACTAACCTCATCACACGCAGTGATTATACAAGACTGAGAAACCATCAGTAACATGGAGTACCATCACAGCCTCACACACACTTACACAGGCTCTGACCTTACTCAGGAATTACTAACCACATCACACACAGTGATTACACAAGACTGAGATACCATCAGTAACATGGGGTACCATCGCATCCTCACACACACTTACACAGGCTCTGACCTTACTCAGGAATTACTAACCTCATCACACACAGTGACTACACAAGACTGAGACACCATCAGTAACATGGAGTTCCATCACAGCCTCACACACACTTACACAGGGTCTGACCTTACTCAGAAATTAGTAACCTCATCACACGCAGTAATTACACAAGACTGAGGGACCAATAGTAACATGGAGTACCATCACAGCCTCACTCACACTTACACAGGCTCTGACCTTACTCAGGAATTACTAACCTCATCACACACAGTGATTACACAAGACTGAGAGACCATCAGTAACATGGAGTACCATCACAGCCTCACACACACTTACACAGGCTCTGACCTTACTCAGGAATTACTAGCCTCATCACACACAGTGATTTCACAGGACCGAGAAACCATCGGTAACATGGAGTACCATCACCGCCTCACACGCACTTACACAGGCTCTGATCTTACTCAGGAATTACTAACCTCATCACACACAGTGACTACACAGGACTGAGATACCATCAGTAACATGGAGTACCATCGCATCCTCACACACACTTACACAGGCTCTGACCATACTCAGTAATTACTAACCTCATCACACACAGTGACTACACAAGACTGAGATAACATCAGTAACATGGAGTACCATCACAGCCTCACACACACTTACACAGGCTCTGACCTTACTCAGGAATTACTAACCTCATCACACGCAGTGACTACACAAGACTGAGACACCATCAGTAGCATGGAGTACCATCACATCCTCACACACACTTACACACGCTCTGACCTTACTCAGGAATTACTAACCTCATCACACACAGTGAGTACACAAGACTGAGAAACCATCGGTAACATGGAGTACCATCACAGCCTCAGACGCACTTGCACAGGCTCTGACCTTACTCAGGAATTACTAACCTCATCACACACAGTGACTACACAGGACTGAGACACCATCAGTAACATGGAGTACCATCACAGCCTCACACACACTTACACAGGCTCTGACCTTACTCAGGAATTACTAACCTCATCACACACAGGACTGAGATACCATCAGTAACATGGAGGACCATCACAGCCTCACACACACTTACACAGGCTCTGATCTTACTCAGGAATTACTAACCTCATCACATGCAGTGATTACACAAGACTGAGAGACCATCAGTAACATGGAGTACCATCGCATCCTCACACACACTTCCACAGGCTCTGACATTACTCAGGAATTACTAACCTCATCACACACAGTGACTACACAAGACTGAGACTCCATCAGTAACATGGAGTACCATCACAGCCTCACACACACTTCCACAGGCTCTGACCTTACTCAGGAATTACTAACCTCATCGCACACAGTGACTACACAAGACTGAGACACCATCAATAACATGGAGTACCATCACAGCCTCACACACACTTACACTGGGTTTGACCTTACTCAGGAATTACTAACCTTATCACACACAGTGACTACACAAGACTGAGACACCATCAGTAACATGGAGTACCATCACAGCCTCACACACTTACACAGGGTCTGCCCTTACTCAGGAATTACTAACCTCATCACACGCAGTGATTACACCAGACTGAGAGACCATCAGTAACATGGAGTACCATCACAGCCTCACACACATTTACACAGGCTCTGACCTTACTCAGGAATTACTAACCTCATCACACACAGTGACTACACAAGACTGAGAGACCATCAGTAACATGGAGTACCATCACATCCTCACACACACTTATACAGACTCTGACCTTACTCAGGAATTACTAGCCTCATTACTCGCAGTGAGTACACAAGACTGAGAAACCATCAGTAACATGGAGTACCATAACAGCCTCACACACACTTACACAGGCTCTGACCTTACTCAGGAATTACTAACCTCATCACATGCAGTGACTACACAAGACTGAGACACCATCCGTAACATGGAGCACCATCACATCCTCACACACACTTACACAGGCTCTGACCTTACTCAGGAATTACTAACCTTATCACACACAGTGATTACACAAGACTGAGATATCATCAGTAACATGGAGTACCATCGCATCCTCACACACACATACACAGGCTCTGACCTTTCTCAGTAATTACTCTCCTCATCACACACAGTGACTACACAAGACTGAGACACCATCAGTAACATGGAGCACAATCACAGCCTCACACACACTTACACAGGCTCTGCCCTTACTCAGCAATTACTAACCTCATCACACGCAGTGATTACACAAGACTGAGAGACCATCAGTAACATGGAGTACCATCACAGCCTCACACACAATTACACAGGCTCTGACCTTACTCAGGAATTACTAACCTCATCACACACAGTAATTACACAAGACTGAGAGACCATCAGTAACATGGAGTACCATCACAGCCTCACACACACTTACACAGGCTCTGACCTTACTCAGTAATTACTATCCTCATCACACACAGTGACTACACAAGACTGAGACACCATCAGTAACATGGAGTACCATCACAGCCTCACACACACTTACACAGGCTCTGCCCTTACTCAGGAATCACTAACCTCATCACACGCAGTGATTACACAAGACTGAGATAACATCAGTAACATGGACTACCATCACAGCCTCACACACACTTACACAGGCTCTGACCTTACTCAGGAAATTACTAACCTCATCACACACAGTGATTACACAAGACTGAGAGACCATCAGTAACATGGAGTACCATCACAGCCTCACACACACTTACACAGGCTCTGACCTTACTCAGGAATTACTAACCTCATTACACACAGTGAGTACAAAAGACTGAGAAACCATCAGTAACATGGAGTACCATCACAGCCTCACACACACTTACATAGGCTCTGACCTTACTCAGGAATTACTAACCTCATCACACACAGTGATTACACAAGACTGAGATATCATCTGTAACATGGAGTACCATCGCATCCTCACACACACTTACACAGGCTCTGACCTTACTCAGGAATTACTAACCTCATCACACACAGTGACTACAGAAGACTGAGACACCATCAGTAACATGGAGTGCCATCACAGCCTCACACACACTTACACAGGGTCTGACCTTACTCAGGAATTACTAACCTCATCACACGCAGTGATTACACAAGACTGAGACATCATCACTAACATGGAGTACCATCACATCCTCACACACACTTACACAGGCTCTGACCTTACTCAGGAATGACTAACCTCATCACACGCAGTGATTATACAAGACTGAGAAACCATCAGTAACATAGAGTACCATCACAGCCTCACACACACTTACAAAGGCTCTGACCTTACTCAGGAATTACTAACCACATCACACACAGTGATTACACAAGACTGAGATACCATCAGTAACATGGGGTACCATCGCATCCTCACACACACTTACACAGGCTCTGACCTTACTCAGGAATTACTAACCTCATCACACAAAGTGACTACACAAGACTGAGACACCATCAGTAACATGGAGTACCATCACAGCCTCACACACACTTACACAGGGTCTGACCTTACTCAGAAATTAGTAACCTCATCACACGCAGTGATTACACAAGACTGAGGGACCATTAGTAACATGGAGTACCATCACAGCCTCACTCACACTTACACAGGCTCTGACCTTACTCAGGAATTACTAACCTCATCACACACAGTGATTACACAAGACTGAGAGACCATCAGTAACATGGAGTACCATCACAGCCTCACACACACTTACACAGGCTCTGACCTTACTCAGGAATCACTAACCTCATCATACGCAGTGACTACACAAGACTGAGATAACATCAGTACTATGGAGTACCATCACAGCCTCATACTTACTTACACAGGGTCTGACCTTACTCAGGAATTACTAACCTCATCACACACAGTGATTACACAAGACTGAGAGACCATTAGTAACATGGAGTACCATCACAGCCTCACACACACTTACACATGCTCTGACCTTACTCAGGAATTACTAACCTCATCACACACAGTGATTTCACAGGACTGAGAAACCATCGGTAACATGGAGTACCATCACCGCCTCACACGCTCTTACACAGGCTCTGATCTTACTCAGGAATTACTAACCTCATCACACACAGTGACTACACAGGACTGAGATACCATCAGTAACATGGAGTACCATCGCATCCTCACACACACTTACACAGGCTCTGGCCTTACTCAGTAATTACTAACCTCATCACACACAGTGACTACACAAGACTGAGATAACATCAGTAACATGGAGTACCATCACAGCCTCACACACACTTACACAGGCTCTGACCTTACTCAGGAATTACTAACCTCATCACACGCAGTGACTACACAAGACTGAGACACCATCAGTAACATGGAGTACCATCACATCCTCACACACACTTACACAGGCTCTGACCTTACTCAGGAATTACTAACCTCATCACACACAGTGAGTACACAAGACTGAGAAACCATCGGTAACATGGAGTACCATCACAGCCTCACACGCACTTGCACAGGCTCTGACCTTACTCAGGAATTACTAACCTCATCACACACAGTGACTACACAGGACTGAGATACCATCAGTAACATGGAGTACCATCGCATCCTCACACACACTTACACAGGCTCTGACCTTACTCAGTAATTACTAACCTCATCACACACAGTGACTACACAAGACAGAGACACCATCAGTAACATGGAGTACCATCACAGCCTCACACACACTTACACAGGATCTGACCTTACTCAGAAATTACTAACCTCATCACATGCAGTGATTACACAAGACTGAGACACCATCAGTAACATGGAGTACCATCACAGCCTCACACACACTTACACAGGCTCTGACCTTACTCAGGAATTGCTAACCTCATTACACACAGTGAGTACACAAGACTGAGAAACCATCAGTAACATAGAGTACCATTACTGCCTCACACACACTTACACAGGCTCTGACCTTACTCTTGAATTACTAACCTCATCACAAGCTGGGACTACACAAGACTGAGACACCATCAGTAACATGGAGTACCATCACAGCCTCACACACACTTACACAGGCTCTGACCTTACTCAGGAATTACTAACCTCATCACACACAGGACTGAGATACCATCAGTAACATGGAGTACCATCACAGCCTCACACACACTTACACAGGCTCTGATCTTACTCATGAATTACTAACCTCATCACACACAGTGACTACACAAGACTGAGATACCATCAGTAACTTGGAATACCATCGCATCCTCACACACACTTACACAGGCTCTGACCTTCCCAAGGAATTACGAACCTCATCACACACAGTGACTACACAAGACTGAGACACCATCAGTAACATGGAGTACCATCACAGCCTCACACACACTTACAAAGGGTCTGACCTTACTCAGGAATTACTAACCTCATCACACGCAGTGATTACACAAGACTGAGAGACCATTAGGAACATGGAGTACCATCACAGCCTCACACACACTTACACAGGCTCTGACCTTACTCAGAAATTACTAACCTCATCACACACAGTGATTACACAAGGCTGAGAGACCATCAGTAACATGGAGTACCATCACAGCCTCACACACACTTACACAGGCTCTGACCTTACTCAGGAATCACTAACCTCATCACACGCAGTGACTACACAAGACTGAGATAACATCAGTAACATGGAGTACCATCGCATCCTCACACACACTTACACAGGCTCTGACATTACTCAGGAATTACTAACCTCATCACACACAGTGACTACACAAGACTGAGACTCCATCAGTAACATGGAGTACCATCACAGCCTCACACACACTTACACAGGCTCTGACCTTACTCAGGAATTACTAACCTCATCGCACACAGTGACTACACAAGACTGAGACACCATCAATAACATGGAGTACCATCACAGCCTCACACACACTTACACTGGGTTTGACCTTACTCAGGAATTACTAACCTTATCACACACAGTGACTACACAAGACTGAGACACCATCAGTAACATGGAGTACCATCACAGCCTCACACACTTACACAGGGTCTGCCCTTACTCAGGAATTACTAACCTCATCACACGCAGTGATTACACCAAACTGAGAGACCATCAGTAACATGGAGTACCATCACAGCCTCACACACATTTACACAGGCTCTGACCTTACTCAGGAATTACTAACCTCATCACACACAGTGACTACACAAGACTGAGAGACCATCAGTAACATGGAGTACCATCACATCCTCACACACACTTATACAGGCTCTGACCTTACTCAGGAAATACTAGCCTCATTACTCGCAGTGAGTACACAAGACTGAGAAACCATCAGTAACATGGAGTACCATAACAGCCTCACACACACTTACACAGGCTCTGACCTTACTCAGGAATTACTAACCTCATCACATGCAGTGACTACACAAGACTGAGACACCATCCGTAACATGGAGCACCATCACATCCTCACACACACTTACACAGGCTCTGACCTTACTCAGGAATTACTAACCTCATCACACGCAGTGATTACACAAGACTGAGAGACCATCAGTAACATGGAGTACCATCACAGCCTCACACACAATTACACAGGCTCTGACCTTACTCAGGAATTACTAACCTCATCACACACAGTGATTACACAAGACTGAGAGACCATCAGTAACATGGAGTACCATCACAGCCTCACACACACTTACACAGGGTCTGACCTTACTCAGAAATTAGTAACCTCATCACACGCAGTGATTACAAAAGACTGAGGGACCATTAGTAACATGGAGTACCATCACAGCCTCACTCACACTTACACAGGCTCTGACCTTACTCAGGAATCACTAACCTCATCACACGCAGTGACTACACAAGACTGAGATAACATCAGTACTATGGAGTACCATCACAGCCTCATACTTACTTACACAGGGTCTGACCTTATTCAGGAATCACTAACCTCATCACACGCAGTGATTACACAAGACTGAGATAACATCAGTAACATGGAGTACCATCACAGCCTCACACACACTTACACAGGCTCTGACCTTACTCAGGAATTACTAACCTCATCACACACAGTGATTACACAAGACTGAGAGACCATCAGTAACATGGAGTACCATCACAGCCTCACACACACTTACACAGGCTCTGACCTTACTCAGGAATTACTAACCTCATTACACACAGTGAGTACAAAAGACTGAGAAACCATCAGTAACATGGAGTACCATCACAGCCTCACACACACTTACATAGGCTCTGACCTTACTCAGGAATTACTAACCTCATCACACACAGTGATTACACAAGACTGAGATATCATCTGTAACATGGAGTACCATCGCATCCTCACACACACTTACACAGGCTCTGACCTTACTCAGGAATTACTAACCTCATCACACACAGTGACTACAGAAGACTGAGACACCATCAGTAACATGGAGTGCCATCACAGCCTCACACACACTTACACAGGGTCTGACCTTACTCAGGAATTACTAACCTCATCACACGCAGAGTTTACACAAGACTGAGACATCATCAGTAACATGGAGTACCATCACATCCTCACACACACTTACACAGGCTCTGACCTTACTCAGGAATGACTAACCTCATCACACGCAGTGATTATACAAGACTGAGAAACCATCAGTAACATGGAGTACCATCACAGCCTCACACACACTTACACAGGCTCTGACCTTACTCAGGAATTACTAACCACATCACACACAGTGATTACACAAGACTGAGATACCATCAGTAACATGGGGTACCATCGCATCCTCACACACACTTACACAGGCTCTGACCTTACTCAGGAATTACTAACCTCATCACACACAGTGACTACACAAGACTGAGACACCATCAGTAACATGGAGTACCATCACAGCCTCACACACACTTACACAGGGTCTGACCTTACTCAGAAATTAGTATCCTCATCACACGCAGTGATTACACAAGACTGAGGGACCATTAGTAACATGGAGTACCATCACAGCCTCACTCACACTTACACAGGCTCTGACCTTACTCAGGAATTACTAACCTCATCACACACAGTGATTACACAAGACTGAGAGACCATCAGTAACATGGAGTACCATCACAGCCTCACACACACTTACACAGGCTCTAACCTTACTCAGGAATCACTAACCTCATCATACGCAGTGACTACACAAGACTGAGATAACATCAGTACTATGGAGTACCATCACAGCCTCATACTTACTTACACAGGGTCTGACCTTACTCAGGAATTACTAACCTCATCACACACAGTGATTACACAAGACTGAGAGACCATTAGTAACATGGAGTACCATCACAGCCTCACACACACTTACACATGCTCTGACCTTACTCAGGAATTACTAACCTCATCACACACAGTGATTTCACAGGACTGAGAAACCATCGGTAACATGGAGTACCATCACCGCCTCACACGCACTTACACAGGCTCTGATCTTACTCAGGAATTACTAACCTCATCACACACAGTGACTACACAGGACTGAGATACCATCAGTAACATGGAGTACCATCGCATCCTCACACACACTTACACAGGCTCTGACCTTACTCAGTAATTACTAACCTCATCACACACAGTGACTACACAAGACTGAGATAACATCAGTAACATGGAGTACCATCACAGCCTCACACACACTTACACAGGCTCTGACCTTACTCAGGAATTACTAACCTCATCACACGCAGTGACTACACAAGACTGAGACACCATCAGTAACATGGAGTACCATCACATCCTCACACACACTTACACAGGCTCTGATCTTACTCAGGAATTACTAACCTCATCACACACAGTGAGTACACAAGACTGAGAAACCATCGGTAACATGGAGTACCATCACAGCCTCACACGCACTTGCACAGGCTCTGACCTTACTCAGGAATTACTAACCTCATCACACACAGTGACTACACAGGACTGAGATACCATCAGTAACATGGAGTACCATCGCATCCTCACACACAGTTACACAGGCTCTGACCTTACTCAGTAATTACTAACCTCATCACACACAGTGACTACACAAGACAGAGACACCATCAGTAACATGGAGTACCATCACAGCCTCACACACACTTACACAGGATCTGACCTTACTCAGAAATTACTAACCTCATCACATGCAGTGATTACACAAGACTGAGACACCATCAGTAACATGGAGTACCATCACAGCCTCACACACACTTACACAGGCTCTGACCTTACTCAGGAATTGCTAACCTCATTACACACAGTGAGTACACAAGACTGAGAAACCATCAGTAACATAGAGCACCATTACTGCCTCACACACACTTACACAGGCTCTGACCTTACTCTTGAATTACTAACCTCATCACAAGCTGGGACTACACAAGACTGAGACACCATCAGTAACATGGAGTACCATCACAGCCTCACACACACTTACACAGGCTCTGACCTTACTCAGGAATTACTAACCTCATCACACACAGGACTGAGATACCATCAGTAACATGGAGTACCATCACAGCCTCACACACACTTACACAGGCTCTGACCTTACTCAGTAATTACTAACCTCATCACACACAGTGACTACACAAGACTGAGATAACATCAGTAACATGGAGTACCATCACAGCCTCACACACACTTACACAGGCTCTGACCTTACTCAGGAATTACTAACCTCATCACACACAGTGAGTACACAAGACTGAGAAACCATCGGTAACATGGAGTACCATCACAGCCTCACACGCACTTGCACAGGCTCTGACCTTACTCAGGAATTACTAACCTCATCACACACAGTGACTACACAAGACTGAGACACCATCAGTAACATGGAGTACCATCACAGCCTCACACACACTTACACAGGCTCTGACCTTACTCAGGAATTGCTAACCTCATTACACACAGTGAGTACACAAGACTGAGAAACCATCAGTAACATAGAGTACCATTACTGCCTCACACACACTTACACAGGCTCTGACCTTACTCTTGAATTACTAACCTCATCACAAGCTGGGACTACACAAGACTGAGACACCATCAGTAACATGGAGTACCATCACAGCCTCACACACACTTACACAGGCTCTGACCTTACTCAGGAATTACTAACCTCATCACACACAGGACTGAGATACCATCAGTAACATGGAGTACCATCACAGCCTCAAACACACTTACACAGGCTCTGATCTTACTCATGAATTACTAACCTCATCACACACAGTGACTACACAAAACTGAGATACCATCAGTAACTTGGAATACCATCGCATCCTCACACACACTTACACAGGCTCTGACCTTCCCAAGGAATTACGAACCTCATCACACACAGTGACTACACAAGACTGAGACACCATCAGTAACATGGAGTACCATCACAGCCTCACACACTTACACAGGGTCTGCCCTTACTCAGGAATTACTAACCTCATCACACGCAGTGATTACACCAAACTGAGAGACCATCAGTAACATGGAGTACCATCACAGCCTCACACACATTTACACAGGCTCTGACCTTACTCAGGAATTACTAACCTCATCACACACAGTGACTACACAACACTGAGAGACCATCAGTAACATGGAGTACCATCACATCCTCACACACACTTATACAGGCTCTGACCTTACTCAGGAAATACTAGCCTCATTACTCGCAGTGAGTACACAAGACTGAGAAACCATCAGTAACATGGAGTACCATAACAGCCTCACACACACTTACACAGGCTCTGACCTTACTCAGGAATTACTAACATCATCACATGCAGTGACTACACAAGACTGAGACACCATCTGTAACATGGAGCACCATCACATCCTCACACACACTTACACAGGCTCTGACCTTACTCAGAAATTACTAACCTCATCACACGCAGTGATTACACAAGACTGAGAGACCATCAGTAACATGGAGTACCATCACAGCCTCACACACAATTACACAGGCTCTGACCTTACTCAGGAATTACTAACCTCATCACACACAGTGATTACACAAGACTGAGAGACCATCAGTAACATGGAGTACCATCACAGCCTCACACACAATTACACAGGCTCTGACCTTACTCAGTAATTACTATCCTCATCACACACAGTGACTACACAAGACTGAGACACCATCAGTAACATGGAGTACCATCACAGCCTCACACACACTTACACAGGCTCTGCCCTTACTCAGGAATCACTAACCTCATCACACGCAGTGATTACACAAGACTGAGATAACATCAGTAACATGGAGTACCATCACAGCCTCACACACACTTACACAGGCTCTGACCTTACTCAGGAATTACTAACCTCATCACACACAGTGATTACACAAGACTGAGAGACCATCAGTAACATGGAGTACCATCACAGCCTCACACACACTTACACAGGCTCTGACCTTACTCAGGAATTACTAACCTCATTACACACAGTGAGTACAAAAGACTGAGAAACCATCAGTAACATGGAGTACCATCACAGCCTCACACACACTTACATAGGCTCTGACCTTACTCAGGAATTACTAACCTCATCACACACAGTGATTACACAAGACTGAGATATCATCTGTAACATGGAGTACCATCGCATCCTCACACACACTTACACAGGCTCTGACCTTACTCAGGAATTACTAACCTCATCACACACAGTGACTACATAAGACTGAGACACCATCAGTAACATGGAGTGCCATCACAGCCTCACACACACTTACACAGGGTCTGACCTTACTCAGGAATTACTAACCTCATCACACGCAGTGATTACACAAGACTGAGACATCATCAGTAACATGGAGTACCATCACATCCTCACACACACTTACACAGGCTCTGACCTTACTCAGGAATGACTAACCTCATCACACGCAGTGATTATACAAGACTGAGAAACCATCAGTAACATGGAGTACCATCACAGCCTCACACACACTTACACAGGCTCTGACCTTACTCAGGAATTACTAACCACATCACACACAGTGATTACACAAGACTGAGATACCATCAGTAACATGGGGTACCATCGCATCCTCACACACACTTACACAGGCTCTGACCTTACTCAGGAATTACTAACCTCATCACACACAGTGACTACACAAGACTGAGACACCATCAGTAACATGGAGTACCATCACAGCCTCACACACACTTACACAGGGTCTGACCTTACTCAGAAATTAGTAACCTCATCACACGCAGTGATTACAAAAGACTGAGGGACCATTAGTAACATGGAGTACCATCACAGCCTCACTCACACTTACACAGGCTCTGACCTTACTCAGGAATCACTAACCTCATCACACGCAGTGACTACACAAGACTGAGATAACATCAGTACTATGGAGTACCATCACAGCCTCATACTTACTTACACAGGGTCTGACCTTATTCAGGAATCACTAACCTCATCACACGCAGTGATTACACAAGACTGAGATAACATCAGTAACATGGAGTACCATCGCATCCTCACACACACTTACACAGGCTCTGACCTTACTCAGGAATTACTAACCTCATCACACACAGTGACTACAGAAGACTGAGACACCATCAGTAACATGGAGTGCCATCACAGACTCACACACACTTACACAGGGTCTGACCTTACTCAGGAATTACTAACCTCATCACACGCAGAGATTACACAAGACTGAGACATCATCAGTAACATGGAGTACCATCACATCCTCACACACACTTACACAGGCTCTGACCTTACTCAGGAATGACTAACCTCATCACACGCAGTGATTATACAAGACTGAGAAACCATCAGTAACATGGAGTACCATCACAGCCTCACACACACTTACACAGGCTCTGACCTTACTCAGGAATTACTAACCACATCACACACAGTGATTACACAAGACTGAGATACCATCAGTAACATGGGGTACCGTCGCATCCTCACACACACTTACACAGGCTCTGACCTTACTCAGGAATTACTAACCTCATCACACACAGTGACTACACAAGACTGAGACACCATCAGTAACATGGAGTACCATCACAGCCTCACACACACTTACACAGGGTCTGACCTTACTCAGAAATTAGTATCCTCATCACACGCAGTGATTACACAAGACTGAGGGACCATTAGTAACATGGAGTACCATCACAGCCTCACTCACACTTACACAGGCTCTGACCTTACTCAGGAATTACTAACCTCATCACACACAGTGATTACACAAGACTGAGAGACCATCAGTAACATGGAGTACCATCACAGCCTCACACACACTTACACAGGCTCTAACCTTACTCAGGAATCACTAACCTCATCATACGCAGTGACTACACAAGACTGAGATAACATCAGTACTATGGAGTACCATCACAGCCTCATACTTACTTACACAGGGTCTGACCTTACTCAGGAATTACTAACCTCATCACACACAGTGATTACACAAGACTGAGAGACCATTAGTAACATGGAGTACCATCACAGCCTCACACACACTTACACATGCTCTGACCTTACTCAGGAATTACTAACCTCATCACACACAGTGATTTCACAGGACTGAGAAACCATCGGTAACATGGAGTACCATCACCGCCTCACACGCACTTACACAGGCTCTGATCTTACTCAGGAATTACTAACCTCATCACACACAGTGACTACACAGGACTGAGATACCATCAGTAACATGGAGTACCATCGCATCCTCACACACACTTACACAGGCTCTGACCTTACTCAGTAATTACTAACCTCATCACACACAGTGACTACACAAGACTGAGATAACATCAGTAACATGGAGTACCATCACATCCTCACACACACTTACACAGGCTCTGACCTTACTCAGGAATGACTAACCTCATCACACGCAGTGATTATACAAGACTGAGAAACCATCGGTAACATGGAGTACCATCACCGCCTCACACGCACTTACACAGGCTCTGATCTTACTCAGGAATTACTAACCTCATCACACACAGTGACTACACAGGACTGAGATACCATCAGTAACATGGAGTACCATCGCATCCTCACACACACTTACACAGGCTCTGACCTTACTCAGTAATTACTAACCTCATCACACACAGTGACTACACAAGACTGAGATAACATCAGTAACATGGAGTACCATCACAGCCTCACACACACTTACACAGGCTCTGACCTTACTCAGGAATTACTAACCTCATCACACGCAGTGACTACACAAGACTGAGACACCATCAGTAACATGGAGTACCATCACATCCTCACACACACTTACACAGGCTCTGATCTTACTCAGGAATTACTAACCTCATCACACACAGTGAGTACACAAGACTGAGAAACCATCGGTAACATGGAGTACCATCACAGCCTCACACGCACTTGCACAGGCTCTGACCTTACTCAGGAATTACTAACCTCATCACACACAGTGACTACACAGGACTGAGATACCATCAGTAACATGGAGTACCATCGCATCCTCACACACAGTTACACAGGCTCTGACCTTACTCAGTAATTACTAACCTCATCACACACAGTGACTACACAAGACAGAGACACCATCAGTAACATGGAGTACCATCACAGCCTCACACACACTTACACAGGATCTGACCTTACTCAGAAATTACTAACCTCATCACATGCAGTGATTACACAAGACTGAGACACCATCAGTAACATGGAGTACCATCACAGCCTCACACACACTTACACAGGCTCTGACCTTACTCAGGAATTGCTAACCTCATTACACACAGTGAGTACACAAGACTGAGAAACCATCAGTAACATAGAGCACCATTACTGCCTCACACACACTTACACAGGCTCTGACCTTACTCTTGAATTACTAACCTCATCACAAGCTGGGACTACACAAGACTGAGACACCATCAGTAACATGGAGTACCATCACAGCCTCACACACACTTACACAGGCTCTGACCTTACTCAGGAATTACTAACCTCATCACACACAGGACTGAGATACCATCAGTAACATGGAGTACCATCACAGCCTCACACACACTTACACAGGCTCTGACCTTACTCAGTAATTACTAACCTCATCACACACAGTGACTACACAAGACTGAGATAACATCAGTAACATGGAGTACCATCACAGCCTCACACACACTTACACAGGCTCTGACCTTACTCAGGAATTACTAACCTCATCACACGCAGTGACTACACAAGACTGAGACACCATCAGTAACATGGAGTACCATCACATCCTCACACACACTTACACAGGCTCTGACCTTACTCAGGAATTACTAACCTCATCACACACAGTGAGTACACAAGACTGAGAAACCATCGGTAACATGGAGTACCATCACAGCCTCACACGCACTTGCACAGGCTCTGACCTTACTCAGGAATTACTAACCTCATCACACACAGTGACTACACAAGACTGAGACACTATCAGTAACATGGAGTACCATCACAGCCTCACACACACTTACACAGGCTCTGACCTTACTCAGGAATTGCTAACCTCATTACACACAGTGAGTACACAAGACTGAGAAACCATCAGTAACATAGAGTACCATTACTGCCTCACACACACTTACACAGGCTCTGACCTTACTCTTGAATTACTAACCTCATCACAAGCTGGGACTACACAAGACTGAGACACCATCAGTAACATGGAGTACCATCACAGCCTCACACACACTTACACAGGCTCTGACCTTACTCAGGAATTACTAACCTCATCACACACAGGACTGAGATACCATCAGTAACATGGAGTACCATCACAGCCTCAAACACACTTACACAGGCTCTGATCTTACTCATGAATTACTAACCTCATCACACACAGTGACTACACAAAACTGAGATACCATCAGTAACTTGGAATACCATCGCATCCTCACACACACTTACACAGGCTCTGACCTTCCCAAGGAATTACGAACCTCATCACACACAGTGACTACACAAGACTGAGACACCATCAGTAACATGGAGTACCATCACAGCCTCACACACTTACACAGGGTCTGCCCTTACTCAGGAATTACTAACCTCATCACACGCAGTGATTACACCAAACTGAGAGACCATCAGTAACATGGAGTACCATCACAGCCTCACACACATTTACACAGGCTCTGACCTTACTCAGGAATTACTAACCTCATCACACACAGTGACTACACAACACTGAGAGACCATCAGTAACATGGAGTACCATCACATCCTCACACACACTTATACAGGCTCTGACCTTACTCAGGAAATACTAGCCTCATTACTCGCAGTGAGTACACAAGACTGAGAAACCATCAGTAACATGGAGTACCATAACAGCCTCACACACACTTACACAGGCTCTGACCTTACTCAGGAATTACTAACATCATCACATGCAGTGACTACACAAGACTGAGACACCATCCGTAACATGGAGCACCATCACATCCTCACACACACTTACACAGGCTCTGACCTTACTCAGGAATTACTAACCTCATCACACGCAGTGATTACACAAGACTGAGAGACCATCCGTAACATGGAGCACCATCACATCCTCACACACACTTACACAGGCTCTGACCTTACTCAGGAATTACTAACCTCATCACACGCAGTGATTACACAAGACTGAGAGACCATCAGTAACATGGAGTACCATCACAGCCTCACACACAATTACACAGGCTCTGACCTTACTCAGGAATTACTAACCTCATCACACACAGTGATTACACAAGACTGAGAGACCATCAGTAACATGGAGTACCATCACAGCCTCACACACAATTACACAGGCTCTGACCTTACTCAGTAATTACTATCCTCATCACACACAGTGACTACACAAGACTGAGACACCATCAGTAACATGGAGTACCATCACAGCCTCACACACACTTACACAGGCTCTGCCCTTACTCAGGAATCACTAACCTCATCACACGCAGTGATTACACAAGACTGAGATAACATCAGTAACATGGAGTACCATCACAGCCTCACACACACTTACACAGGCTATGACCTTACTCAGGAATTACTAACCTCATCACACACAGTGATTACACAAAACTGAGAGACCATCAGTAACATGGAGTACCATCACAGCCTCACACACACTTACACAGGCTCTGACCTTACTCAGGAATTACTAACCTCATTACACACAGTGAGTACAAAAGACTGAGAAACCATCAGTAACATGGAGTACCATCACAGCCTCACACACACTTACATAGGCTCTGACCTTACTCAGGAATTACTAACCTCATCACACACAGTGATTACACAAGACTGAGATATCATCTGTAACATGGAGTACCATCGCATCCTCACACACACTTACACAGGCTCTGACCTTACTCAGGAATTACTAACCTCATCACACACAGTGACTACATAAGACTGAGACACCATCAGTAACATGGAGTGCCATCACAGCCTCACACACACTTACACAGGGTCTGACCTTACTCAGGAATTACTAACCTCATCACACGCAGTGATTACACAAGACTGAGACATCATCAGTAACATGGAGTACCATCACATCCTCACACACACTTACACAGGCTCTGACCTTACTCAGGAATGACTAACCTCATCACACGCAGTGATTATACAAGACTGAGAAACCATCAGTAACATGGAGTACCATCACAGCCTCACACACACTTACACAGGCTCTGACCTTACTCAGGAATTACTAACCACATCACACACAGTGATTACACAAGACTGAGATACCATCAGTAACATGGGGTACCATCGCATCCTCACACACACTTACACAGGCTCTGACCTTACTCAGGAATTACTAACCTCATCACACACAGTGACTACACAAGACTGAGACACCATCAGTAACATGGAGTACCATCACAGCCTCACACACACTTACACAGGGTCTGACCTTACTCAGAAATTAGTAACCTCATCACACGCAGTGATTACAAAAGACTGAGGGACCATTAGTAACATGGAGTACCATTACAGCCTCACTCACACTTACACAGGCTCTGACCTTACTCAGGAATCACTAACCTCATCACACGCAGTGACTACACAAGACTGAGATAACATCAGTACTATGGAGTACCATCACAGCCTCATACTTACTTACACAGGGTCTGACCTTATTCAGGAATCACTAACCTCATCACACACAGTGATTACACAAGACTGAGATAACATCAGTAACATGGAGTACCATCACAGCCTCACACACACTTACACAGGCTCTGACCTTACTCAGGAATTACTAACCTCATCACACACAGTGATTACACAAGACTGAGAGACCATCAGTAACATGGAGTACCATCACAGCCTCACACACACTTACACAGGCTCTGACCTTACTCAGGAATTATTAACCTCATTACACACAGTGAGTACAAAAGACTGAGAAACCATCAGTAACATGGAGTACCATCACAGCCTCACACACACTTACATAGGCTCTGACCTTACTCAGGAATTACTAACCTCATCACACACAGTGATTACACAAGACTGAGATATCATCTGTAACATGGAGTACCATCGCATCCTCACACACACTTACACAGGCTCTGACCTTACTCAGGAATTACTAACCTCATCACACACAGTGACTACAGAAGACTGAGACACCATCAGTAACATGGAGTGCCATCACAGCCTCACACACACTTACACAGGGTCTGACCTTACTCAGGAATTACTAACCTCATCACACGCAGTGATTACACAAGACTGAGACATCATCAGTAACATGGAGTACCATCACATCCTCACACACACTTACACAGGCTCTGACCTTACTCAGGAATGACTAACCTCATCACACGCAGTGATTATACAAGACTGAGAAACCATCAGTAACATGGAGTACCATCACAGCCTCACACACACTTACACAGGCTCTGACCTTACTCAGGAATTACTAACCACATCACACACAGTGATTACACAAGACTGAGATACCATCAGTAACATGGGGTACCATCGCATCCTCACACACACTTACACAGGCTCTGACCTTACTCAGGAATTACTAACCTCATCACACACAGTGACTACACAAGACTGAGACACCATCAGTAACATGGAGTACCATCACAGCCTCACACACACTTACACAGGGTCTGACCTTACTCAGAAATTAGTAACCTCATCACACGCAGTGATTACACAAGACTGAGGGACCATTAGTAACATGGAGTACCATCACAGCCTCACTCACACTTACACAGGCTCTGACCTTACTCAGGAATCACTAACCTCATCACACGCAGTGACTACACAAGACTGAGATAACATCAGTACTATGGAGTACCATCACAGCCTCATACTTACTTACACAGGGTCTGACCTTATTCAGGAATCACTAACCTCATCACACGCAGTGATTACACAAGACTGAGATAACATCAGTAACATGGAGTACCATCACAGCCTCACACACACTTACACAGGCTCTGACCTTACTCAGGAATTACTAACCTCATCGCACACAGTGATTACACAAGACTGAGAGACCATCAGTAACATGGAGTACCATCACAGCCTCACACACACTTACACAGGCTCTGACCTTACTCAGGAATTACTAACCTCATTACACACAGTGAGTACAAAAGACTGAGAAACCATCAGTAACATGGAGTACCATCACAGCCTCACACACACTTACATAGGCTCTGACCTTACTCAGGAATTACTAACCTCATCACACACAGTGATTACACAAGACTGAGATATCATCTGTAACATGGAGTACCATCGCATCCTCACACACACTTACACAGGCTCTGACCTTACTCAGGAATTACTAACCTCATCACACACAGTGACTACAGAAGACTGAGACACCATCAGTAACATGGAGTGCCATCACAGCCTCACACACACTTACACAGGGTCTGACCTTACTCAGGAATTACTAACCTCATCACACGCAGTGATTACACAAGACTGAGACATCATCAGTAACATGGAGTACCATCACATCCTCACACACACTTACACAGGCACTGACCTTACTCAGGAATGACTAACCTCATCACACGCAGTGATTATACAAGACTGAGAAACCATCAGTAACATGGAGTACCATCACAGCCTCACACACACTTACACAGGCTCTGACCTTACTCAGGAATTACTAACCACATCACACACAGTGATTACACAAGACTGAGATACCATCAGTAACATGGGGTACCATCGCATCCTCACACACACTTACACAGGCTCTGACCTTACTCAGGAATTACTAACCTCATCACACACAGTGAATACACAAGACTGAGACACCATCAGTAACATGGGGTACCATCGCATCCTCACACACACTTACACAGGGTCTGACCTTACTCAGAAATTAGTATCCTCATCACATGCAGTGATTACACAAGACTGAGGGACCATTAGTAACATGGAGTACCATCACAGCCTCACTCACACTTACACAGGCTCTGACCTTACTCAGGAATTACTAACCTCATCACACACAGTGATTACACAAGACTGAGAGACCATCAGTAACATGGAGTACCATCACAGCCTCACACACACTTACACAGGCTCTGACCTTACTCAGGAATCACTAACCTCATCATACGCAGTGACTGCACAAGACTGAGATAACATCAGTACTATGGAGTACCATCACAGCCTCATACTTACTTACACAGGGTCTGACCTTACTCAGGAATTACTAACCTCATCACACACAGTGATTACACAAGACTGAGAGACCATTAGTAACATGGAGTACCATCACAGCCTCACACACACTTACACATGCTCTGACCTTACTCAGGAATTACTAACCTCATCACACACAGTGATTTCACAGGACTGAGAAACCATCGGTAACATGGAGTACCATCACCGCCTCACACGCACTTACACAGGCTCTGATCTTACTCAGGAATTACTAACCTCATCACACACAGTGACTACACAGGACTGAGATACCATCAGTAACATGGAGTACCATCGCATCGTCACACACACTTACACAGGCTCTGACCTTACTCAGTAATTACTAACCTCATCACACACAGTGACTACACAAGACTGAGATAACATCAGTAACATGGAGTACCATCACATCCTCACACACACTTACACAGGCTCTGACCTTACTCAGGAATGACTAACCTCATCACACGCAGTGATTATACAAGACTGAGAAACCATCGGTAACATGGAGTACCATCACCGCCTCACACGCACTTACACAGGCTCTGATCTTACTCAGGAATTACTAACCTCATCACACACAGTGACTACACAGGACTGAGATACCATCAGTAACATGGAGTACCATCGCATCCTCACACACACTTACACAGGCTCTGACCTTACTCAGTAATTACTAACCTCATCACACACAGTGACTACACAAGACTGAGATAACATCAGTAACATGGAGTACCATCACAGCCTCACACACACTTACACAGGCTCTGACCTTACTCAGGAATTACTAACCTCATCACACACAGTGATTACACAAGACTGAGATATCATCTGTAACATGGAGTACCATCGCATCCTCACACACACTTACACAGGCTCTGACCTTACTCAGGAATTACTAACCTCATCACACACAGTGACTACAGAAGACTGAGACACCATCAGTAACATGGAGTGCCATCACAGCCTCACACACACTTACACAGGGTCTGACCTTACTCAGGAATTACTAACCTCATCACACGCAGTGATTACACAAGACTGAGACATCATCAGTAACATGGAGTACCATCACATCCTCACACACACTTACACAGGCTCTGACCTTACTCAGGAATGACTAACCTCATCACACGCAGTGATTATACAAGACTGAGAAACCATCAGTAACATGGAGTACCATCACAGCCTCACACACACTTACACAGGCTCTGACCTTACTCAGGAATTACTAACCACATCACACACAGTGATTACACAAGACTGAGATACCATCAGTAACATGGGGTACCATCGCATCCTCACACACACTTACACAGGCTCTGACCTTACTCAGGAATTACTAACCTCATCACACACAGTGACTACACAAGACTGAGACACCATCAGTAACATGGAGTACCATCACAGCCTCACACACACTTACACAGGGTCTGACCTTACTCAGAAATTAGTAACCTCATCACACGCAGTGATTACACAAGAGTGAGGGACCATTAGTAACATGGAGTACCATCACAGCCTCACTCACACTTACACAGGCTCTGACCTTACTCAGGAATCACTAACCTCATCACACGCAGTGACTACACAAGACTGAGATAACATCAGTACTATGGAGTACCATCACAGCCTCATACTTACTTACACAGGGTCTGACCTTATTCAGGAATCACTAACCTCATCACACGCAGTGATTACACAAGACTGAGATAACATCAGTAACATGGAGTACCATCACAGCCTCACACACACTTACACAGGCTCTGACCTTACTCAGGAATTACTAACCTCATCACACACAGTGATTACACAAGACTGAGAGACCATCAGTAACATGGAGTACCATCACAGCCTCACACACACTTACACAGGCTCTGACCTTACTCAGGAATTACTAACCTCATTACACACAGTGAGTACAAAAGACTGAGAAACCATCAGTAACATGGAGTACCATCACAGCCTCACACACACTTACATAGGCTCTGACCTTACTCAGGAATTACTAACCTCATCACACACAGTGATTACACAAGACTGAGATATCATCTGTAACATGGAGTACCATCGCATCCTCACACACACTTACACAGGCTCTGACCTTACTCAGGAATTACTAACCTCATCACACACAGTGACTACAGAAGACTGAGACACCATCAGTAACATGGAGTGCCATCACAGCCTCACACACACTTACACAGGGTCTGACCTTACTCAGGAATTACTAACCTCATCACACGCAGTGATTACACAAGACTGAGACATCATCAGTAACATGGAGTACCATCACATCCTCACACACACTTACACAGGCACTGACCTTACTCAGGAATGACTAACCTCATCACACGCAGTGATTATACAAGACTGAGAAACCATCAGTAACATGGAGTACCATCACAGCCTCACACACACTTACACAGGCTCTGACCTTACTCAGGAATTACTAACCACATCACACACAGTGATTACACAAGACTGAGATACCATCAGTAACATGGGGTACCATCGCATCCTCACACACACTTACACAGGCTCTGACCTTACTCAGGAATTACTAACCTCATCACACACAGTGAATACACAAGACTGAGACACCATCAGTAACATGGGGTACCATCGCATCCTCACACACACTTACACAGGGTCTGACCTTACTCAGAAATTAGTATCCTCATCACACGCAGTGATTACACAAGACTGAGGGACCATTAGTAACATGGAGTACCATCACAGCCTCACTCACACTTACACAGGCTCTGACCTTACTCAGGAATTACTAACCTCATCACACACAGTGATTACACAAGACTGAGAGACCATCAGTAACATGGAGTACCATCACAGCCTCACACACACTTACACAGGCTCTGACCTTACTCAGGAATCACTAACCTCATCATACGCAGTGACTGCACAAGACTGAGATAACATCAGTACTATGGAGTACCATCACAGCCTCATACTTACTTACACAGGGTCTGACCTTACTCAGGAATTACTAACCTCATCACACACAGTGATTACACAAGACTGAGAGACCATTAGTAACATGGAGTACCATCACAGCCTCACACACACTTACACATGCTCTGACCTTACTCAGGAATTACTAACCTCATCACACACAGTGATTTCACAGGACTGAGAAACCATCGGTAACATGGAGTACCATCACCGCCTCACACGCACTTACACAGGCTCTGATCTTACTCAGGAATTACTAACCTCATCACACACAGTGACTACACAGGACTGAGATACCATCAGTAACATGGAGTACCATCGCATCGTCACACACACTTACACAGGCTCTGACCTTACTCAGTAATTACTAACCTCATCACACACAGTGACTACACAAGACTGAGATAACATCAGTAACATGGAGTACCATCACATCCTCACACACACTTACACAGGCTCTGACCTTACTCAGGAATGACTAACCTCATAACACGCAGTGATTATACAAGACTGAGAAACCATCGGTAACATGGAGTACCATCACCGCCTCACACGCACTTACACAGGCTCTGATCTTACTCAGGAATTACTAACCTCATCACACACAGTGACTACACAGGACTGAGATACCATCAGTAACATGGAGTACCATCGCATCCTCACACACACTTACACAGGCTCTGACCTTACTCAGTAATTACTAACCTCATCACACACAGTGACTACACAAGACTGAGATAACATCAGTAACATGGAGTACCATCACAGCCTCACACACACTTACACAGGCTCTGACCTTACTCAGGAATTACTAACCTCATCACACACAGTGAGTACACAAGACTGAGAAACCATCGGTAACATGGAGTACCATCACAGCCTCACACGCACTTGCACAGGCTCTGAACTTACTCAGGAATTACTAAAGTCATCACACACAGTGACTACACAGGACTGAGATACCATCAGTAACATGGAGTACCATCGCATCCTCACACACAGTTACACAGGCTCTGACCTTACTCAGTAATTACTAACCTCATCACACACAGTGACTACACAAGACAGAGACACCATCAGTAACATGGAGTACCATCACAGCCTCACACACACTTAGACAGGATCTGACCTTACTCAGAAATTACTAACCTCATCACATGCAGTGATTACACAAGACTGAGACACCATCAGTAACATGGAGTACCATCACAGCCTCACACACACTTACACAGGCTCTGACCTTACTCAGGAATTGCTAACCTCATTACACACAGTGAGTACACAAGACTGAGAAACCATCAGTAACATAGAGCACCATTACTGCCTCACACACACTTACACAGGCTCTGACCTTACTCTTGAATTACTAACCTCATCACAAGCTGGGACTACACAAGACTGAGACACCATCAGTAACATGGAGTACCATCACAGCCTCACACACACTTACACAGGCTCTGACCTTACTCAGGAATTACTAACCTCATCACACACAGGACTGAGATACCATCAGTAACATGGAGTACCATCACAGCATCACACACACTTACACAGGCTCTGATCTTACTCAGGAATTACTAACCTCATCACACACAGTGACTACACAAGACTGAGATACCATCAGTAACTTGGAATACCATCGCATCCTCACACACACTTACACAGGCCCTGACCTTCCCACGGAATTACTAACCTCATCACACACAGTGACTACACAAGACTGAGACACCATCAGTAACATGGAGTACCATCACAGCCTCACACACACTTACAAAGGGTCTGACCTTACTCAGGAATTACTAACCTCATCACACGCAGTGATTACACAAGACTGAGAGACCATTAGGAACATGGAGTACCATCACAGCCTCACACACACTTACACAGGCTCTGACCTTACTCAGAAATTACTAACCTCATCACACACAGTGATTACACAAGGCTGAGAGACCATCAGTAACATGGAGTACCATCACAGCCTCACACACACTTACACAGGCTCTGACCTTACTCAGGAATCACTAACCTCATCACACGCAGTGACTACACAAGACTGAGATAACATCAGTAACATGGAGTACCATCACAGCCTCACACACACTTACACAGGCTCTGACCTTACTCAGGAATTACTAACCTCATCACACGCAGTGACTACACAAGACTGAGACACCATCAGTAACATGGAGTACCATCACATCCTCACACACACTTACACAGGCTCTGACCTTACTCAGGAATTACTAACCTCATCACACACAGACTACACAAGACTGAGAAACCATCGGTAACATGGAGTACCATCACAGCCTCACACGCACTTACACAGGCTCTGACCTTACTCAGGAATTACTAACTTCATCACACACAGTGACTACACAGGACTGAGATACCATCAGTAACATGGAGTACCATCGCATCCTCACACACACTTACACATGCTCTGACCTTACTCAGGAATTACTAACCTCATTACACACAGTGAGTACACAAGACTGAGAAACCATCAGTAACATGGAGTACCATTACAGCCTCACACACACTTACACAGGCTCTGACCTTACTCTTGAATTACTAACCTCATCACAAGCAGGGACTACACAAGACTGAGACACCATCAGTAACATGGAGTACCATCACAGCCTCACACACACTTACACAGGCTCTGACCTTACTCAGGAATTACTAACCTCATCACACACAGGACTGAGATACCATCAGAAACATGGAGTACCATTACAGCCTCACACACACTTACACAGGCTCTGATCTTACTCAGGAATTACTAACCTCATCACACACAGTGACTACACAAGAATGAGATACCATCAGTAACATGGAATACCTTCGCATCCTCACACACACTTATACAGGCTCTGACCTTACTCAGGAACTACTAACCTCATCACACACAGTGACTACACTAGACTGAGACACCATCAGTAACATGGAGTACCATCACAGCCTCACACACACTTACACAGGGTCTGACCTTACTCAGGAATTACTAACCTCATCACACACAGTGATTACACAAGACTGAGAGACCATCAGTAACATGGAGTACCATCACAGCCTCACACACACTTACACAGGCTCTGACCTTACTCAGGAATTACTAACCTCATCACACACAGTGATTACACAAGACTGAGACACCATCAGTAACATGGAGTACCATCACAGCCTCACACACACTTACACATGGTCTGACCTTACTCAGGAATTACTAACCTCATCACACACAGTGATTACACAAGACTGAGAAACCATCAGTAACATGGAGTACCATCAAAGCCTCACACACACTTACACAGGCTCTGACCTTACTCAGGAATTACTAACCTCATCACACGCAGTGAATACACAAGACTGAGATACCATCAGTAACATGGAGTACCATCACAGCCTCACACACTTACACAGGCTCTGAACTAACTTAGGAATTACTAACCTCATCACACACAGTGACTACACAAGACTGAGAAACCATCAGTAACATGGAGTACCATCACAGCCTCATACAAACTTACACAGGCTCTGACCTTACTCAGGAACTACTAACCTCATCACACGCAGTGATTACACAAGACTGAGAAACCATCAGTAACATGGAGTACCAGCACATCCTCACACACTTACACAGGCTCTGACCTTACTCAGGAATTACTAACCTCATCACACACAGTGAATACACAATCCTGAGAGACCATCAATAACATGGAGTACCATCATATCCTCACACACACTTACACAGGCTCTGACCTTACTCAGGAATTACTAACCTCATCACACTCAGTGATTACACAAGACTGAGACACCATCAGTAACATGGAGTACCATCACAGACTCACACACACTTACACAGGCTCTGACCTTAGTCAGGAATTACTAACCTCATCACACACAGTGATTACACAAGACTGAGAAACCATCAGTAAAATGGAGTACCATCACAGCCTCACACACACTTACACAGGTTCTGACCTTACTCAGGAACTACTAACCTCATCACATATACTGATTACACAAGACTGAGACACCATCAGTAACAAGGAGTACCATCGCAGCATCACGCACACTTACACAGGCTCTGACCTTACTCAGAAATTACTAACCTCATCACACACAGTGATTACACAAGGCTGAGAGACCATCAGTAACATGGAGTACCATCACAGCCTCACACACACTTACACAGGCTCTGACCTTACTCAGGAATCACTAACCTCATCACACGCAGTGACTACACAAGACTGAGATAACATCAGTAACATGGAGTACCATCACAGCCTCACACACACTTACACAGGCTCTGACCTTACTCAGGAATTACTAACCTCATCACACGCAGTGACTACACAAGACTGAGACACCATTAGTAACATGGAGTACCATCACATCCTCACACACACTTACACAGGCTCTGACCTTACTCAGGAATTACTAACCTCATCACACACAGACTACACAAGACTGAGAAACCATCAGTAACATGGAGTACCATCAAAGCCTCACACACACTTACACAGGCTCTGACCTTACTCAGGAATTACTAACCTCATCACACGCAGTGAATACACAAGACTGAGATACCATCAGTAACATGGAGTACCATCACAGCCTCACACACTTACACAGGCTCTGAACTAACTTAGGAATTACTAACCTCATCACACACAGTGACTACACAAGACTGAGAAACCATCAGTAACATGGAGTACCATCACAGCCTCATACAAACTTACACAGGCTCTGACCTTACTCAGGAACTACTAACCTCATCACACGCAGTGATTACACAAGACTGAGAAACCATCAGTAACATGGAGTACCAGCACATCCTCACACACTTACACAGGCTCTGACCTTACTCAGGAATTACTAACCTCATCACACACAGTGAATACACAATCCTGAGAGACCATCAATAACATGGAGTACCATCATATCCTCACACACACTTACACAGGCTCTGACCTTACTCAGGAATTACTAACCTCATCACACTCAGTGATTACACAAGACTGAGACACCATCAGTAACATGGAGTACCATCACAGACTCACACACACTTACACAGGCTCTGACCTTAGTCAGGAATTACTAACCTCATCACACACAGTGATTACACAAGACTGAGAAACCATCAGTAAAATGGAGTACCATCACAGCCTCACACACACTTACACAGGTTCTGACCTTACTCAGGAACTACTAACCTCATCACATATACTGATTACACAAGACTGAGACACCATCAGTAACAAGGAGTACCATCGCAGCATCACGCACACTTACACAGGCTCTGACCTTTCTCAGGAATTACTAACCTCATCACACACAGTGATTACACAAGACTGAGACACCATCAGTAACAAGGAGTACCAACACATCCTCACACACACTTACACAGACTCTGACCTAACTCAGGAATTACTAACCTCATAACACACAGTGATTACACAAGACTGAGATATCATCAGTAACATGGAGTACCATCACATCCTCACAAACACTTACACAGGCTATGACCTTACTGAGGAATTACTAACTTCATCACACACAGTGATTACACAAGACTAGGAAACCGTCAGTAACAAAAAGTACCATCACAGCCTCACACACACTTACACACGCTCTGACCTTACACAGGAACTACTAACCTCATCACATATACTGATTACACAAGACTGAGACACCATTAGTAACATGGAGTACCATCACATCCTCACACACACTTACACAGCTCTGACCTTACTCAGGAATTACTAACCTCATCACACACAGTGATTACAGAAGTCTCAGATACCATCAGTAACATGGAGTACCATCGCATCCTCACACACACTTACACAGGCTCTGACCTTACTCAGGAATTACTAACCTCATTACACACAGTGAGTACACAAGCCTGAGAAACCATCAGTAACATGGAGTACCATTACAGCCTCACACACACTTACACAGGCTCTGACCTTACTCTTGAATTACTAACCTCATCACAAGCAGGGACTACACAAGACTGAGACACCATCAGTAACATGGAGTACCATCACAGCCTCACACACACTTACACAGGCTCTGACCTTACTCAGGAATTACTAACCTCATCACACACAGGACTGAGATACCATCAGTAACATGGAGTACCATCACAGCCTCACACACACTTACACAGGCTCTGATCTTAATCAGGAATTACTAACCTCATCACACACAGTGACTACACAAGAATGAGATACCATCAGTAACATGGAATACCATCGCATCCTCACACACACTTACACAGGCTCTGACCTTACTCAGGAATTACTAACCTCATCACACACAGTGACTACACAAGACTGAGACACCATCAGTAACATGGAGTACCATCACAGCCTCACACACACTTACACAGGGTCTGACCTTACTCAGGAATTACTAACCTCATCACACACAGTGATTACACAAGACTGAGAGACCATCAGTAACATGGAGTACCATAACAGCCTCACACACACTTACACAGGCTCTGACCTTACTCAGGAATTACTAACCTCATCACACACAGTGATTACACAAGACTGATAGACCATCAGTAACATGGAGTACCATCACAGCCTCACACACACTTACACAGGGTCTGCCCTTACTCAGGAATCACTAACCTCATCACACACAGTGACTTCACAAGACTGAGATACCATCAGTAACATGGAATACCATTGCATCCTCACACACACTTACACAGGCTCTGACCTTACTCAGGAATTACTAACCTCATCACACAGTGACTACACAAGACTGAGACACCATCAGTAACATGGAGTACCATCACAGCCTAACACACACTTACACAGGGTCTGACCTTACTCAGGAATTACTAACCTCATCACACACAGTGATTACACAAGACTGAGAGACCATCAGTAACATGGAGTACAATCAAAGCCTCACACACACTTACACAGGCTCTGACCTTACTCTGGAATTACTAACCTCATCACACGCAGTGAATACACAAGACTGAGATACCATCAGTAACATGGAGTACCATCACAGCCTCACACACTTACACAGGCTCTGAACTTACTTAGGAATCACTAACCTCATCACACACAGTGACTACACAAGACTGAGAAACCATCAGTAACATGGAGTACCATCACAGCCTCATACAAACTTACACAGGCTCTGACCTTACTCAGGAACTACTAACCTCATCACACGCAGTGATTACACAAGACTGAGAAACCATCAGTAACATGGAGTACCAGCACATCCTCACACACTTACACAGGCTCTGACCTTACTCAGGAATTACTAACCTCATCACACACACACACAGTGAATACATAATCCTGAGAGACCATCAATAACATGGAGTACCATCATATCCTCACACACACTTACACAGGCTCTGACCTTACTCAGGAATTACTAACCTCATCACACTCAGTGATTACACAAGACTGAGACACCATCAGTAACATGGAGTACCATCACAGACTCACACACACTTACACAGGCTCTGACCTTAGTCAGGAATTACTAACCTCATCACACACAGTGATTACACAAGACTGAGAAACCATCAGTAAAATGGAGTACCATCACAGCCTCACACACACTTACACAGGCTCTGACCTTACTCAGGAACTACTAACCTCATCACATATACTGATTACACAAGACTGAGATACCATCAGTAACATGGAGTACCATCACATCCTCACACACACTTACACAGCTCTGACCTTACTCAGGAATTACTAACCTCGTCACACACATTGATTACAGAAGACTGAGATACCATCAGTAACATGGAGTACCATCACAGCCTCACACACACTTACACAGGCTCTGACCTTACTCCGGAATTACTAACCTCATCACACACAGTGACTACACAAGACTAAGATACCATCAGTAACATGGAGTACCATTACAGCCTCACACACACTTATACAGGCTCTGACCTTAGTCAGAAATTACTAATCTCATCGCACACAGTGATTACACAAGACTGAGAAACCATAAGTAACATGGAGTACCATCACAGCCTCACACACACTTACACAGGTTCTGACCTTACTCAGGAACTACTAACCTCATCACATATACTGATTACACAAGACTGAGACACCATCAGTAACATGGAGTACCATCGCAGCATCACGCACACTTACACAGGCTCTGACCTTACTCAGGAATTACTAACCTCTTCACACACAGTGATTACACAAGACTGAGACACCATCAGTAACATGGAGTACCATCACATCCTCACAAACACTTACACAGGCTATGACCTTACTGAGGAATTACTAACTTCATCACACACAGTGATTACACAAGACTAGGAAACCGTCAGTAACAAAAAGTACCATCACAGCCTCACACACACTTACACACGCTCTGACCTTACACAGGAACTACTAACCTCATCACATATACTGATTACACAAGACTGAGACACCATTAGAAACATGGAGTACCATCACATCCTCACACACACTTACACAGCTCTGACCTTACTCAGGAATTACTAACCTCATCACACACAGTGATTACAGAAGTCTGAGATACCATCAGTAACATGGAGTAGCATCACAGCCTCACACACACTTACACAGGCTATCACCTTACTCAGGAATTACAAACCTCATCACACGCAGTGATTACACAAGACTGAGAGATCATCAGAAACATGGAGTACCATCACAGCCTCACACACACTTACACAGGCTCTGACCTTACTCAGGATTCACTAACCTCATCACACGCAGTGATTACACAATACTGAGATAACATCAGTAAGATGCAGTACCATCACAGCCTCACACACACTTACACAGGCTCTGACCTTACTCAGGAATTACTAACCTCATCACACACAGTGATTACACAACACTGAGATATCATCAGTAACATGGAGAACCAGAACATCCTCAAACACACTTACACAGGCTCTGACCTTACTCAGGAATTACTAAAAACATCACACACAGTGATTACACAAGACTGAGAAACCATCAGTAACAAGAAGTACCATCACAGCCTCACACACACTTACACAGGCTCTGAACTTACTCAGGAACTACTAACCTCGTCACATATACTGATTACACAAGACTGAGATACCATCAGTAACATGGAGTACCATCACATCCTCACACACACTTACACAGGGTTTGACCTTACTCAGGAATTACTAACCTCATCACATGCAGTGATTACACAAGACTGAGATACCATCAGTAACATGGAGTACCATCACAGCCTCACACACACTTACACAGGCTCTGACCTCACTCAGGAATCACTAACCTCATCACACGCAGTGATTACACAATACTGAGATAACATCAGTAACATGGAGTACCATCACAGCCTCACACACACTTACACAGGCACTGACCTTACTCAGGAATTACTAACCTCACCACACACAGTGATTTCACAACACTGAGATATCATCAGTAACATGGAGTACCAGAACATCCTCAAACACACTTACACAGGCTCTGACCTTACTCAGGAATTACTAAAAACATCACACACAGTGATTACACAAGACTGAGAAACCATCAGTAACATGGAGTACCATCACAGCCACACACACACTTACACAGGCTCTGACCTTACTCAGGAATCACTAACCTCATCACACACAGTGACTTCACAAGACTGAGATACCATCAGTAACATGGAATACCATTGCATCCTCACACACACTTACACAGGGTCTGACCTTACTCAGGAATTACTAACCTCATCACACACAGTGATTACACAAGACTGAGAGACCATCAGTAACATGGAGTACCATCAAAGCCTCACACACACTTACACAGGCTCTGACCTTACTCAGGAATTACAAACCTCATCACACGCAGTGAATACACAAGACTGAGATACCATCAGTAACATGGAGTACCATCACAGCCTCACACACTTACACAGGCTCTGAACTTACTTTGGAATCACTAACCTCATCACACACAGTGACTACACAAGACTGAGAAACCATCAGTAACATGGAGTACCATCACAGCCTCATACAAACTTACACAGGCTCTGACCTTACTCAGGAACTACTAACCTCATCACACGCAGTGATTACACAAGACTGAGAAACCATCAGTAACATGGAGTACCAGCACATCCTCACACACTTACACAGGCTCTGACCTTACTCAGGAATTACTAACCTCATCACACACAGTGAATACATAATCCTGAGAGACCATCAATAACATGGAGTACCATCATATCCTCACACACACTTACACAGGCTCTGACCTTACTCAGGAATTACTAACCTCATCACACTCAGTGATTACACAAGACTGAGACACCATCAGTAACATGGAGTACCATCACAGACTCACACACACTTACACAGGCTCTGACCTTAGTCAGGAATTACTAACCTCATCACACACAGTGATTACACAAGACTGAGAAACCATCAGTAAAATGGAGTACCATCACAGCCTCACACACACTTACACAGGCTCTGACCTTACTCAGGAACTACTAACCTCATCACATATACTGTTTACACAAGACTGAGATACCATCAGTAACATGGAGTACCATCACATCCTCACACACACTTACACAGCTCTGACCTTACTCAGGAATTACTAACCTCGTCACACACATTGATTACAGAAGACTGAGATACCATCAGTAACATGGAGTACCATCACAGCCTCACACACACTTACACAGGCTCGGACCTTACTCCGGAATTACTAACCTCATCACACACAGTGACTACACAAGACTAAGATACCATCAGTAACATGGAGTACCATTACAGCCTCACACACACTTATACAGGCTCTGACCTTAGTCAGAAATTACTAATCTCATCGCACACAGTGATTACACAAGACTGAGAAACCATAAGTAACATGGAGTACCATCACAGCCTCACACACACTTACACAGGCTCTGACCTTACTCAGGAACTACTAACCTCATCACATATACTGATTACACAAGACTGAGACACCATCAGTAACAAGGAGTACCATCGCAGCATCACGCACACATACACAGGCTCTGATCTTACTCAGGAATTACTAACCTCATCACACACAGTGATTACACAAGACTGAGACACCATCAGTTACATGGAGTACCAACACATCCTCACACACACTTACACAGACTCTGACCTAACTCAGGAATTACTAACCTCATAACACACAGTGATTACACAAGACTGAGATATCATCAGTAACATGGAGTACCATCACATCCTCACAAACACTTACACAGGCTATGACCTTACTGAGGAATTACTAACTTCATCACACACAGTGATTACACAAGACTAGGAAACCGTCAGTAACAAAAAGTACCATCACAACCTCACACACACTTACACACGCTCTGACCTTACACAGGAACTACTAACCTCATCACATATACTGATTACACAAGACTGAGACACCATTAGTAACATGGAGTACCATCACATCCTCACACACACTTACACAGCTCTGACCTTACTCAGGAATTACTAACCTCATCACACACAGTGATTACAGAAGTCTGAGATACCATCAGTAACATAGAGTACCATCACAGCCTCACACACACTTACACAGGCTATCACCTTACTCAGGAATTACAAACCTCATCACACGCAGTGATTACACAAGACTGAGAGATCATCAGAAATATGGAGTACCATCACAGCCTCACACACACTTACACAGGCTCTGACCTTACTCAGGAATTACTAACCTCATCACACACAGTGATTACACAACACTGAGATATCATCAGTAACATGGAGTACCAGAACATCCTCAAACACACTTACACAGGCTCTGACCTTACTCAGGAATTACTAAAAACATCACACACAGTGATTACACAAGACTGAGAAACCATCAGTAACATGAAGTACCATCACAGCCTCACACACACTTACACAGGCTCTGAACTTACTCAGGAACTACTAACCTCGTCACATATACTGATTACACAAGACTGAGATACCATCAGTAACAGGGAGTACCATCACATCCTCACACACACTTACACAGGCACTGACCTTACTCAGGAACTACTAACCTCATCACATATACTGATTACACAAGACTGAGATACCATCAGTAACATGGAGTACCATCACATCCTCACACACACTTACACAGGGTTTGACCTTACTCAGGAATTACTAACCTCATCACATGCAGTTATTACACAAGACTGAGATACCATCAGTAACATGGAGTACCATCACAGCCTCACACACACTTACACAGGCTCTGACCTTACTCAGGAATCACTAACCTCATCACACGCAGTGATTACACAATACTGAGATAACATCAGTAACATGGAGTACCATCACAGCCTCACACACACTTACACAGGCACTGACCTTTCTCAGGAATTACTAACCTCATCACACACAGTGATTTCACAACACTGAGATATCATCAGTAACATGGAGTACCAGAACATCCTCAAACACACTTACACAGGCTCTGACCTTACTCAGGAATTACTAAAAACATCACACACAGTGATTACACAAGACTGAGAAACCATCAGTAACATGGAGTACTATCACAGCCTCACACACACTTACACAGGCTCTGACCTAACTCAGGAACTACTAACCTCATCACATATACTGATTACACAAGACTGAGATACCATCAGTAACATGGAGTACCATCACATTCTCACACACACTTACACAGGCTCTGACCTTACTCAGGAATTACTAACCTCATCACACGCAGTGATTGCACAAGATTGAGAAACCATCAGTAACATGGAGTACCATCACAGCCTCACACACACTTACACAGGCTCTGACCTTACTCAGGAATTACTAACCTCATCACACGCAGTGATTACACAAGACTGAGAGACCATCAGTAACATGGAGTACCATCGCATCCTCACACACACTTACACAGGCTCTGACCTTACTCAGGAATTACTAACCTCATCACACACAGTGACTACACAAGACTGAGACTCCATCAGTAACATGGAGTACCATCACAGCCTCACACACTTACACAGGCTCTGACCTTACTCAGGAATTACTAACCTCATCGCACACAGTGACTACACAAGACTGAGACACCATCAATAAGAGTACCTTCACAGCCTCACACACACTTACACTGGGTTTGACCTTACTCAGGAATTACTAACCTCATCACATGCCGCGATTACACAAGACTGAGATACCATCAGTAACATGGAGTACCATCGCATCCTCACACACACTTACACAGGGTCTGCCCTTACTCAGGAATTACTAACCTCATCACATGCAGTGACTACACAAGACTGAGACACCATCAGTAACATGGAGTACCATCACAGCCTCACACACATTTACACAGGCTCTGACCTTACTCAGGAATTACTAACCTCATCACACACAGTGACTACACAAGACTGAGAGACCATCAGTAACATGGAGTACCATCACATCCTCACACACACTTATACAGGCTCTGACCTTACTCAGGAATTACTAGCCTCATTACTCACAGTGAGTACACAAGACTGAGAAACCATCAGTAACATGGAGTACCATCACAGCCTCACACACACTTACACAGGCTCTGACCTTACTCAGGAATTACTAACCTCATCACATGCAGTGACTACACAAGACTGAGACACCATCCGTACATGGAGCACCATCACATCCTCACACACACTTACACAGGCTCTGACCTTACTCAGGAATTACTAACCTCATCACACACAGTGATTACACAAGACTGAGATATCATCAGTAACATGGAGTACCATCGCATCCTCACACACACTTACACAGGCTCTGACCTTACTCAGGAATTTCTAACCTCATCACACACAGTGATTACACAAGACTGAGAGACCATCAGTAACATGGAGTACCATCACAGCCTCACACACACTTACACAGGCTCTGACCTTACTCAGGAATTACTAACCTCATTACACACAGTGAGTACAAAAGACTGAGAAACCATCAGTAACATGGAGCACCATCACAGCCTCACACACACTTACATAGGCTCTGACCTTACTCAGGAATTACTAACCTCATCACACACAGTGATTACACAAGACTGAGATATCATCTGTAACATGGAGTACCATCGCATCCTCACATACACTTACACAGGCTCTGACCTTACTTAGGAATTACTAACCTCATCACACACAGTGACTACAGAAGACTGAGACACCATCAGTAACATGGAGTGCCATCACAGCCTCACACACACTTACACAGGGTCTGACCTTACTCAGGAATTACTAACCTCATCACACGCAGTGATTACACAAGACTGAGACATCATCAGTAACATGGAGTACCATCACATCCTCACACACACTTACACAGGCTCTTACCTTACTCAGGAATGACTAAACTCATCACACGCAGTGATTATACAAGACTGAGAAACCATCAGTAACATGGAGTACCATCACAGCCTCACACACACTTACACAGGCTCTGACCTTACTCAGGAATTACTAACCACATCACACACAGTGATTACACAAGACTGAGATACCATCAGTAACATGGGGTACCATCGCATCCTCACACACACTTACACAGGCTCTGACCTTACTCAGGAATTACTAACCTCATCACACACAGTGACTACACATGACTGAGGCACCATAAGTAACATGGAGTACCATCACAGCCTCACACACACTTACACAGGGTCTGACCTTACTCAGGAATTAGTAACCTCATCACACGCAGTGATTACACAAGACTGAGGGACCATTAGTAACATGGAGTACCATCACAGCCTCACACACACTTACACAGGCTCTGACCTTACTCAGGAATTACTAACCTCATCACACACAGTGATTACACAAGACTGAGAGACCATCAGTAACATGGAGTACCATCACAGCCTCACACACACTTACACAGGCTCTGACCTTACTCAGGAATCACTAACCTCATCAGACGCAGTGACTACACAAGACTGAGATAACATCAGTACTATGGAGTACCATCACAGCCTCATACTTACTTACACAGGGTCTGACCTTACTCAGGAATTACTAACCTCATCACACACAGTGATTACACAAGACTGAGAGACCATTAGTAGCATGGAGTACCATCACAGCCTCACACACACTTACACATGCTCTGACCTTACTCAGGAATTACTAACCTCATCACACACAGTGATTTCACAGGACTGAGAAACCATCGGTAACATGGAGTACCATCACAGCCTCACACGCACTTACACAGGCTCTGATCTTACTCAGGAATTACTAACCTCATCACACACAGTGACTACACAGGACTGAGATACCATCAGTAACATGGAGTACCATCGCATCCTCACACACACTTACACAGGCTCTGACCTTACTCAGTAATTACTAACCTCATCACACACAGTGACTACACAAGACTGAGATAACATCAGTAACATGGAGTACCATCACAGCCTCACACACACTTACACAGGCTCTGACCTTACTCAGGAATTACTAACCTCATCACACGCAGTGACTACACAAGACTGAGACACCATCAGTAACATGGAGTACCATCACATCCTCACACACACTTACACAGGCTCTGACCTTACTCAGGAATTACTAACCTCATCACACACAGTGAGTACACAAGTCTGAGAAACCATCGGTAACATGGAGTACCATCACAGCCTCACATGCACTTGCACAGGCTCTGATCTTACTCAGGAATTACTAACCTCATCACACACAGTGACTACACAGGACTGAGATACCATCAGTAACATGGAGTACCATCTTATCCTCACACACACTTACACAGGCTCTGACCTTACTCAGTAATTACTAACCTCATCACACACAGTGACTACACAAGACAGAGACACCATCAGTAACATGGAGTACCATCACAGCCTCACACACACTTACACAGGGTCTGACCTTACTCAGAAATTACTAACCTCATCACATGCAGTGATTACACAAGACTGAGACACCATCAGTAACATGGAGTACCATCACGGCCTCACACACACTTACACAGGCTCTGACCTTACTCAGGAATTGCTAACCTCATTACACACAGTGAGTACACAAGACTGAGAAACCATCAGTAACATGGAGTACCATTACAGCCTCACACACACTTACACAGGCTCTGACCTTACTCTTGAATTACTAACCTCATCACAAGCAGGGACTACACAAGACTGAGACACCATCAGTAACATGGAGTACAATCACAGCCTCACACACACTTACACAGGCTCTGACCTTACTCAGAAATTACTAACCTCATCAGACACAGGACTGAGATACCATCAGTAACATGGAGTACCATCACAGCCTCACACACACTTACACAGGCTCTGATCTTACTCAGGAATTACTAACCTTATCACACACAGTGACTACACAAGACTGAGATACCATCAGTAACATGGAATACCATCGCATCCTCACACACACTTACACAGGCTCTGACCTTACTCAGGAATTACTAACCTCATCACACACAGTGACTACACAAGACTGAGACACCATCAGTAACATGGGGTACCATCACAGCCTCACACACACTTACACAGGGTCTGACCTTACTCAGGAATTACTAACCTCATCACACACAGTGATTACACAAGACTGAGAGATCATTAGTAACATGGAGTACCATCACAGCCTCACACACACTTACACAGGCTCTGACCTTACTCTTGAATTACTAACCTCATCACAAGCAGGGACTACACAAGACTGAGACACCATCAGTAACATGGAGTACCATCACAGCCTCACACACACTTACACAGGGTCTGACCTTACTCAGGAATTACTAACCTCATCACACACAGTGATTACACAAGACTGAGAGACCATCAGTAACATGGAGTACCATCACAGCCTCACACACACTTACACAGGCTCTGACCTTACTCAGGAATTGCTAACCTCATCACACACAGTGATTACACAAGACTGAGAGACCATCAGTAACATGGAGTACCATCACAGCCTCACACACACTTACACAGGCTCTGACCTTACTCTGGAATCACTAACCTCATCACACACAGTGACTACACAAGACTGAGAGACCATCAGTAACATGGAGTACCATCACAGCCTCACATACACTTACACAGGCTCTGACCTTACTCAGGAATCACTAACCTCATCACACGCAGTGACTACACAAGACTGAGATACCATCAGTAACATAGGGTACCATCGCATCCTCACACACACTTACACAGGCTCTGACCTTACTCAGGAATTACTAACCTCATCACACACAGTGATTACACAAGACTGAGACACCATCAGTAACATGGAGTACCATCACAGCCTCACACACACTTACACAGGGTCTGACCTTACTCAGGAATTACTAACCTCATCACACACAGTTATTACACAAGACTGAGAGACCATTAGTAACATGGAGTACCATCACAGCCTCACACACACTTACACAGGCTCTGACCTTACTCAGGCATTACTAACCTCATCACACACAGTGATTACACAAGACTGAGAGACCATCAGTAACATGGAGTACCTTCACAGCCTCACACACACTTACACAGGCTCTGACCTTACTCAGGAATCACTAACCTCATCACACGCAGTGACTACACAAGACTGAGATAACATCAGTAACATGGAGTACCATCACAGCCTCACACACACTTACACAGGCTCTGACCTTACTCAGGAATTACTAACCTCATCACACGCAGTGACTACACCAGACTGAGACACCATCAGTAACATGGAGTACCATCACATCCTCACACACACTTACACAGGCTCTGACCTTACTCAGGAATTACTAACCTCATCACACACAGTGACTACACAAGACTGAGACACCATCAGTAACATGGAGTACCATCACAGCCTCACACACACTTACACAGGGTCTGACCTTACTCAGGACCTACTAACCTCATCACACACAGTGATTACACAAGACTGAGAGACCATTAGTAACATGGAGTACCATCACAGCCTCACACACACTTACACAGCCTCTGACCTTACTCAGGAATTACTAACCTCATCACACACAGAGATTACACAAGGCTGAGAGACCATCAGTAACATGGAGTACCATCACAGCCTCACACACACTTACACAGGCTCTGACCTTACTCAGGAAAAACTAACCTCATCACACGCAGTGACTACATAAGACTGAGATAACATCAGTAACATGGAGTACCATCTCAGCCTCACACACACTTACACAGGCTCTGACCTTACTCAGGAATTACTAACCTCATCACACGCAGTGACTACACAAGACTGAGACACCATCAGTAACGTGGAGTACCATCACATCCTCACACACACTTACACAGGCTCTGACCTTACTCAGGAATTACTATCCTCATCACACACAGTGACTACACAAGACTGAGAAACCATCGGTAACATGGAGTACCATCACAGCCTCACACGCACTTACACAGGCTCTGACCTTACTCTGGAATTACTAACCTCATCACACACAGTGACTACACAGGACTGAGATACCATCAGTAACATGGAGTACCATCGCATCCTCACACACACTTACACAGGCTCTGACCTTACTCAGGAATTACTAACCTCATTACACACAGTGAGTACACAAGACTGAGAAACCATCAGTAACATGGAGTACCATTACAGCCTCACACACACTTACAAAGGCTCTGACCTTACTCTTGAATTACTAACCTCATCACAAGCAGGGACTACACAAGACTGAGACACCATCAGTAACAAGGAGTACCATCACAGCCTCACACACACTTACACAGGCTCTGACCTTACTCAGGAATTACTAACCTCTTCACACACAGGACTGAGATACCATCAGTAACATGGAGTACCATCACAGCCTCACACACACTTACACAGGCTCTGATCTTACTCAGGAATTTCTAACCTCATCACACACAGTGACTACACAAGACTGAGATACCATCAGTAACATGGAATACCATCGCATCCTCACACACACTTACACAGGCTCTGACCTTACTCAGGAATTACTAACCTCATCACACACAGTGACTACACAAGACTGAGACACCATCAGTAACATGGAGTACCATCACAGCCTCACACACACTTACACAGGGTCTGACCTTACTCAGGAATTACTAACCTCATCACACACAGTGATTACACAAGACTGAGAGACCATCAGTAACATGGAGTACCATCACAGCCTCACACACACTCACACAGGCTCTGACCTTACTCAGGAATTACTAACCTCATCACACACAGTGATTACACAAGACTGAGAGACCATCTGTAACATGGAGTACCATCACAGCCTCACACACACTTACACAGGCTCTGACCTTACTCAGGAATCACTAACCTCATCACACGCAGTGACTACACAAGACTGAGATACCATCAGTAACATGGGGTACCATCGCATCCTCACACACACTTACACAGGCTCTGACCTTACTCAGGAATTACTAACCTCATCACACACAGTGATTACACAAGACTGAGACACCATCAGTAACATGGAGTACCATCACAGCCTCACACACACTTACACAGGGTCTGACCTTACTCAGGAATTACTAACCTCATCACACACAGTGATTACACAAGACTGAGAGACCATTAGTAAAATGGAGTACCATCACAGCCTCACACACACTTACACAGGCTCTGACCTTACTCAGGAATTACTAACCTCATCACACACAGTGATTACACAAGACTGAGAGACCATCAGTAACATGGAGTACCATCACAGCCTCACACACACTTACACAGGCACTGACCTTACTCAGGAATTACTAACCTCATCACACACAGTGACTACACAGGACTGAGATACCATCAGTAACATGGAGTACCATCGCATCCTCACACACACTTACACAGGCTCTGACCTTACTCAGTAATTACTAACCTCATCACACACAGTGACTACACAAGACAGAGACACCATCAGTAACATGGAGTACCATCACAGCCTCACACACACTTACACAGGGTCTGACCTTACTCAGGAATTACTAACCTCATCACACGCAGTGATTACACAAGACTGAGAGACCATTAGTAACATGGAGTACCATCACAGCCTCACACACACTTACACAGGCTCTGACCTTACTCAGGAATTACTAACCTCATCACACGCAATGATTACACAAGACTGAGATATCATCAGTAACATGGAGTACCATCACAGCCTCACACACACTTACACAGGCTCTGACCTTACTCTTGAATTACTAACCTCATCACAAGCAGGGACTACACAAGACTGAGACACCATCACTAACATGGAGTACCATCACAGCCTCACACACACTTACACAGGCTCTGACCTTACTCAGGAATTACTAACCTCATTACACACAGTGAGTACACAAGACTGAGAAACCATCAGTAACATGGAGTACCATCACAGCCTCACACACACTTACACAGGGTCTGACCTTACTCAGGACCTACTAACCTCATCACACACAGTGATTACACAAGACTGAGAGACCATTAGTAACATGGAGTACCATCACAGCCTCACACACACTTACACAGCCTCTGACCTTACTCAGGAATTACTAACCTCATCACACACAGAGATTACACAAGGCTGAGAGACCATCAGTAACATGGAGTACCATCACAGCCTCACACACACTTACACAGGCTCTGACCTTACTCAGGAAAAACTAACCTCATCACACGCAGTGACTACATAAGACTGAGATAACATCAGTAACATGGAGTACCATCTCAGCCTCACACACACTTACACAGGCTCTGACCTTACTCAGGAATTACTAACCTCATCACACGCAGTGACTACACAAGACTGAGACACCATCAGTAACGTGGAGTACCATCACATCCTCACACACACTTACACAGGCTCTGACCTTACTCAGGAATTACTATCCTCATCACACACAGTGACTACACAAGACTGAGAAACCATCGGTAACATGGAGTACCATCACAGCCTCACACGCACTTACACAGGCTCTGACCTTACTCTGGAATTACTAACCTCATCACACACAGTGACTACACAGGACTGAGATACCATCAGTAACATGGAGTACCATCGCATCCTCACACACACTTACACAGGCTCTGACCTTACTCAGGAATTACTAACCTCATTACACACAGTGAGTACACAAGACTGAGAAACCATCAGTAACATGGAGTACCATTACAGCCTCACACACACTTACAAAGGCTCTGACCTTACTCTTGAATTACTAACCTCATCACAAGCAGGGACTACACAAGACTGAGACACCATCAGTAACAAGGAGTACCATCACAGCCTCACACACACTTACACAGGCTCTGACCTTACTCAGGAATTACTAACCTCTTCACACACAGGACTGAGATACCATCAGTAACATGGAGTACCATCACAGCCTCACACACACTTACACAGGCTCTGATCTTACTCAGGAATTTCTAACCTCATCACACACAGTGACTACACAAGACTGAGATACCATCAGTAACATGGAATACCATCGCATCCTCACACACACTTACACAGGCTCTGACCTTACTCAGGAATTACTAACCTCATCACACACAGTGACTACACAAGACTGAGACACCATCAGTAACATGGAGTACCATCACAGCCTCACACACACTTACACAGGGTCTGACCTTACTCAGGAATTACTAACCTCATCACACACAGTGATTACACAAGACTGAGAGACCATCAGTAACATGGAGTACCATCACAGCCTCACACACACTCACACAGGCTCTGACCTTACTCAGGAATTACTAACCTCATCACACACAGTGATTACACAAGACTGAGAGACCATCTGTAACATGGAGTACCATCACAGCCTCACACACACTTACACAGGCTCTGACCTTACTCAGGAATCACTAACCTCATCACACGCAGTGACTACACAAGACTGAGATACCATCAGTAACATGGGGTACCATCGCATCCTCACACACACTTACACAGGCTCTGACCTTACTCAGGAATTACTAACCTCATCACACACAGTGATTACACAAGACTGAGACACCATCAGTAACATGGAGTACCATCACAGCCTCACACACACTTACACAGGGTCTGACCTTACTCAGGAATTACTAACCTCATCACACACAGTGATTACACAAGACTGAGAGACCATTAGTAAAATGGAGTACCATCACAGCCTCACACACACTTACACAGGCTCTGACCTTACTCAGGAATTACTAACCTCATCACACACAGTGATTACACAAGACTGAGAGACCATCAGTAACATGGAGTACCATCACAGCCTCACACACACTTACACAGGCACTGACCTTACTCAGGAATTACTAACCTCATCACACACAGTGACTACACAGGACTGAGATACCATCAGTAACATGGAGTACCATCGCATCCTCACACACACTTACACAGGCTCTGACCTTACTCAGTAATTACTAACCTCATCACACACAGTGACTACACAAGACAGAGACACCATCAGTAACATGGAGTACCATCACAGCCTCACACACACTTACACAGGGTCTGACCTTACTCAGGAATTACTAACCTCATCACACGCAGTGATTACACAAGACTGAGAGACCATTAGTAACATGGAGTACCATCACAGCCTCACACACACTTACACAGGCTCTGACCTTACTCAGGAATTACTAACCTCATCACACGCAATGATTACACAAGACTGAGATATCATCAGTAACATGGAGTACCATCACAGCCTCACACACACTTACACAGGCTCTGACCTTACTCTTGAATTACTAACCTCATCACAAGCAGGGACTACACAAGACTGAGACACCATCACTAACATGGAGTACCATCACAGCCTCACACACACTTACACAGGCTCTGACCTTACTCAGGAATTACTAACCTCATTACACACAGTGAGTACACAAGACTGAGAAACCATCAGTAACATGGAGTACCATCACAGCCTCACACACACTTACACAGGCTCTGACCTTACTCAGGAATTACTAACCCCATCACACACAGTGATTACACAAGACTGAGATACCATCAGTAACATGGAGTACCATCACAGCCTCACACACACTTATACAGGCTCTGACCTTACTCAGGAATTACTAACCTCATCACACACAGTGACTACACAAGACTGAGATACCATCAGTAACATGGAGTGCCATCACAGCCTCACACACACTTACACAGGCTCTGACCTTACTCAGGAATTACTAACCTCATCACACACAGTGATTACACAAGACTGAGAGACTATCAGTAACATGGAGTACCATCACAGCCTCACACACACTTACACAGGCTCTGACCTTACTCAGGAATTACTAACCTCATCACACACAGTGATTACACAAGACTGAGAGACCATCTGTAACATGGAGTACCATCACAGCCTCACACACACTTACACAGGCTCTGACCTTACTCAGGAATCACTAACCTCATCACACGCAGTGACTACACAAGACTGAGATACCATCAGTAACATGGGGTACCATCGCATCCTCACACACACTTACACAGGCTCTGACCTTACTCAGGAATTACTAACCTCATCACACACAGTGATTACACAAGACTGAGACACCATCAGTAACATGGAGTACCATCACAGCCTCACACACACTTACACAGGGTCTGACCTTACTCAGGAATTACTAACCTCATCACACACAGTGATTACACAAGACTGAGAGACCATTAGTAAAATGGAGTACCATCACAGCCTCACACACACTTACACAGGCTCTGACCTTACTCAGGAATTACTAACCTCATCACACACAGTGATTACACAAGACTGAGAGACCATCAGTAACATGGAGTACCATCACAGCCTCACACACACTTACACAGGCACTGACCTTACTCAGGAATTACTAACCTCATCACACACAGTGACTACACAGGACTGAGATACCATCAGTAACATGGAGTACCATCGAATCCTCACACACACTTACACAGGCTCTGACCTTACTCAGTAATTACTAACCTCATCACACACAGTGACTACACAAGACAGAGACACCATCAGTAACATGGAGTACCATCACAGCCTCACACACACTTACACAGGGTCTGACCTTACTCAGGAATTACTAACCTCATCACACGCAGTGATTACACAAGACTGAGAGACCATTAGTAACATGGAGTACCATCACAGCCTCACACACACTTACACAGGCTCTGACCTTACTCAGGAATTACTAACCTCATCACACACAGTGATTACACAAGACTGAGAGAACATCAGTAACATGGAGTACCATCACAGCCTCACACACACTTACACAGGCTCTGACCTTACTCAGGAATTACTAACCTCATTACACACAGTGAGTACACAAGACTGAGAAACCATCAGTAACATGGAGTACCATCACAGCCTCACACACACTTACACAGGCTCTGATCTTACTCAGGAATTACTAACCTCATCACACGCAATGATTACACAAGACTGAGATATCATCAGTAACATGGAGTACCATCACAGCCTCACACACACTTACACAGGCTCTGACCTTACTCTTGAATTACTAACCTCATCACAAGCAGGGACTACACAAGACTGAGACACCATCACTAACATGGAGTACCATCACAGCCTCACACACACTTACACAGGCTCTGACCTTACTCAGGAATTACTAACCTCATTACACACAGTGAGTACACAAGACTGAGAAACCATCAGTAACATGGAGTACCATCACAGCCTCACACACACTTACACAGGCTCTGACCTTACTCAGGAATTACTAACCCCATCACACACAGTGATTACACAAGACTGAGATACCATCAGTAACATGGAGTACCATCACAGCCTCACACAAACTTATACAGGCTCTGACCTTACTCAGGAATTACTAACCTCATCACACACAGTGACTACACAAGACTGAGATACCATCAGTAACATGGAGTGCCATCACAGCCTCACACACACTTACACAGGCTCTGACCTTACTCAGGAATTACTAACCTCATCACACACAGTGACTACACAAGACTGAGATACCATCAGTAACATGGAGTACCATCACAGCCTCACACACACTTACACAGGCTCTGACCTTACTCAGGAATTACTAACCTCATCACACACAGTGACTACACAAGACTGAGAAAACATCAGTAACATGGAGTACCATCACATCCTCACACACACTTACACAGGCTCTGACCTTTCTCAGGAGTTACTAACCTCATCACACACAGTGATTACACAAGACTGAGATACCATCAGTAACATGGAGTACCATCACATCCTCACACACACTTACACAGGCTCTGACCTTACTCTTGAATTTCTAACCTCATCACACACAGTGACTACACAAGACTGAGATACCATCAGTAACATGGAGTACCATCACATCCTCACACACACTTACACAGGCTCTGATCTTACTCAGGAATTACTAACCTCATCACACACAGTGACTACACAAGACTGAGATACCATCAGTAACATGGAATACCATCGCATCCTCACACACACTTACACAGGCTCTGACCTTACTCAGGAATTACTAACCTCATCACACACAGTGACTACACAAGACTGAGACACCATCAGTAACATGGAGTACCATCACAGCCTCACACACACTTACACAGGGTCTGACCTTACTCAGGAATTACTAACCTCATCACACACAGTGATTACACAAGACTGAGAGACCATCAGTAACATGGAGTACCATCACAGCCTCACACACACTTACACAGGCTCTGACCTTACTCAGGAATTACTAACCTCATCACACACAGTGATTACACAAGACTGAGAGACCATCAGTAACATGGAGTACCATCACAGCCTCACACACACTTACACAGGCTCTGACCTTCCTCAGGAATCACTAACCTCATCACACGCAGTGACTACACAAGACTGAGATACCATCAGTAACATGGGGTACCATCGCATCCTCACACACACTTACACAGGCTCTGACCTTACTCAGGAATTACTAACCTCATCACACACAGTGATTACACAAGACTGAGACACCATCAGTAACATGGAGTACCATCACAGCCTCACACACACTTACACAGGGTCTGACCTTACTCAGGAATTACTAACCTCATCACACACAGTGATTACACAAGACTGAGAGACTATTAGTAAAATGGAGTACCATCACAGCCTCACACACACTTACACAGGCTCTGACCTTACTCAGGAATTACTAACCTCATCACACACTGTGATTAAACAAGACTGAGAGACCATCAGTAACATGGAGTACCATCACAGCCTCACACACACTTACACAGGCTCTGACCTTACTCAGGAATCACTAACCTCATCACACGCAGTGACTACACAAGACTGAGATAACATCAGTAACATGGAGTACCATCACAGCCTCACACACACTTACACAGGCTCTGACCTTACTCAGGAATTACTAACCTCATCACACACAGTGACTACACAAGACTGAGAAACCATCGGTAACATGGAGTACCATCACAGCCTCACACGCATTTACACAGGCACTGACCTTACTCAGGAATTACTAACCTCATCACACACAGTGACTACACAGGACTGAGATACCATCAGTAACATGGAGTACCATCGCATCCTCACACACACTTACACAGGCTCTGACCTTACTCAGTAATTACTAACCTCATCACACACAGTGACTACACAAGACAGAGACACCATCAGTAACATGGAGTACCATCACAGCCTCACACACACTTACACAGGGTCTGACCTTACTCAGGAATTACTAACCTCATCACACGCAGTGATTACACAAGACTGAGAGACCATTAGTAACATGGAGTACCATCACAGCCTCACACACACTTACACAGGCTCTGACCTTACTCAGGAATTACTAACCTCATCACACACAGTGATTACACAAGACTGAGAGAACATCAGTAACATGGAGTACCATCACAGCCTCACACACACTTACACAGGCTCTGACCTTACTCAGGAATTACTAACCTCATTACACACAGTGAGTACACAAGACTGAGAAACCATCAGTAACATGGAGTACCATCACAGCCTCACACACACTTACACAGGCTCTGATCTTACTCTGGAATTACTAACCTCATCACACGCAATGATTACACAAGACTGAGATATCATCAGTAACATGGAGTACCATCACAGCCTCACACACACTTACACAGGCTCTGACCTTACTCTTGAATTACTAACCTCATCACAAGCAGGGACTACACAAGACTGAGACACCATCAGTAACATGGAGTACCATCACAGCCTCACACACACTTACACAGGCTCTGACCTTACTCAGGAATTACTAACCTCATTACACACAGTGAGTACACAAGACTGAGAAACCATCAGTAACATGGAGTACTATCACAGCCTCACACACACTTACACAGGCTCTGACCTTACTCAGGAATTACTAACCCCATCACACACAGTGATTACACAAGACTGAGATACCATCAGTAACATGGAGTACCATCACAGCCTCACACACACTTATACAGGCTCTGACCTTACTCAGGAATTACTAATCTCATCACACACAGTGACTACACAAGACTGAGATACCATCAGTAACATGGAGTACCATCACAGCCTCACACACACTTACACAGGCTCTGACCTTACTCAGGAATTACTAACCTCATCACACACAGTGACTACACAAGACTGAGATACCATCAGTAACATGGAGTACCATCACAGCCTCACACACACTTACACAGGCTCTGACCTTACTCAGGAATTACTAACCTCATCACACACAGTGACTACACAAGACTGAGAAAACATCAGTAACATGGAGTACCATCACAGCCTCACACACACTTACACAGGCTCTGACCTTACTCAGGAGTTACTAACCTCATCACACACAGTGATTACACAAGACTGAGATACCATCAGTAACATGGAGTACATCCTCACACACACTTACACAGGCTCTGACCTTACTCTTGAATTTCTAACCTCATCACACACAGTGACTACACAAGACTGAGATACCATCAGTAACATGGAGTACCATCACATCCTCACACACACTTACACAGGCTCTGACCTTACTCAGTAATTTCTAACCTCATCACACACAGTGACTACACAAGACTGAGAGACCATCAGTAACATGGAGTACCATCACAGCCTCACACACACTTACACAGGCTCTGACCTTACTCAGGAATTACTAACCTCATCACACACAGTGACTACACAAGACTGAGGTACCATCAGTAACATGGAGTACCATCACATCCTCACTCACACTTACACAGGCTCTGACCTTACTCAGGAGTTACTAACCTCATCACACACAGTGATTACACAAGACTGAGATACCATCAGTAACATGGAGTATCATCACATCCTCACACACACTTACACAGGCTCTGACCTTACTCAGGAATTACTAACCTCATCACACACAGTGACTACACAAGACTGAGATACCATCAGTAACATGGAGTACCATCACAGCCTCACACACACTTACACAGGCTCTGACCTTACTCAGGAATTACTAACCTCATCACACACAGTGATTACACAAGACTGAGATACCATCAGTAACATGGAGTACCATCACATCCTCACACACACTTACACAGGCTCTGACCTTACTCAGGAATTACTAACAACCACGCACGCTATGAGACAGAAGTACTGACAGACAAATGTGCTGCTTACACAGTAAATGAATACACTGATCCCTTTTTACTTTTTTGGTAATATTGCAACATTAAATAGTATTTAAATGCTTTATTAAGTGAAAGAAATAGCAATACAGGTATATGAATTGACGTGAGACTGGCATATGAATGTAAAAGCTGTACTTGCCTTTTTCAGTACAGTATCATCACGTAGGCAACAGCCAGGGTCCGACTAGCCCACAGGGGTACAGGGGAAACCCAGAGTGGGCCCCACTGCCTGAGGGCCCACCCCCTCCTTAGGGATCAGGTCCAGACTGTACACTTCTATTATATTGCACAGGACTTTGGTGTATTTTCTACAATGTATTGCTGTTATTAGTCTGGTACATTATTACGCATTCACTATTTACCATATCTCTATTTTTTAAGGGGCCCAGACCCAATTTGCAGGCTGGTCACACCCCTAAGTATGGGCCCCAAGCACTGCATTCCCCTGGTGGGCCCTTCACGCCCCAGTCCGACACTGGCAACAGCTATGGGGATCATCTAAAAATGGCACCACATATACTGACGTTGGACTGGTCATAAAACATATTACCCTATTTGCAATACATACACATACATATACATATACTACAGTGTCCACAACAAATATGTACAGTAAAACATTAAAAAAATATAGAAATATAGTTAGTTAAATCTCCTGCCGATGCCGGTCTACCTGTTACCGAGGCGTTGTCTGTGGCTCAGGATGACGGGAAGGCCACGCTCAGTGGTCAGCAGGACACGCCACCCCGAGCAGCAGCCACCCAGCATTGTGGACTTCCGGCGCCTCAGGATCAGTCACCTGGCCGGCCGGCTTCCTCGGAGTTGAGCTCATCCTCCTCGGCTGCTGAGCGTGGTGGGGTGGCCGCCAGTGGCACATATATGATGTCATGTATTGTGATGTCACATGGTGCTACCATTTCCGGTGGTTCAGCTGGCAGTGACTGGGGGTGACGGTGACGGGAGTGGCAGCCCACCAGGGTTTCAGTGGTCAGGGCATCAGACAGCCAAGGACCATCAGCAGGGGTAGTTTAAGAGAGGAGGGGGCCATGTGCAGGCTCCCTCCTCTCTGGCAGTGCAGTAGACTCTGGCTCTATGCACATGCGCTGGTCTCCGGGAACATGGCGCCCATGCTATGCCCACCGCACTGTTCTCCTGATGATTTCTGTCTGCAGCGATGGCCAATGAGATGTAAGTATAATTATATGAGTATAGTGTATGCATTGTGGGCCCTCCTGGACCCAGGGGCCCGTGTGTATGGCACATTATAGATATGCCAATGGTCAGCAGGCTGTGGGCCTATTTTGATGGGTGGCCTTGAGGTGCAGTTCCTCTCACCCCATTGTAAATCCGGTCTGGGGGAAACGCAATTCACTTTGAATGACGTTATCGTGGCAACGCCCCCTCAGCATACTGCTATTACTCGACAAACCTGGAGGAATTGGGCTAAGAAGCGGGTAAACCGATTGCCAAGGTTGCTCTTACTGGTCCTGGCACCATTAACCATATGGTGCAGAAGAGAAAAGTGCGACAAAACACATTTTATTACTATACTAATCTCTAGTCTGTCCGTCCACCCCGTCATATTAACGGCCCCATTTCACTGTGTAGTCACAATATTACTTGTAGTGGCTGATGGTTACAGTGGTGTCAGACTGGCACCTGGAATGCTCTGCCACTGTGCAGTAAGATGGCCCTGGGCAGATGCCGGGTGTGCCCGTGCAGTAAGATGGCCCTGGGCAGATGCCGGGTGTGCCCGTGCAGTAAGATGGCCCTGGGCAGATGCCGGGTGTGCCCGTGCAGTAAGATGGCCCTGGGCAGATGCCGGGTGTGCCCGTGCAGTAAGATGGCGCTGGGCAGATGCCGGGTGTGCCCGTGCAGTAAGATGGCCCTGGGCAGATGCCGGGTGTGCCCGTGCAGTAAGATGGTGCTGGGCAGATGCCGGGTGCGCCCGTGCAGTAAGATGGCCCTGGGCAGATGCCGGGTGCGCCCATGCAGTAAGATGGCCCTGGGCAGATGCCGAGTGTGTCCGTGCAGTAAGATGGCCCTGGGCAGATGCCGGGTGCGCCCGTGTAGTAAGATGGCCCTGGGCAGATGCCGGGTGTGCCTGTGTAGTAAGATGGCCCTGGGCAGATGCCGGGTGCGCCCGTGCAGTAAGATGGCCCTGGGCAGATGCCGGGTGTGCCCGTGCAGTAAGATGGCCCTGGGCAGATGTCGGGTGTGCCCGTGCAGTAAGATGGCCCTGAGCAGATGCCTGGTGTGCCCGTGCAGTAAGATGGCCCTGGGCAGATGCCGGGTGTGCCCGTGCAGTAAGATGGCCCTGGGCAGATGCCGGGTGTGCCTGTGCAGTAAGATGGCCTGGGCAGATGCTGGGTGTGCCCGTGCATCTGCCCAGGGCCTGTGCCCTTGCATCTGTACTCAGGGATATCGTTAGGGATAATGGGACCAAGACTTGCTGATTACATCAGAGGAAAGCAGCCTGTAGTTATCCAGCTGAACTACAACTCCCAGCATCTGTGATGTTAGCTGGGCCTACTGGAAGTTATTTGTCAACAACAGGTGGTGTGCTTCAGGTTACCTCAGCCTGCTTTACGCACTGTTTGCACCATGTAAATATGTATGTATATGAGAAAAATATACACAATTTTGTTTTTGTATTAAACGTTTTTGCACTTTATTGCACATATCCTGGCAGGAAGACGCTCTGTGCTGCTGCTGCTGCTGCTGCTGCTGCTCATATTTGCCCACCCCATCAACTTGGTGCTTCAGAATTTTCTTTAAAAAAATGAAAGGGGGTATGCAGGAGATGCTGTCTGTGACCATTACAATTTCTGGACATTCATAAACCATGACATTAAAAATGTCAGACAGCAATGCCCCAACCAGCACATAATGCAAAGAAAAGAGGTGCAGGATGGAATTGTCCTTGGATCCTCCCACCCACCCTAATGTTGTACATATGTAACAGGATATTCACAGTGTAACAAACCAATCACTTCAGCAACAGGGACTGACACTTGTGGCTGAAATGATTGGTTTGTTTGGACCCCCACAAAGCAAGCTGCCAATGCGCAGTGGACATTGGTGGCAATGATGCCAAACACTAACTGGCTTTACAACCACATTAGATTTGATGTCATCATCTTCATCGTCATCCCCATCAGTGTGTACATCCTCTTCTTCTTCACACATTATTAATTTGTCCCCGCTGGAATCCACCATTACAGACGCCTCTGTATTTTTTTTACTTAATTGCTGGTAAAGGTCTTCCTCATGGAATTTGTAATTTATTTTAATGAACATCATCTTTTCCACATTTTGGGGAAGTAACCTCCTACGCCAATCACTGACAAGATTCCCGGCTGCGCTGAAAACTATTTCAGAGTACACACTGGAGGGTGGGCAACTTAAGTACAGCAAAGCCAGTTTGTGTAAGGGCCTCCAAATTTCCTCTTTGCGATCACAATGAATTAGCATACTATCGCAGTAAGACTGCATGCCTAATCGCTATTGCATTCGCAGTTGCGTTCCTTGAAGAATCAGTTCCTATGTTACACAAACATTTAATTTCAGCTCTTCAGTAGCATCCTATAAAACAATTGGGTTAAACACATGAAAAGGCATCAACATAACAAGTAACTTCAACCTGGCCTTCTCAGAAGATTCTTTAGCAATAGTTACTTTACTGATAGGGGCCAAGGTCACACATTTCACAAAGACCGAAAAAAAAAGAACAATATTTTTATTGTTTGTGTAGCACACTTTGAGGGTGTCACCACCCTTTCACAGGCTTTCCATTTACACTAGGGGTGTGCACCGGCCACTTTTCGTGTTTTGTGTTTTGGTTTTGGATCTGGATCTTTCTTCGTGTTTTGGATCTGGATTGGTTTTGCCAAAACCACCCTTCCGTGTTTTGGGTTCTGTATTTTTGTGAAAAAAAGCATAAAAACAGCTAAAATCACAGAATTTGAAGGTTTTTCTGCTCCTATGCTATTATTAACCTCAATAACCTTAATTTCCACTCATTTCCAGTCTATTCTGAACACCTCACACCTCACAATAGTGTTTTTATGTCCAAAAGGTTGCACCGAGGTAGCTGGATGACTATGCTAAGCGACACGAGTGGGCGGCACAAACACGTGACCCATCTAGGCGTGAAACTGCAGTGGCAGACAGGATGGCAGTTTGAAAAACTAGGCCCCAAACTGTACATAATGCAAAGAAAAAAAAGAGGTGCAAGATGGAATTGTCCTTGGGCCCTCCCACCCACCCTTATGTTGTATAAACAGGACATGCACACTTTAACAAACCAATCATTTCAGCGCCAGGGTCTGCCACACAACTGTGGCTGAAATGATTGGTTCGTTTGGGCCCCCACAAAACAAGCTGGCAATTAATGTGTCCCTGCACAAACTGGCTCTACGGAGGCAAGATGTCATCCTCATCCTCCTCATCCACCGATTCCTCACCCTCTTCAGTGTGTACATCCTCATCCTCACAGAGTATTAATTCGTCCCCGCTGGAACCACAGGTCCCTCTGTACGTTCTGGAGGCTGGTCTCCCTGGAAGAGTTGATAATTCATTTTATGAACATCATATTCTCCACATTTTGTGGAAGCAACCTCCTACGCCTTTTGCTGACAAGGTTCCCGGCTGCACTAAACACTCTTTCGGAGTACACACTGGAGGGGGGGCAACTCAGGTAAAATAGAGCCAGTTTGTACAGGGACCTCCAAATTGCTTCTTTTTCCTGCCAGTACAGGTACGGACTGTCTGACATGCCTACTTGGATGCTGTCACCGATGTAATCCTTTAACAGACAGACGCACGCTTGTCGCTGCTGCTTTGAGGATGCAAGTGCGGCTACAGCCCACACAATTCACAAAGACAGAAAAAAAAAAAATAATATTTTTATTGTTTGTGGAGCGCACTTTGAGGGTTACACCACCCTTTAACAGACAGACGCACGCTTGTCGCTGCTGCTTTGAGGATGCAAGTGCGGCTACAGCCCACACAATTCACAAAGACAGAAAAAAGAAGAAGAATATTTTTATTGTTTGTGTAGCACACTTTGAGGGTGTCACCACCCTTTAACAGACAGACGCACGCTTGTCGCTGCTGCTTTAAGGATGCAGGTGCGGCTACAGCCCACACATTTCACAAAGACCGAAAAAAAAGAACAATATTTTAATTGTGTAGCACACTTTGAGGGTGTCACCACCCTTTAACAGACAGACGCACGCTTGTCGCTGCTGCTTTGAAGACAGTATCATATGCAGTGACAGTAGACTTGTCAGAAATTGTTGGCACGTCCTTCAGTCCGGACAAGATGTCCAAACCAGCCCTTGACTTATGACACAGGCGCACGCTTGTCGCTGCTACTATGTTGATGCACGTGCGGCTACATCGCACACAAGTCACAAACACATAAAAAAAATAGTTTTTTATTTTTTGGAGCACTTTGAGAGTTACACCACCCTTTAACAGACAGACGCACGCTTGTCGCTGCTGCTTTGAGGATGCAAGTGCGGCTACAGCCCACACAATTCACAAAGACAGAAAAAAAAAGAACAATATTTTTATTGTTTGTGGAGCGCACTTTGAGGGTTACACCACCCTTTAACAGACAGACGCACACTTGTCGCTGCTGCTTTGAGGATGCAAGTGCGGCTACAACCCACACAATTCACAAAGACAGAAAAAAGAAGAAGAATATTTTTATTGTTTGTGGAGCACACTTTGAGGGTGTCACCACCCTTTAACAGACAGATGCACGCTTGTCGCTGCTGCTTTAAGGAAGCAGGTGCGGCTACAGCCCACACATTTCACAAAGACCGAAAAAAAAAGAACAATATTTTAATTGTGTAGCACACTTTGAGGGTGTCACCACCCTTTAACAGACAGACGCACGCTTGTCGCTGCTGCTTTAAGGATGCAGGTGCGGCTACAGCCCACACAATTCACAAAGACAGAAAAAAGAAGAATATTTTTATTGTTTGTGTAGCACACTTTGAGGGTGTCACCACCCTTTAACAGACAGATGCACGCTTGTCGCTGCTGCTTTGAGGATGCAAGTGCGGCTACATCGCACACAAGTCACAAACACATTAAAAAAATAGTTTTTTATTTTTTGGAGCACTTTGAGAGTTACACCACCCTTTAACAGACAGACGCACGCTTATCGCTGCTGCTTTGAGGATGCAAGTGTGGCTACAGCCCACACAATTCACAAAGACAGAAAAAAAAAGAACAATATTTTTATTGTTTGTGTAGCACACTTTGAGGGTGTCACCACCCTTTAACAGACAGACGCACGCTTGTCGCTGCTGCTTTAAGGATGCAGGTGCGGCTAAAGCCCACACATTTCACAAAGACCGAAAAAAAAAGAACAATATTTTTATTGTTTGTGTAGCACACTTTGAGGGTGTCACCACCCTTTAACAGACAGACGCACGCTTGTCGCTGCTGCTTTGAGGACAGTATCATATGCAGTGACAGTAGACTTGTCAGAAATTGTTGGCACGTCCTTCAGTCCGGACCAGATGTCCAAACCAGCCCTTGACTTATGACACAGGCGCACGCTTGGCGCTGCTACTTTGTTGATGCACGTGCGGCTACATCGCACACAAGTCACAAACACATTAAAAAAATAGTTTTTTATTTTTTGGAGCACTTTGAGGGTTACACCACCCTTTAACAGACAGACGCACACTTGTCGCTGCTGCTTTGAGGATGCAAGTGCGGCTACAGCCCACACAATTCACAAAGACAGAAAAAAAAAGAACAATATTTTTATTGTTTGTGTAGCACACTTTGAGGGTGTCACCACCCTTTAACAGACAGACGCATGCTTGTCGCTGCAGCTTTGAGGATGCAGGTGGAATCTAGACGGGATTTGGAACCGGGGACACACTACCTCCATCAATTGTCTAAATCCCACTGCACTAATGGCGGATACCGGACGCACATCTAACACCAACATAGCAGTCAAGGCCTCAGTTATACGTTTTGCTTCAGGATGACTGCTGTCGTACTTCATCCTCATCGCTAGGGACTGTTGGAGGGTCAATTGTTTAGTAAAAGTAGTGATGTTCCTACTTCCTCTCTGGGATGATGAACAACTCCCAGCAGCAGCAACAGCACTAGGAGGAAGTGGTTCTTGATCTTTCCCTATTTTATTTTTATCGGAGAAAGTTTGGTCCTCAATTTATGTTATATTGATATATACGTGCGGCTAAAGCGCACACAAACACAGAAAATATTTTTTTATTTTTGCTGGAGAGTAGTGCACTTTGTGGGTTACACCACCCTTTAAGAAATGAGCCAGCCGGCTCTTTACTTATGGGACACAGGCGCACGCTTGGCGCTGCTCCTTTGTTGATGCACGTGCAGCCACAGTGCACACAAGTCACAAACACAGAAAATATATATTTTTTTGGTTTGGAGTGTAGTTTGGGGGTTACAGCACCCTTTAATGGTCAAGCCAGCCGGCCCTTTACTTATGACACAGGCGCACGCTTGGCACTACTTTGTTGATGCACGTGCGGCTACTGCGCACACAATTCACAAACACAGAAAATAATTTTTTTTTTGGTTAGGACTGGAGTGTACTTTGGGGGTTACAGCACCCTTTAACGGTCAAGCCAGCCGGCCCTTTACTTATGACACAGGCGCACGCTTGGCACTACTTTGTTGATGCACGTGCGGCTACTGCGCACACAATTCACAAACACAGAAAATTATTTTTTTTTTGGTTTGGACTGGAGTGTACTTTGGGGGTTACAGCACCCTTTAATGGTCAAGCCAGCTGGCCCTTTACTTATGACACAGGCGCACGCTTGGCACTACTTTGTTGATGCACGTGCGGCTACTGCGCACACAATTCACAAACACAGAAAATATATATTTTTTTAGTTTGGACTGGAGTGTACTTTGGGGGTTACAGCACCCTTTAACGGTCAAGCCAGCCGGCCCTTTACTTATGACACAGGCGCACGCTTGGCACTACTTTGTTGATGCACGTGCGGCTACTGCGCACACAATTCACAAACACAGAAAATATATTTTTTTTGGTTTGGACTGGAGTGTACTTTGGGGGTTACAGCACCCTTTAACGGTCAAGCCAGCCGGCCCTTTACTTATGACACAGGCGCACGCTTGGCACTACTTTGTTGATGCACGTGCGGCTACTGCGCACACAATTCACAAACACAGAAAATAATTTTTTTTTTGGTTTGGACTGGAGTGTACTTTGGGGGTTACAGCACCCTTTAACGGTCAAGCCAGCCAGCCCTTTACTTATGACACAGGCGCACGCTTGGCACTACTTTGTTGATGCACGTGCGGATACTGCGCACACAATTCACAAACACAGAAAATAATTTTTTTTTTGGTTTGGACTGGAGTGTACTTTGGGGGTTACAGCACCCTTTAATGGTCAAGCCAGCCGGCCCTTTACTTATGACACAGGCGCACGCTTGGCACTACTTTGTTGATGCACGTGCGGCTACTGCGCACACAATTCACAAACACAGAAAATAATTTTTTTTTTTGTTTGGACTGTAGTGTACTTTGGGGGTTACAGCACCCTTTAACGGTCAAGCCAGCCGGCCCTTTACTTATGACACAGGCGCACGCTTGGCACTACTTTGTTGATGCACGTGCGGCTACTGCGCACACAATTCACAAACACAGAAAATAATTTTTTTTTTGGTTTGGACTGGAGTGTACTTTGGGGGTTACAGCACCCTTTAATGGTCAAGCCAGCCGGCCCTTTACTTATGACACAGGCGCACGCTTGGCACTACTTTGTTGATGCACGTGCGGCTACAGCGCACACAAATCACAAACACAGAAAATATTTTTTTTGGGGGTTTGGACTGGAGTGTACTTTGGGGGTTACAGCACCCTTTAACGGTCAAGCCAGCCGGCCCTTTACTTATGACACAGGCGCACGCTTGGTACTACTTTGTTGATGCACGTGCGTCTACTGCGCACACAATTCACAAACACAGAAAATATATATTTTTTGGGGGGTTTGGACTGGAGTGTACTTTGGGGGTTACAGCACCCTTTAACAGTCAAGCCAGCTGGCCCTTTACTTATGACACAGGCGCACGCTTGGCACTACTTTGTTGATGCACGTGCGGCTACTGCGCACACAATTCACAAACACAGAAAATAATTTTTTTTTGGGTTTGGACTGGAGTGTACTTTGGGGGTTACAGCACCCTTTAACGGTCAAGCCAGCCGGCCCTTTACTTATGACACAGGCGCAAGCTTGGCACTACTTTGTTGATGCACGTGCGGCTACTGCGCACACAATTCACAAACACAGAAAATTTTTTTTTTTTGGTTTGGACTGGAGTGTACTTTGGGGGTTACAGCACCCTTTAATGGTCAAGCCAGCCGGCCCTTTACTTATGACACAGGCGCACGCTTGGCACTACTTTGTTGATGCACGTGCGGCTACTGCGCACACAATTCACAAACACAGAAAATATATTTTTTTTTGGTTAGGACTGGAGTGTACTTTGGGGGTTACAGCACCCTTTAACGGTCAAGCCAGCCGGCCCTTTACTTATGACACAGGCGCACGCTTGGCACTACTTTGTTGATGCACGTGCGGCTACTGCGGACACAATTCACATACACAGAAAATATATCTGTTTTTGGTTTGGACTGGAGTGTACTTTGGGGGTTACAGCACCCTTTAACGGTCAAGCCAGCCGGCCCTGTACTTATGACACAGGCGCACGCTTGGCACTACTTTGTTGATGCACGTGCGGCTACTGCGCACACAATTCACAAACACAGAAAATATATATTTTTTTGGTTTGGACTGGAGTGTACTTTGGGGGTTACAGCACCCTTTAACGGTCAAGCCAGTCGGCCCTTTACTTATGACACAGGCGCACACTTGGCACTACTTTGTTGATGCACGTGCGGCTACTGCGCACACAATTCACAAACACAGAAAATATATATTTTTTTGGTTTGGACTGGAGTGTACTTTGGGGGTTACAGCACCCTTTAACAGTCAAGCCAGCCGGCCCTTTACTTATGACACAGGCGCACGCTTGGCACTACTTTGTTGATGCACGTGCGGCTTCTGCGCACACAATTCACAAACACAGAAAATATATATTTTTTTGGTTTGGACTGTAGTGTACTTTGGGGATTACAGCACCCTTTAACGGTCAAGCCAGCCGGCCCTTTACTTATGACACAGGCGCACGCTTGGCACTACTTTGTTGATGCACGTGCGGCTACTGCGCACACAATTCACAAACACAGAAAATAATTTTTTTTTTGGTTTGGACTGGAGTGTACTTTGGGGGTTACAGCACCCTTTAACGGTCAAGCCAGCCGGCCCTTTACTTATGACACAGGCGCACGCTTGGCACTACTTTGTTGATGCACGTGCGGCTACTGCGCACACAATTCACAAACACAGAAAATAATTATTTTTTTGGTTTGGACTGGAGTGTACTTTGGGGGTTACAGCACCATTTAATGGTCAAGCCAGCCCTTTACTTATGACACAGGCGCACGCTTGGCACTACTTTGTTGATGCACGTGCGGCTACTGCGCACACAATTCACAAACACAGAAAATAATTTTTTGAGGGGTTTGGACTGGAGTGTACTTTGGGGGTTACAGCACCCTTTAATGGTCAAGCCAGCCAGCCCTTTACTTATGACACAGGCGCACGCTTGGCACTACTTTGTTGATGCACGTGCGGCTACTGCGCACACAATTCACAAACACAGAAAATATATATTTTTTTGGTTTGGACTGGAGTGTACTTTGGGGGTTACAGCACCCTTTAATGGTCAAGCCAGCCGGCCCTTTACTTATGACACAGGCGCACGCTTGGCACTACTTTGTTGATGCACGTGCGGCTACTGCGCACACAATTCACAAACACAGAAAATATTTTTTTTTTTGGTTAGGACTGGAGTGTACTTTGGGGGTTACAGCACCCTTTAACGGTCAAGCCAGCCGGCCCTTTACTTATGACACAGACGCACGCTTGGCACTACTTTGTTGATGCACGTGTGGCTACTACGCACACAATTCACAAACACTGAAAATAATTTTTTTTTTGGTTTGGACTGGAGTGTACTTTGGGGGTTACAGCACCCTTTAATGGTCAAGCCAGCCGGCCCTTTACTTATGACACAGGCGCACGCTTGGCACTACTTTGTTGATGCACGTGCGGCTACTGCGCACACAATTCACAAACACAGAAAATATATATTTTTTTGGTTTGGACTGGAGTGTACTTTGGGGGTTACAGCACCCTTTAACGGTCAAGCCAGCCGGCCCTTTACTTATGACACAGGCGCATGCTTGGCACTACTTTGTTGATGCACGTGCGGCTACTGCGCACACAATTCACAAACACAGAAAATAATTTTTTTTTTGGTTTGGACTGGAGTGTACTTTGGGGGTTACAGCACCCTTTAACGGTCAAGCCAGCCGGCCCTTTACTTATGACACAGGCGCACGCTTGGCACTACTTTGTTGATGCACGTGCGGCTACTGCGCACACAATTCACAAACAGAAAATAATTTTTTTTTTGGTTTGGACTGGAGTGTACTTTGGGGGTTACAGCACCCTTTAATGGTCAAGCCAGCCGGCCCTTTACTTATGACACAGGCGCACGCTTGGCTCTACTTTGTTGATGCACGTGCGGCTACTGCGCACACAATTCACAAACACAGAAAATAATTTTTTTTTTGGTTTGGACTAGGGGTGTGCACCGGCCACTTTTCGTGTTTTGTGTTTTGGTTTTGGATCTGGATCTTTCTTCGTGTTTTGGATCTGGATTGGTTTTGCCAAAACCACCCTTCCGTGTTTTGGGTTCTGGGTTTTGTGTTTTGGATCTGTATTTTTTTGAAAAAAAGCATAAAAACAGCTAAAATCACAGAATTTGTGTGTTTTTCTGCTCCTATGCTATTATTAACCTCAATAACCTTAATTTCCACTCATTTCCAGTCTATTCTGAATACCTCACACCTCACAATAGTGTTTTTATGTCCAAAAGGTTGCACCGAGGTAGCTGGATGACTATGCTAAGCGACACGAGTGGGCGGCACAAACACGTGACCCATCTAGGCGTGAAACTGCAGTGGCAGACAGGATGGCATTGAAAAACTAGGCCACAAACTGTACATAATGCAAAGAAAAAAAAGAGGTGCAAGATGGAATTGTCCTTGGGCCCTCCCACCCACCCTTATGTTGTATAAACAGGACATGCACACTTTAACAAACCAATCATTTCAGCGCCAGGGTCTGCCACACAACTGTGGCTGAAATGATTGGTTCGTTTGGGCCCCCACAAAACAAGCTGGCAATTAATCTGTCCCTGCACAAACTGGCTCTACGGAGGCAAGAAGTCGTCCTCATCCTCCTCATCCACAGATTCCTCACCCTCTTCAGTGTTATGTACATCCTCATCCTCACAGAGTATTAATTCGTCCCTGCTGGAACCACAGGTCCCTCTGTACGTTCTGGAGGCTGGTCTCCCTGGAAGAGTTGATCATTCATTTTATGAACATCATCTTCTCCACATTTTGTGGAAGCAACCTCCTACGCCTTTCGCTAACAAGGTTCCCGGCTGCACTAAACACTCTTTCGGAGTACACACTGGAGGGGGGGCAACTCAGGTAAAATAGAGCCAGTTTGTACAGGGACCTCCAAATTGCTTCTTTTTCCTGCCAGTACAGGTACGGACTGTCTGACATGCCTACTTGGATGCTGTCACCGATGTAATCCTTTAACAGACAGACGCACGCTTGTCGCTGCTGCTTTGAGGATTCAAGTGCGGCTACAGCCCACACAATTCACAAAGACAGAAAAAAAAAAAGAATATTTTTATTGTTTGTGGAGCACACTTTGAGGGTTACACCACCCTCTAACAGACAGACGCACGCTTGTCGCTGCTGCTTTGAGGAAGCAAGTGCGGCTACAGCCCACACATTTCACAAAGACCGAAAAAAAAGAACAATATTTTAATTGTTTGTGTAGCACACTTTGAGGGTGTCACCACCCTTTAACAGACAGACGCACGCTTGTCGCAGCTGCTTTAAGGATGCAGGTGCGGCTACAGCCCACACAATTCACAAAGACAGAAAAAAGAAGAATATTTTTATTGTTTGTGTAGCACACTTTGAGGGTGTCACCACCCTTTAACAGACAGACGCACGCTTGTCGCTGCTGCTTTGAGGATGCAAGTGCGGCTACATCGCACACAAGTCACAAACACATTAAAAAAATAGTTTTTTATTTTTTGGAGCACTTCGTGAGTTACACCACCCTTTAACAGACAGACGCACGCTTGTCGCTGCTGCTTTAAGGATGCAGGTGCGGCTACAGCCCACACAATTCACAAAGACAGAAAAAAGAAGAAGAATATTTTAATTGTTTGTGTAGCACACTTTGAGGGTGTCACCACCCTTTAACAGACAGACGCACGCTTGTCGCTGCTGCTTTGAGGATGCAAGTGCGGCTACATCGCACACAAGTCACAAACACATTAAAAAAATAGTTTTTTATTTTTTGGAGCACTTCGTGAGTTACACCACCCTTTAACAGACAGACGCACGCTTGTCGCTGCTGCTTTAAGGATGCAGGTGCCCACACAATTCACAAAGACAGAAAAAAGAAGAAGAATATTTTTATTGTTTGTGTAGCACACTTTGAGGGTGTCACCACCCTTTAACAGACAGATGCACGCTTGTCGCTGCTGCTTTGAGGATGCAAGTGTGGCTACTGCGCACACAATTCACAAACACAGAAAATAAATTTTTTTTTGGTTTGGACTGGAGTGTACTTTGGGGGTTACAGCACCCTTTAACGGTCAAGCCAGCTGGCCCTTTACTTATGACACAGGCGCACGCTTGGCACTACTTTGTTGATGCACATGCGGCTACTGCGCACACAATTCACAAACACAGAAAATATATTATTTTTTTAGCACTTGGGGGGAGCACCCCTGATGGACAGAGCACCCCCTGGACAACACTACAGCACCTCTTTAGGACTGGGACACTGCACAGGACTTTGGAGTGGACACAGCCCCTATGGAGAACTGACTGCACAACACAGTCCAGCCAGCCCCTATGGACTTTGAAGTAGTGGACACAGCCCCTATTAACAACAGCAGCACAGCACAACACAGCCAGCCCCTATGGACTTTGAAGTAGTGGACAACAGCAGCACTACACTACACTACACTACACAGCCCTAACTCCCACCCTCCCTCTTCACTGTCCACAGCCGAGTGAGAAAATGGCGCCGACGTGGGTACCTTATATAGGATCCAAAACCCGCGAGACTCGGAAGGTGGGAAGATGACGTTTTGCCTCGATTTCAGAATCCGAGTCAGGCGGGAAAAGTCGAGCCTGACTCGGATCGGACTCGGATCGGGGGGGCTCGGGGGGGTTCGGATTTCAGAAATCCGAACCCGCTCACCCCTAGTTTGGACTGGAGTGTACTTTGGGGGTTACAGCACCCTTTAACGGTCAAGCCAGGCGGCCCTTTACTTATGACACAGGCGCACGCTTGGCACTACTTTGTTGATGCACGTGCGGCTACTGCGCACACAATTCACAAACACAAAAAATATTATTTTTATAGCACTTGGGGGGAGCACCCCTGATGGACAGAGCACCCCCTGTACAACACTACAGCACCCCTTTAGGACTGGGACACTGCACAGGACTTTGGAGTGGACACAGCCCCTATGGAGAACTGACTGCACAACACAGTCCAGCCAGCCCCTATGGACTTTGAAGTAGTGGACACAGCCCCTATTAACAACAGCAGCACAGCACAACACAGCCAGCCCCTATGGACTTTGAAGTAGTGGACAACAGCAGCACAGCGCAGCACAGCACAACACTACTCTGCTCTACACTACACAGCCCAGCCAGCCCTAACTCCCACCCTCCCTCTTCACTGTCCACAGCCGAGTGAGAAAATGGCGCCGACGCGGGTACCTTATATAGGTTCCAAAACCCGCGAGACTCGGAAGGCGGGATGATGACGTTTTGCCTCGATTTCAGATCCGAGTCAGGCGGGAAAAGTCGAGCCTGACTCAGATCGGCCTCGGATCGGGGGGGCTCGGGGGGTTCGGATTTCAGAAATCCGAACCCGCTCACCCCTAATTTACACCAATCAGACTTTGGTTTTTGTCTGCTGGATAATTTTCGAATCACTGAATACAATGTTGGCTAATTCTATTTGATCTTGCAGAAGACCTTTTCTCTGGTTGAACTTCCATGCTGGTAATCCCTGATTCAGAGAACATATTCAGATACTTGCTCTGTATAGCAGCTTCCATCTTTTCTTCAATTTGTGTTGTTTCTTTAAAGATAGCATCTTGTTACTTGACAATCTTTCTGGTATATGGATTCCACAATCTGTAACCTTTGCTCTCATGCTAATAGCGAAGCATGACGCACTTCACTGACTTCGAATCCAGCTTGCGTCTTTCTTTTTTGCTGTATGCACAAAGGTCATACTTCCAAAAGTTCTGATATGTCTCACACTTGGTTTTCAGACCATGCTTCAATAGGTGTTTGAGGTAAACTGCTGTGGACACAGGGCCTGATTCAGACCCGCTCGCGAGCGCTATGCACTTACAAGCGGATCGATAGTGGCTGGCTCCGTCGTGCGCATGCGCGAGACCCGGATAGCTACGGGCAAGACGTTGCTCTGGGTCTCGTACCAAAGGGGTCGTGCTGTCGATGTTGAGTGACAGCATGCCCCCTTTGGTGGGCGGGTCGGGGGCATGGCTGCCCAGACGGAGGCATTCCCATGGGAACGCCTACCGTCTGGGGCCGGCCCCACTGACATCACAAGTGATGTCAGTGGGGCACTCTAGGGCTTGCGGCAATGAGACCATCATGACCATCTTCCTGGCCGCTCACTATAACTGTGGGTCACCCACAGCTGTGCGACCAGCCAGGAGGCCGCTCTAAAAAAACAGAAGGCTGGCCCTGATTCGGAGCGAGTGCTCTGTCAGAGCATCCGGCTCTGAATCAGGCCCACAGCTTCCACCCAAAATTGCTTTTCTAGGCCTGCATCCTTTAGCATGCAACTTGCCAATTTCTGGTACATAATACACATTTTGGATCTCTGTGACCTTTGTTATTGTTCCAAGTTTTAATAGAGCTTTAATTGTCCCAACTTTAGTGGCTGTAAGGACTTGATTTCCAATTCCTTTGATAGTGATAGGGTTACATTTGGTTAACTTAGTGAACCATTCCTCATTGGGGCTGAAATGCCTTGTTGCGCCTGAATCGGCAAACCAGTAATCCTTTCTGCGGCTATCTGTAACACTCAGGGCTGACTCATCTTTGTTGCTGCATTTCTTGCTTTGCATATGATTTACCTGTACTTACTTTTGACTACACTCAATTAATTTGTGGCATACAGTATCTTGTGACAATTATAACATTGGAATTTAAATTATTTACTCTTAGCACTTATATCACAGGGCACACATTCGTGAAACTGTAACTTTACGCTGACTGTTATCTTTGCTGTGTTTGCATCCAATGCCACAACCAGGAAGTCAAACTCAGGCGTCAAGTTCTGCAGCATTGCTATAGCAATCTCTTCATCATCCACTTGCAGTCCAACAGTCATTAGTTGAGAGACAGACATCATGTTGTCTGTGTAATCACTCATATTGCTGCATTCATTCAATATGGTGTTATAGATTACATGTCTTAAATGTATCCTCCTCATGAGACACCCACCTTAATACTCTGCTTGCAGTGTTGTCCTCGTCTTTTTCTGATTCTTACCCATGTATTATAGAGTACATATGTTGCTCTACACTTAAGCCTATAGTCCCCATGGTTCTCACTATATCATCTGGGCTTGAATCTGCATCTGGTTCTACAGTGACCTTCCACATCATGTCATGCTTTAATAGCTTTTCCATAGCAATCTTCCAGATTGTATAATTTTATGCACATTTTAGCTTGATAAACGCCATTATGGGTGTAACTCCTGTATTTATGCTTATATCAAACATATCTGTGCAGGTTCCGTACTTTAAGTAGCTTTACGCCTGCTATACTGCACTGGAAACACTGTGTGCTGTCTTCTTACGCAGTACACATGTGCTTAAGATAGCATCTGTATGCTGCTCTAGGTGTCTCTAATAGCTTATGTATGTCTGGGTGCCTGGGTGTTTGAGTGCTTTGGACCATAACCTGTTGGAAATGATGTGATGTGTGTACATGTGCTGATACTGCAGATTTATGTAGGAAAACACCAGCAGATGACTCAAACTATAAATATCTCAGTTACTTACCCAGTGGTGTTAGATTATTGATAGATAACAGGTACAGCCGTACTCACTGTTACATGCACACTGGTGATGGAGCAGGGCCTATATATCTCATCAGCCGGTGAGTGTGTGCTGCAAATGGGTAGTGGTGCAGGATGCTGGAACAGATTTTTATCAGGTATTAACCAGGTCTCTAATAGAAGCTACAGTAAGTAGGAGACTTCTGTCTCCCGCCATGTCACTCTACACAGCAAAAAGACAAGATGGTCCTGCACATGCTCAGTAGTGATCTCAGAACAGGGCCTCTGACTAGGCTTCCTGCACCTAATATCTTCATATTGCCATGGTTTGTGTTCATATTGCACAAGTGGTTGTGCTTCTCGGTCATGCATCATTCTGCGGAAGAGCTTGTATGGCAGTTCTATGCACAAGCCAAACTCTTATCCACCAAGCACCACGCGTTTCACAGCTCAACTGATCCTGTCAGACAACTAAGCTGCCAGCAGAAGCATAAACTGTGCCACTACTCCTCTCATATGTGACCATGTTGGGGTTTCTGTGTCACATACTAAGAAGTAATGGTCTGTAGTGCAGTTCTGTCTGATTTCCACAGAGCCCTGAGCAATGTCCATGTTTGTTAACACCTCAGAGTTTAGATTTCCACATCTAGACTTCTGCCCCCGTAAACAGACATGGGAATCAGATGTAATATTATTAACACATTCATTCTCCAGCACACGTCATGGGGCCAGACAGCCGTGTAATCACGAAGTCACATACATGCAGCCCCCAACCACATGTCATGGGGCCAGACAGCCGTGTAACCGCCAAGTCACATACATGCAGCCCCCAACCACACATCATGGGGCCAGACAGCCGTGTAACCCCCAAGTCACATACATGCAGCCCCCAACCACACATCATGGGGCCAGACAGCTGTGTAATCCCCAAGTCACATACATGCAGCCCCCAACCACACATCATGGGGCCATACAGCTGTGTAATCCCCAAGTCACATACATGCAGCCCCCAACCACACATCATGGGGCCAGACAGCTGTGTAATCTCCAAGTCACATACATGCAGCCCCCAACCACACATCATGGGGCCATACAGCTGTGTAATCCCCAAGTCACATACATGCAGCCCCCAACCACACATCATGGGGCCAGACAGCTGTGTAATCTCCAAGTCACATACATGCAGCCCCCAACCACACATCATGGGGCCAGACAGCTGTGTAACCCCCAAGTCACATACATGCAGCCCCCAACCAGACATCATGGGGCCATACATCTGTGTAATCCCCAAGTCACATACATGCAGCCCCCAACCACACATCATGGGGCCATACTGCTGTGTAATCCCCAAGTCACATACATGCAGCCCCCAACCACACATCATGGGGCCAGACAGCCGTGTAACCCCCAAGTCACATACATGCAGCCCCCAACCACACATCATGGGGCCATACAGCTGTGTAATCCCCAAGTCACATACATGCAGCCCCCATCCACACGTCAGCATCTGTACAAAATCCGGTGTCTACAGTAGGTTAATGAGCGCATGACTCTCATTGGAGAAAGCAGAGGAGCTAGTACAGTATATATAATCTATATATATAATACAGATATACCTCAGGGACATATACACATCTTCCTCTCCCAATGGTATACACACATGACCAGGGGCATATACATGCAATGGTATACACACATGACCAGGGACATATAAACATCTTCCTCTCTAGACATTATATTATACAGGCTGCAGACACCTGACCCCGCACACACACACACGCACACACACACACACATGCACACACACAGAATGCTGCTTGTCCTTACTTAGCCCCATCCCTCATCCAGCTCTCTGCTTACAGGTGCAGTCACATCGCTCTGCCGGGAGATCAGGGGCTGTATATAGAGGATCTGCTACACAGGTATGTACAGTACAGTATGTGCATTCAGGCTGACGCAGTCTGTGGCACTGACACATATGTATTACTCTCCTGTTACTCTATAGATTGTCAGCTATGTTGCATTATGGCTGGCTCTCTTCCTAGCTGTAAAGTGTTGCAGAGTATATTGGTGCTACTGTATATTCATACATGAAATAAATAAAATACCTCTGGCGCTGGGATAGGGTGAGCCCTTGGCGCTGGGTTAGGGCGAGCCATGGGCGCTGGGATAGGGTGAGCCCTTGGCGCTATGATAGGGTGAGCCCTTGGCACTGGGGCAGGGTGAGCCCTTGGCACTAAGACAGGGCGAACCCTGGGCGCTAGGATAGGGGGATGCCCTGGGATAGGGTGAGCCCTTGGCTCTGGGATAGGGTGAGCCCTGGGCGCTGGGATAGGGTGAGCCCTGGGCGCTGGAATAGGGTGAGCCCTGGGCGCTGGGATAGGGTGAGCCCTGGGCGCTGGGATAGGGTGAGCCCTGGGATAGGGTGAGCCCTAGGCACTGGGATAGGGTGAGCCCTGGGTGCTGGGATAGGGTGAGCCCTAGGCACTGGGATAGGGTGAGCCCGGGGTGCTGGGATAGGGCGAGCCCTGGGATAGGGTGAGCCCTAGGCACTGGGATAGGGTGAGCCCTGGGCGCTGGGATAGGGTGAGCCCTGGGCGCTGGGATAGGGTGAGCCCTGGGCGCTGGGATAGGGTGAGCCCTGGGCGCTGGGATAGGGTGAGCCCTAGGCACTGGGATAGGGTGAGCCCTGGGCGCTGGGATAGGGTGAGCCCTGGGCGCTGGGATAGGGTGAGCCCTAGGCACTGGGATAGGGTGAGCCCTGGGCACTGGGATAGGGTGAGCCCTGGGCGCTGGGATAGGGTGAGCCCTGGGCGCTGGGATAGGGTGAGCCCTGGGCGCTGGGATAGGGTGAGCCCTGGGCACTGGGATAGGGTGAGCCCTAGGCACTGGGATAGGGTGAGCCCTGGGCGCTGGGATAGGGGTGAGCCCTGGGTGCTGGGATAGGGTGAGCTCTGGGCACTGGGATAGGGTGAGCCCTGGGCGCTGGGATAGGGTGAGCCCTAGGCACTGGGATAGGGTGAGCCCGGGGTGCTGGGATAGGGTGAGCCCTGGGATAGGGTGAGCCCTAGGCACTGGGATAGGGTGAGCCCTGGGCGCTGGGATAGGGTGAGCCCTGGGCGCTGGGATAGGGTGAGCCCTGGGCGCTGGGATAGGGTGAGCCCTGGGCGCTGGGATAGGGTGAGCCCTGGGCGCTGGGATAGGGTGAGCCCTGGGTGCTGGGATAGGGTGAGCCCTAGGCACTGGGATAGGGTGAGCCCTGGGCGCTGGGATAGGGTGAGCCCTGGGCGCTGGGATAGGGTGAGCTCTGGGCACTGGGATAGGGTGAGCCCTGGGCGCTGGGATAGGGTGAGCCCTGGGCGCTGGGATAGGGTGAGCTCTGGGCGCTGCTGCTATGGGAGACTGCAAACTGCTCAATAAAAACAAACAAAACATAAGGAGCAGCAATTAAAGGTCACCAAAAAACATCAGTCTTTACAGCTAATTATTACTAAGTCTGTTATATCTGTTACCTTATTCTTCTATCTAATGCTGGCGACTATAACACCTATATATAAAACTATTGTCCAGACGCAGCCTTATAAATACACCGATCAATTATATAACAGCAGCACAGTTTACATAGAATGTACATAGATTTGATGATAAATTACTGTACAGGACCTTTCAGCATCTTTAAGCATGACCAGAATCTGGGTAATAAGGACGGGGGTACTCACAAACGTTGGCAGATGGGATCCAGGGTCCCAATCATCCTTCCGTTTGTGGGTACAGCTCGCAGACGCTCTGTAAGGCTCAGGTGTGCGGCTTTTCAGCCAAACGTTTATGCGACGATCCCCAGTTATTACTGAGTGGCGCTTCCAAGGAATCTGACATAGGAGTATATTTACTAAGCAGCTTCCCAAAGCCGCCAAGTGCCGGGGTGAGCACCGATAGGTCAGCAGGGTTTGGACAGTATAATATAATATTATTTTTTTCTTTGAGCCACAAATACATGAAAAGAAAAAGAAGACTCACACAAACGTATAAACTGTACCCATAGACATAATCATTGATTTGTAGACAGGAGCCCATTCAAGTGACATGATCCTTAGCATATTATTATTATACATTTTCATTTCTTTCTTTGAATCTATATTTTTTTAATACTTCGCCGTCCACGAATTCTTAGAGGGACCATATTTTTAATATACTTAATAAAAGTTAATTGTTAGTTATTCATTACATAATACTCGATCAGTGCAACCTATATACTAACGCTTTCCCCTTCTTTTGCCTCTATAAGTAATGGTAGTAGGTAGCACGCCTCCTTCACACATGAATTATTAAGACAGAATATCTATTTATATTCTTAAGGTGGTTAACGAACAGGGGCCTAATTCAGACCCGCTCACGAGCGCTCGCAAGCGGGTCGATGTTGGCACAGTGTGCATGCGCACGATGGAGGCGTCTCCGTCGTGCGCAAGCGCGAGACCCGGATAGCGAAGGGCAAGCCGTCGCTCCGGGTCTCGCTACAAAGGGGGCGTGCTGTCGATGGTGAGTGACAGCACGCCCCCTTTGGTGGGCGTGCCAGCCCAGACGGAGGCGTTCCCTACCGTCTGGGGCCGGCCCCACTGACATCACTAGTGATGTCAGTGGGAGTGCTTTTGGCTCTGTAGAGCCGAAAGCACTCCAGGGCTTGTGGCAACGAGACCCTACCACAAGGGTCTCGTCGCTAGCCCAATGGTTGCGACCATCTTCCAGTCCGCTCGCTATAGCTGTGGGTGGTCACCCACAGCTATACGAGCGGCCAGGAGACCGCTCTAAAAATGAAGAACGACGGCCCTGATTCAGCGCTCGCTCTGAATCAGGGCCGGTCTTTTTTTTTTTTTTAGAACAGCCTTCTGGCCGCTCGTATAGCTGTGGGTGACCACCCACAGCTATAGCGAGCGGACTGGAAGATGGTCGCGATGGTCAAGACCATCACAACCATCGGGCTTGCGATGAGACCCTTGTGGTAGGGTCTCGTTGCCGCAAGCGCTAGAGTGCTTTCAGCTCTACCAGAGCCGAAGGCACTCCCACTGACATCACTTGTATGCCCGTCGCTATCCGGGTCTCGCGCATGCGCACAAGGGAGCCGGCTCCGTCCTGCGCATGCTGTCTGGGCCACCATCGACCCGGTTGCGAGCGCTCATCGCTTGCGACCGGGTCTGAATCAGGCCCTCTGTGCGGTGTTCTATCCTCATACTATAGGGTTTAAAGTTCGACATAATTGGTCAACAGTGACTTAGGTCAACAGGGTTAAAAGGTTAATATTCGAATGGTCGACACAAAAAAAGGTTGACGCATAATTATTTTTGTTATTTTAGCCTATCTCTAACCATCATGAAAGACCATGTGACAACCTTTTTTTGTTTCAGCCATTGGAATGTCAACCTATTGACTGTCGACCTTTTTAGTGCATAGCTAATATTCCGGGCACCCAGCTGCCGGCGGTCCTGCTGGCAGACATTGAATGGCAATAATATGAAATGAAAAACATAACTATTACAGTTATATATAAATAGGAGGCATTTACTACATGTATCACTAGGGGTTCATACACTAAGGAACGGCCGTGCGAGCTTCCGATCATTGGCGGCTCTGACTGATCGCGCTACATCAGCACAAGGAATAAATGATGAATGAACCAATTTAGCTTTTGTCTGTGCTGTCGTTCCAAAACTATTGCTGGAAGCTCCGTAATATATCTGCCCCTTAGGGGTATAGTTACTAAGGTGTGGGTTAGTAGAGAGGAGATGTTGCCCATAGTCAGTGGCAAATGCAGGATTTCTAGAGGGGGGTTTCAAATGCTTGATTTTAGAGTGAGTGTGGCCTGTCCACGAAGAGGGCATAATTAGCACTTATCCAGCTTTAATATGTTACATACATAGTGTATTGTATGTCATAATCCCAGCATATACAGGACCAGCAATCATAGTAACCCATTAAATGCGGCAGTAGGGCCATCCTGCCTGAGCTGAATGTTTTTATGTCAGATGTGGGCACCATTCCAGGGCATTAGAGGGAGTCTGGGAGAGCGGCAGAAGAACCCAGCACTGCCCTGGACATATATGTACATATCGGTCCTCCTTATGTACTGGATAGTGTATTATTATACAGTGTTAATAATTAGCCCTATAGATGGTCTATAGCAGTGCACCCCTAACAGTGCATGTTTTCCACATCTCCTAGTTGGTGCACAGGTTATTTATTACTGGATGACACATTTTAAAAGATCCACAGGTGGTGCTAATTATTTCATTTGTGATACTGAGAACGCTAGTAACATTCTATTATATTACTATTTATATTGTGGTCATGGTGTTGGCTGGGGAGGGGGGTTTCAGGCAGAAGGAAACCCCACCTGCGTTTGCCTATGCATAGTAACCAATCAGAGACTAGCTATTATCTTCTAGAAAGTGCTAGATAAATGATAAGTACAATCTGATTGGTTGCTAAGGGCCAACATCTCCCCTTCTAAAAACTCTCACTTTAGTAAATAAATATCCCCTTAGTGTCGTCAGCATTATAATGTCCAGGACGGGCTCATCAGAAGAATATATAATAATAGCGAATGGAAGTGCCGACCCCCCTGACGGGTTATAATACATCCAGCTATGAGATATCAACCAGAAGCTGTGACTCCTCTATAACACGTCATTAACCCTCGCAGCGCTCTATACAGGAGCTGTGACTCCTCTATAACACGTCATTAACCCTCGCAGCGCTCTATACAGGAGCTGCGACTCCTCTATAACACGTCACTAACCCTCGCAGCGCTCTATACAGCAGCTGTGACTCCTCTATAACACGTCATTAACCCTCGCAGCGCTCTATACAGGAGCTGTGACTCCTCTATAACACGTCATTAACCCTCGCAGCGCTCTATACAGGAGCTGTGACTCCTCTATAACACGTCATTAACCCTCGCAGTGCTCTATACAGCAGCTGTGACTCCTCTATAACACGTCATTAACCCTCAAAGCGCTCTATACAGGAGCTGTGACTCCTCTATAACACGTCATTAACCCTCACAGCGCTATACAGGAGCTGTGACTCCTCTATAACACGTCATTAACCTCGCAGCGCTCTATGCAGGAGCTGTGACTCCTCTATAACACGTCATTAACCCACACAGCGCTCTATGCAGGAGCTGTGACTCCTCTATAACACGTCATTAACCCTCGCAGTGCTCTATACAGCAGCTGTGACTCCTCTATAACACGTCATTAACCCTCGCAGCGCTCTATACAGGAGCTGTGACTCCTCTATAACACGTCATTAACCCTCGCAGCGCTCTATACAGGAGCTGTGACTCCTCTATAACACGTCATTAACCCTCGCAGCGCTCTATACAGGAGCTGTGACTCTCTATAACACGTCATTAACCCTCGCACGCGCTCTATACAGAAGCTGTGACTCCTCTATAACACGTCATTAACCCTCGCAGCGCTCTATACAGGAGCCTGCGACGCCTCTATAACACGTCACTAACCCTCGCAGCGCTCTATACAGCAGCTGTGACTCCTCTATAACACGTCATTAACAACGCAGCGCTCTATACAGGAGCTGCGACTCCTCTATAACACGTCACTAACCCTCGCAGCGCTCTATACAGCAGCTGTGACTCCTCTATAACACGTCATTAACCCTCGCAGCGCTCTATACAGGAGCTGTGACTCCTCTATAACACGTCATTAACCCTCGCAGCGCTCTATACAGGAGCTGTGACTCCTCTATAACACGTCATTAACCCTCGCAGTGCTCTATACAGCAGCTGTGACTCCTCTATAACACGTCATTAACCCTCGAAGGCGCTCTATACAGGAGCTGTGACTCCTCTATAACACGTCATTAACCCTCACAGCGCTATACAGGAGCTGTGGACTCCTCTATAACACGTCATTAACCCTCGCAGCGCTCTATGCAGCGAGCTGTGACTCCTCTATAACACGTCATTAACCCTCACAGCGCTCTATGCAGGAGCTGTGACTCCTCTATAACACGTCATTAACCCTCGCAGTGCTCTATACAGCAGCTGTGACTCCTCTATAACACGTCATTAACCCTCGCAGCGCTCTATACAGGAGCTGTGACTCCTCTATAACACGTCATTAACCCTCGCAGCGCTCTATACAGGAGCTGTGACTCCTCTATAACACGTCATTAACCCTCGCAGCGCTCTATACAGGAGCTGTGACTCCTCTATAACACGTCATTAACCCTCGCAGCGCTCTATACAGGAGCTGTGACTCCTCTATAACACGTCATTAACCCTCACAGCGCTCTATACAGGAGCTGTGACTCCTCTATAACACGTCATTACCCTCGCCAGCGCTCTATACAGGAGAGTGACTCCTATATAACACGTCATTAACCCTCACAGCGCTCTATACAGGAGCTGTGACTCCTCTATAACACGTCACTAACCCTCGCAGCGCTCTATACAGCAGCTGTGACTCCTCTATAACACGTCATTAACCCTCACAGCGCTCTATACAGGAGCTGTGACTCCTCTATAACACGTCATTAACCCTCACAGCGCTCTATACAGGAGGCTGTGACTCCTCTATAACACGTCATTAACCCTCGCAGCGCTCTATACAGCAGCTGTGACTCCTCTATAACACGTCATTAACCCTCACAACGCTCTATACAGGAGCTGTGACACTTCTATAACACGTCATTAACCCTCGCAGCGCTCTATACAGCAGCTGTGACTCCTCTATAACACGTCATTAACCCTCGCAGCGCTCTATACAGGAGCTGTGACTCCTCTATAACATGTCACTAACCCTCGCAGCGCTCTATACAGGAGCTGTGACTCCTCTATAACACGTCATTAACCCTCGCAGCGCTCTATAAAGCAGCTGTTACTCCTCTATAATACGTCATTAACCCTCGCAGCACTCTGTACAGGAGCTGTGACACCTGTATAACACGTCATTAACCCTCGCAGCGCTCTATACAGCAGCTGTGACTCCTCTATAACACGTCAATAACCCTCGCAGCGCTCTATACAGGAGCTGTGACTCCTCTATAACACGTCATTAACCCTCGCAGTGCTCTATGCAGCAGCTGTGAATCCTCTATAACACGTCATTAACCCTCGCAGCGCTCTATACAGCAGCTGTGACTCCTCTATAACACGTCATTAACCCTCGCAGCGCTCTATACAGGAGCTGTGACTCCTCTATAACACGTCATTAACCCTCGCAGCGCTCCTATACAGCAGCTGTGACTCCTCTATAACACGTCATTAACCCTCGCAGCGCTATACAGGAGCTGTGACTCCTCTATAACACGTCATTAACCCTCGCAGCGCTCTATGCAGGAGCTGTGACTCCTCTATAACACGTCATTAATCCTCACAGCGCTCTATACAGGAGCTGTGACTCCTCTATAACACGTCATTAACCCCTCGCAGTGCTCTATACAGCAGCTGTGACTCCTCTATAACACGTCATTAACCCTCGCAGCGCTCTATACAGGAGCTGTGACTCCTCTATAACACGTCATTAACCCTCGCAGCGCTCTATACAGGAGCTGTGACTCCTCTATAACACGTCATTAACCCTCGCAGCGCTCTATACAGGAGCTGTGACTCCTCTATAACACGTCATTAACCCTCGCAGCGCTTTATACAGGAGCTGTGACTCCTCTATAACACGTCATTAACCCTCGCAGCGCTCTATACAGGAGCTGTGACTCCTCTATAACACGTCATTAACCCTCGCAGCGCTCTATACAGCAGCTGTGACTCCTCTATAACACGTCATAAACCCTCACAGCGCTATACAGGAGCTGTGACTCCTCTATAACACGTCATTAACCCTCGCAGCGCTCTATGCAGGAGCTGTGACTCCTCTATAACACGTCATTAACCCTCACAGCGCTCTATACAGGAGCTGTGACTCCTCTATAACACGTCATTAACCCTCGCAGCGCTCTATACAGGAGCTGTGACTCCTCTATAACACGTCATTAACCCTCGCAGCGCTCTATACAGGAGCTGTGACTCCTCTATAACACGTCATTAACCCTCGCAGCGCTCTATACAGGAGCTGTGACTCCTCTATAACACGTCATTAACCCTCGCAGCGCTCTATACAGGAGCTGTGACTCCTCTATAACACGTCATTAACCCTCGCAGCGCTCTATACAGGAGCTGTGACTCCTCTATAACACGTCATTAACCCTCGCAGCGCTCTATACAGGAGCTGTGACTCCTCTATAACACGTCATTAACCCTCGCAGCGCTCTATACAGGAGAGTGACTCCTATATAACACGTCATTAACCCTCACAGCGCTCTATACAGGAGCTGTGACTCCTCTATAACACGTCACTAACCCTCGCAGCACTCTATACAGCAGCTGTGACTCCTCTATAACACGTCATTAACCCTCGCAGCGCTCTATACAGGAGCTGTGACTCCTCTATAACACGTCATTAACCCTCGCAGCGCTCTATACAGCAGCTGTGACTCCTCTATAACACTTCATTAACCCTCGCAGCGCTCTATACAGGAGCTGTGACTCCTCTATAACATGTCACTAACCCTCGCAGCGCTCTATACAGGAGCTGTGACTCCTCTATAACACGTCATTAACCCTCGCAGCGCTCTATAAAGCAGCTGTTACTCCTCTATAACACGTCATTAACCCTCGCAGCGCTCTGTACAGGAGCTGTGACACCTGTATAACACGTCATTAACCCTCGCAGCGCTCTATACAGCAGCTGTGACTCCTCTATAACACGTCAATAACCCTTGCAGCGCTCTATACAGGAGCTGTGACTCCTCTATAACACGTCATTAACCCTCGCAGCGCTCTATGCAGCAGCTGTGAATCCTCTATAACACGTCATTAACCCTCACAGCGCTCTATACAGCAGCTGTGACTCCTCTATAACACGTCATTAACCCTCGCAGCGCTCTCTACAGCAGCTGTGACTCCTCTATAACACGTCATTAACCCTCGCAGCGCTCTATACAGCAGCTGTGACTCCTCTATAACACGTCATTAACCCTCGCAGCGCTCTATACAGCAGCTGTGACTCCTCTATAACACGTCATTAACCCTCGCAGCGCTATATACAGGAGCTGTGACTCCCCTATAACACGTCATTAACCCTCGCAGCGCTCTATACAGCAGCTGTGGCTCCCCTATAACACGTCATTAACCCTCGCAGCGCTCTATACAGGAGCTGTGACTCCTCTATAACACGTCATTAACCCTCGCAGCGCTCTATACAGGAGCTGTGACTCCTCTATAACACGTCATTAACCCTCGCAGCGCTCTATACAGGAGCTGTGACTCCTCTATAACACGTCATTAACCCTCGCAGCGCTCTATACAGGAGCTGTGACTCCTCTATAACACTTCATTAACCCTCGCAGCGCTCTATACAGCAGCTGTGACTCCTCTATAACATGTCATTAACCCTCACAGCGCTCTATACAGGAGCTGTGACTCCTCTATAACACATCAGTAACCCTCACAGCGCTCTATACAGCAGCTGTGACTCCTCTATAACACGTCATTAACCCTCGCAGCGCTCTATACAGGAGCTGTGACTCCTCTATAACACGTCATTAACCCTCGCAGCGCTCTATACAGCAGCTGTGACTCCTCTATAACACGTCATTAACCCTCGCAGCGCTCTATACAGCAGCTGTGACTCCTCTTTAACACGTCATTAACCCTCGCAGCGCTCTATACAGGAGCTGTGACTACTCTATAACACATCATTAACCCTCGCAGCGCTCTATACAGGATCTGTGACTCCTCTATAACACGTCATTAACCCTCGCAGCGTTCTATACAGCAGTTGTGACTCCTCTATAACACGTCATTAACCCTCGCAGCGCTCTATACAGGAGCTGTGACTCCTTTATAACACATCATTAACCCTCGCAGCGCTCTATACAGGAGCTGTGACTCCTCCATAACACGTCATTAACCCTCGTAGCGCTCTATACAGGAGCTGTGACTCCTTTATAACACGTCATTAACCCTCGCAGCGCTCTATACATGAGCTGTGACTCCTCTGTAACACATTAACCCTCGCAGCGCTCTATACAGGAGCTGTGACTCCTCTATAACACGTCATTAACCCTCTATACAGGAGCTGTGACACCTCTATAACACGTCAGTAACCCTTGCAGTGCTCTATACAGGAGCTGCGACTCCTCTATAACACGTCATTAACCCTCGCAGTGCTCTATACAGGAGCTGTGACTCCTCCATAACACGTCATTAACCCTTGCAGCGCTCTATACAGGAGCAGTGACTCCTCTATGACACGTCATTAACCCTCGCAGCGCTCTATACAGGAGCAGTGACTCCTCTATGACACGTCATTAACCCTCGCAGTACTATACAGGAGCTGTGACTCCTCTATAACACGTAATTAACCCTCGCAGTGCTCTATACAGGAGCTGTGACTCCCCTATAACACGTCATTAACCATCGCAGCGCTCTATACAGCAGCTGTGACTCCTCTATAACACGTCCTTAACCCTCCCAGCGCTCTATACAGGAGCTGTGACTACTCTATAACACGTCATTAGCGCTCGCAGCTTCCTATACAGCAGCTGTGACTCCTCTATAACACGTCATTAACCCTCGCAGCGCTCTATACAGGAGCTGTGACTCCTCTATAACACGTCATTAACCCTCGCAGCGCTCTATACAGGCGCTGTGACTCCTCTATAACACGTCATTAACCCTCGCAGCGCTCTATACAGCAGCTGTGACTCCTCTATAACACGTCATTAACCCTCGCAGTGCTCTATGCAGGAGCTGTGACTCCTCTATAACACGTCACTAACCCTCGCAGCGCTCTATACAGCAGCTGTGACTCCTCTATAACACGTCATTAACCCTCGCAGCGCTCTATACAGGAACTGTGACTCCTCTATAACACGTCATTAACCCTCGCAGAGCTCTATACAGCAGCTGTGACTCCTCTATAACACATCATTAACCCTCGCAGCGCTCTATACAGGAGAGTGACTCCTATATAACACGTCATTAACCCTCACAGCGCTCTATACAGGAGCAGTGACTCCTCTATAACACGTCACTAACCCTCGCAGCGCTCTATACAGCAGCTGTGACTCATCTATAACACGTCATTAACCCTCGCAGCGCTCTATACAGGAGCTGTGACTCCGCCATAACACGTCATTAACCCTCGCAGCGCTCTATACAGGAGCTGTGACTCCTCCATAACACGTCATTAACCCTCGCAGCGCTCTATACAGCAGCTGTGACTCCTCTATAACACGTCATTAACCCTCGCAGCGCTCTATACAGGAGCTGTGACTCCTCTATAACACGTCATTAACCCTCGCAGCGCTCTATACAGCAGCTGTGACTCCTCTATAACACGTCATTAACCCTCGCAGCGCTCTATACAGCAGCTGTGACTCCTCTATAACACGTCATTAACCCTCGCAGTGCTCTATACAGCAGCTGTGACTACTCTATAACACGTCATTAACCCTCACAGCGCTCTATACAGGAGCTGTGACTCCTCTATAACACAAAAGTAGCCCTCACAGCGCTCTATACAGCAGCTGTGACTCCTCTATAACACGTCATTAACCCTCGCAGCGCTCTATACAGGAGCTGTGACTCCTCCATAACACGTCATTAACCCTCGCAGCGCTCTATACAGGAGCTGTGACTCCTTTATAACACGTCATTAACCCTCGCAGCGCTCTATACAGGAGCTGTGACTCCTCCATAACACGTCATTAACCCTTGCAGCGCTCTATACAGGAGCTCTGACTCCTCCGTAACACATCATTAACCCTCGCAGCGCTCTATACAGGAGCTGTGTCTCCTCCATAACACATAATTAACCCTCGCAGCGCTCTATACAGCAGCTGTGACTCCTCCATAACACGTCATTAACCCTCGCAGCGCTCTATACAGGAGCTGTGACTCCTCTATAACACGTCATTAACCCTCGCAGCGCTCTATACAGGAGCTGTGACTCCTCTATAACACGTCACTAACCCTCGCAGCGCTCTATACAGGAGCTGTGACTCCTCTATAACACGTCATTAACCCTCGCAGCGCTCTATACAGGAGCTATGACTCCTCCATAACACATCATTAACCCTCGCAGCGCTCTATACAGGAGCTGTGACTCCTCCATAACACATCATTAACATTCGCAGCGCTCTATACAGCAGCTGTGACTCCTCCATAACACGTCATTAACCCTCGCAGCGCTCTATACAGGAGCTGTGACTCCTCCATAACACGTCATTACCCCTCGCAGCGCTCTATACAGCAGCTGTGACTCCTCTATAACACGTCATTAACCCTCGCAGCGCTATACAGGAGCTGTGACTCCTCTATAACACGTCATTAACCCTCGCAGCGCTCTATACAGGAGCTGTGACTCCTCTATAACACGTCATTAACCCTCGCAGCGCTCTATCCTGCAGCTGTGACTCCTCTATAACACGTCATTACCCCTCGCAGCGCTCTATACAGGAGCTGTGACTCCTCCATAACACGTCATTAACCCTCGCAGCGCTCTATACAGGAGCTGTGACTCCTTTATAACACGTCATTAACCCTCGCAGCGCTCTATACAGCAGCTGTGACTCCTCTATAACACGTCATTAACCCTCTATACAGGAGCTGTGACTCCTCTATAACACGTCATTAACCCTCGCAGTGCTCTATACAGGAGCTGCGACTCCTCTATAACCCGTCATTAACCCTCGCAGCGCTCTATACAGGAGCTGTGACTCCTCCATAACACGTCATTAACCCTCGCAGCGCTCTATACATGAGCTGTGACTCCTCTATAACACGTCATTAACCCTCGCAGTACTATACAGGACTGGTGACTCCTCTGTAACACGTCATTAACCCTCGCAGCGCTCTATACAGGAGCTGTGACTCCCCTATAACACGTCATTAACCCTCGCAGCGCTCTATACAGGAGCTGTGACTCCTCCATAACACGTCATTAACCCTCGCAGCGCTCTATACAGGAGCTGTGACTCCTCCATAACACGTCATTAACCCTCGCAGCGCTCTATACAGCAGCTGTGACTCCTCTATAACACGTCATTAACCCTCGCAGCGCTCTATACAGGAGCTGTGACTCCTCTATAACACGTCATTAACCCTCGCAGCGCTCTATACAGCAGCTGTGACTCCTCTATAACACGTCATTAACCCTCGCAGCGCTCTATACAGCAGCTGTGACTCCTCTATAACACGTCATTAACCCTCGCAGTGCTCTATACAGCAGCTGTGACTACTCTATAACACGTCATTAACCCTCACAGCGCTCTATACAGGAGCTGTGACTACTCTATAACACTACAGTAGCCCTCACAGCGCTCTATACAGCAGCTGTGACTCCTCTATAACACGTCATTAACCCTCGCAGCGCTCTATACAGGAGCTGTGACTCCTCTATAACACGTCATTAACCCTCGCAGCGCTCTATACAGGAGCTGTGACTCCTCCATAACACGTCATTAACCCTCGCAGCGCTCTATACAGGAGCTGTGACTCCTTTATAACACGTCATTAACCCTCGCAGCGCTCTATACAGGAGCTGTGACTCCTCCATAACACGTCATTAACCCTTGCAGCGCTCTATACAGGAGCTCTGACTCCTCCGTAACACATCATTAACCCTCGCAGCGCTCTATACAGGAGCTGTGTCTCCTCCATAACACGTCATTAACCCTCGCGGCGCTCTATACAGGAGCTGTGACTCCTTTATAACACGTCATTAACCCTCGCAGCGCTCTATACAGGAGCTGTGACTCCTTTATAACACGTCATTAACCCTCGCAGCGCTCTATACAGGAGCTGTGACTCCTCCATAACACGTCATTAACCCTTGCAGCGCTCTATACAGGAGCTCTGACTCCTCCGTAACACATCATTAACCCTCGCAGCGCTCTATACAGGAGCTGTGTCTCCTCCATAACACATAATTAACCCTCGCAGCGCTCTATACAGCAGCTGTGACTCCTCCATAACACGTCATTAACCCTCGCAGCGCTCTATACAGGAGCTGTGACTCCTCTATAACACGTCATTAACCCTCGCAGCGCTCTATACAGGAGCTGTGACTCCTCTATAACACGTCACTAACCCTCGCAGCGCTCTATACAGGAGCTGTGACTCCTCTATAACACGTCATTAACCCTCGCAGCGCTCTATACAGGAGCTATGACTCCTCCATAACACATCATTAACCCTCGCAGCGCTCTATACAGGAGCTGTGACTCCTCCATAACACATCATTAACATTCGCAGCGCTCTATACAGCAGCTGTGACTCCTCCATAACACGTCATTAACCCTCGCAGCGCTCTATACAGGAGCTGTGACTCCTCCATAACACGTCATTACCCCTCGCAGCGCTCTATACAGCAGCTGTGACTCCTCTATAACACGTCATTAACCCTCGCAGCGCTATACAGGAGCTGTGACTCCTCTATAACACGTCATTAACCCTCGCAGCGCTCTATACAGGAGCTGTGACTCCTCTATAACACGTCATTAACCCTCGCAGCGCTCTATCCTGCAGCTGTGACTCCTCTATAACACGTCATTACCCCTCGCAGCGCTCTATACAGGAGCTGTGACTCCTCCATAACACGTCATTAACCCTCGCAGCGCTCTATACAGGAGCTGTGACTCCTTTATAACACGTCATTAACCCTCGCAGCGCTCTATACAGCAGCTGTGACTCCTCTATAACACGTCATTAACCCTCTATACAGGAGCTGTGACTCCTCTATAACACGTCATTAACCCTCGCAGTGCTCTATACAGGAGCTGCGACTCCTCTATAACCCGTCATTAACCCTCGCAGCGCTCTATACAGGAGCTGTGACTCCTCCATAACACGTCATTAACCCTCGCAGCGCTCTATACATGAGCTGTGACTCCTCTATAACACGTCATTAACCCTCGCAGTACTATACAGGACTGGTGACTCCTCTGTAACACGTCATTAACCCTCGCAGCGCTCTATACAGGAGCTGTGACTCCCCTATAACACGTCATTAACCCTCGCAGCGCTCTATACAGGAGCTGTGACTCCTCCATAACACGTCATTAACCCTCGCAGCGCTCTATACAGGAGCTGTGACTCCTCCATAACACGTCATTAACCCTCGCAGCGCTCTATACAGCAGCTGTGACTACTCTATAACACGTCATTAACCCTCACAGCGCTCTATACAGGAGCTGTGACTACTCTATAACACAACAGTAGCCCTCACAGCGCTCTATACAGCAGCTGTGACTCCTCTATAACACGTCATTAACCCTCGCAGCGCTCTATACAGGAGCTGTGACTCCTCTATAACACGTCATTAACCCTCGCAGCGCTCTATACAGGAGCTGTGACTCCTCCATAACACGTCATTAACCCTCGCAGCGCTCTATACAGGAGCTGTGACTCCTTTATAACACGTCATTAACCCTCGCAGCGCTCTATACAGGAGCTGTGACTCCTCCATAACACGTCATTAACCCTTGCAGCGCTCTATACAGGAGCTCTGACTCCTCCGTAACACATCATTAACCCTCGCAGCGCTCTATACAGGAGCTGTGTCTCCTCCATAACACGTCATTAACCCTCGCAGCGCTCTATACAGGAGCTGTGACTCCTTTATAACACGTCATTAACCCTCGCAGCGCTCTATACAGGAGCTGTGACTCCTCCATAACACGTCATTAACCCTTGCAGCGCACTATACAGGAGCTCTGACTCCTCCGTAACACATCATTAACCCTCGCAGCGCTCTATACAGGAGCTGTGTCTCCTCCATAACACATTAATTAACCCTCGCAGCGCTCTATACAGCAGCTGTGACTCCTCCATAACACGTCATTAACCCTCGCAGCGCTCTATACAGGATCTGTGACTCCTCTATAACACGTCATTAACCCTCGCAGCGCTCTATACAGGAGCTGTGACTCCTCTATAACACGTCACTAACCCTCGCAGCGCTCTATACAGGAGCTGTGACTCCTCTATAACACGTCATTAACCCTCGCAGCACTCTATACAGGAGCTATGACTCCTCCATAACACATCATTAACCCTCGCAGCGCTCTATACAGGAGCTGTGACTCCTCCATAACACATCATTAACATTCGCAGCGCTCTATACAGCAGCTGTGACTCCTCCATAACACGTCATTAACCCTCGCAGCGCTCTATACAGGAGCTGTGACTCCTCCATAACACGTCATTAACCCTCGCAGCGCTCTATACAGCAGCTGTGACTCCTCTATAACACGTCATCAACCCTCGCAGCGCTATACAGGAGCTGTGACTCCTCTATAACACGTCATTAACCCTCGCAGCGCTCTATACAGGAGCTGTGACTCCTCTATAACACGTCATTAACCCTCGCAGCGCTCTATCCTGCAGCTGTGACTCCTCTATAACACGTCATTACCCCTCGCAGCGCTCTATACAGGAGCTGTGACTCCTCCATAACACGTTATTAACCCTCGCAGCGCTCTATACAGGAGCTGTGACTCCTTTATAACACGTCATTAACCCTCGCAGCGCTCTATACAGCAGCTGTGACTCCTCTATAACACGTCATTAACCCTCTATACAGGAGCTGTGACTCCTCTATAACACGTCATTAACCCTCGCAGTGCTCTATACAGGAGCTGCGACTCCTCTATAACACGTCATTAACCCTCGCAGCGCTCTATACAGGAGCTGTGACTCCTCCATAACACGTCATTAACCCTCGCAGCGCTCTATACATGAGCTGTGACTCCTCTATAACACGTCATTAACCCTCGCAGTACTATACAGGAGCTGTGACTCCTCTATAACACGTCATTAACCCTCGCAGCGCTCTATACAGGAGCTGTGACTCCCCTATAACACATCATTAACCCTCGCAGCGCTCTATACAGCAGCTGTGACTCCTCTATAACACGTCATTAACCCTCGCAGCGCTCTATACAGCAGCTGTGACTCCTTCATAACACGTCATTAACCCTCGCAGCTCTCTATACAGCAGCTGTGACTCCTCTATAACACGTCATTAACCCTCGCAGTGCTCTATACAGCAGCTCTGACTACTCTATAACACGTCATTAACCCTCACAGCGCTCTATACAGGAGCTGTGACTCCTCTATAACACAACAGTAGCCCTCACAGCGCTCTATACAGCAGCTGTGACTCCTCTATAACACGTCATTAACCCTCGCAGCGCTCTATACAGGAGCTGTGACTCCTCTATAACACGTCATTAACCCTCGCAGCGCTCTATACAGGAGCTGTGACTCCTCCATAACACGTCATTAACCCTCGCAGCGCTCTATACAGGAGCTGTGACTCCTTTATAACACGTCATTAACCCTCGCAGCGCTCTATACAGGAGCTGTGACTCCTCCATAACACGTCATTAACCCTTGCAGCGCTCTATACAGGAGCTCTGACTCCTCCGTAACACATCATTAACCCTCGCAGCGCTCTATACAGGAGCTGTGTCTCCTCCATAACACACCATTAACCCTCGCAGCGCTCTATACAGCAGCTGTGACTCCTCCATAACACGTCATTAACCCTCGCAGTGCTCTATACAGGAGCTGTGACTCCTCTATAACACGTCATTAACCCTCGCAGCGCTCTATACAGGAGCTGTGACTCCTCTATAACACGTCACTAACCCTCGCAGCGCTCTATACAGGAGCTGTGACTCCTCTATAACACGTCATTAACCCTCGCAGCGCTCTATACAGGAGCTATGACTCCTCCATAACACATCATTAACCCTCGCAGCGCTCTATACAGGAGCTGTGACTCCTCCATAACACATCATTAACATTCGCAGCGCTCTATACAGCAGCTGTGACTCCTCCATAACACGTCATTAACCCTCGCAGCGCTCTATACAGGAGCTGTGACTCCTCCATAACACGTCATTAACCCTCGCAGCGCTCTATACAGCAGCTGTGACTCCTCCATAACACGTCATTAACCCTCGCAGCGCTCTATACAGCAGCTGTGACTCCTCTATAACACGTCATTAACCCTCGCAGCGCTATACAGGAGCTGTGACTCCTCTATAACACGTCATTAACCCTCGCAGCGCTCTATACAGGAGCTGTGACTCCTCTATAACACGTCATTAACCCTCGCAGCGCTCTATCCAGCAGCTGTGACTCCTCTATAACACGTCATTACCCCTCGCAGCGCTCTATACAGGAGCTGTGACTCCTCCATAACACGTCATTAACCCTCGCAGCGCTCTATACAGGAGCTGTGACTCCTTTATAACACGTCATTAACCCTCGCAGCGCTCTATACAGCAGCTGTGACTCCTCTATAACACGTCATTAACCCTCTATACAGGAGCTGTGACTCCTCTATAACACATCATTAACCCTCGCAGTGCTCTATACAGGAGCTGCGACTCCTCTATAACACGTCATTAACCCTCGCAGCGCTCTATACAGGAGCTGTGACTCCTCCATAACACGTCATTAACCCTCGCAGCGCTCTATACAGGAGCTGTGACTCCTCTATAACACGTCATTAACCCTCGCAGTACTATACAGGAGCTGTGACTCCTCTATAACATGTCATTAACCCTCGCAGCGCTCTATACAGGAGCTGTTACTCCCCTATAACACGTCATTAACCCTCGCAGCGCTCTATACAGCAGCTGTGACTCCTCTATAACACGTCATTAACCCTCGCAGCGCTCTATGCAGGAGCTGTGACTCCTCTATAACACGTCATTAACCCTCGCAGCGCTCTATACAGCAGCTGTGACTCCTCTATAACACGTCAATAACCCTCGCAGCGCTCTATACAGGAGCTGTGACTCCTTTATAACACGTCATTAACCCTCGCAACGCTCTCTACAGGAGCTGTGACTCCTCTATAACATGTCATTAACCCTCGCAGCGCTCTATACAGCAGCTGTGACTCCTCTATAACACGTCATTAACCCTCGCAGTGCTCTATACAGCAGCTGTGACTTTTCTATAACACGTCATTAACCCTCACAGCGCTCTATACAGAAGCTGTGACTCCTCTATAACACGTCATTAACCCTAGCAGGGCTCTATGCAGGAGCTGCGACTCCTCTATAACACGTCATTAACCCTCGCAGCGCTCTATGCAGGAGCTGTGACTCCCCTATAACACGTCATTAACCCTCGCAGCGCTATACAGGAGCTGTGACTCCTCAATAACACGTCATTAACCCTCGCAGCGCTATACAGGAGCTGTGACTCCCCTATAATACGTCATTAACCCTCACAGCGCTCTATACAGGAGCTGTGACTCCTCTATAACACGTCTTTAACCCTCGCAGCACTCTATACAGGAGCTGTGACTCCTCTATAACACATCATTAACCCTCGCAGCGCTATACAGGAGCTGTGACTCCCCTATAACACGTCATTACCCCTCGCAGCGCTCTATACAGGAGCTGTGACTCCCCTATAACACGTCACTAACCCTCGCAGCGCTCTATACAGGAGCTGTGACTCCTCCATAACACGTCATTAACCCTCACAGCGCTATACAGGAGCTGTGAATTCTCTATAACACGTCCATAACCCTCGCAGCGCTCTATACAGCAGCTGTGACTCCTCTACAACACGTCCTTAACCCTCGCAGCGCTCTATACAGCAGCTGTGACTCCTCTACAACACGTCATTATCCCTCACAGCGCTCTATACAGGAGATGTGACTCCTCTATAACACGTCATTAACCCTCGCAGCGCTATACAGGAGCTGTGACTCCTCTATAACACGTCACTACCCCTCACAGCGCTATATACAGGAGCTGTGACTCCTCTATAACACGTCATTAACCCTCACAGAGCTCTATACAGGAGCTGTGACTCCTCTATAACACGTCAATAACCCTCGCAGCGCTCTATACAGGAGCTGTGACTCCTCTATAACACATCATTAACCCTCGCAGAGCTATACAGGAGTTGTGAATCCTCTATAAGACGTTATTAACCCTCGCAGCGCTCTATACAGGACCTGTGACTCCTCTATAACACATCATTAACCCTCGCAGCGCTCTGTACAGGAGCTGTGACTCCCCTATAACACGTCAATAACCCTCGCAGAGCTCTATACAGGAGCTGTGACTCCTCTATAATACGTCATAAACCCTCGCAGCGCTCTATGCAGGAGCTGTGACTACTCTATAACACGTCATTAATCCTCGCAGCGCTCTATGCAGGAGCTGTGACTCCCCTATAACACGTCACTAACCCTCGCAGCACTCTATGCAGGAGCTGTGACTCCCCTATAACACGTCATTAACCCTCGCAGCGCTCTATGCAGGAGCTGTGACACCCCTATCGCACGTCATTAACCCTCGCAGCGCTCTATGCAGGAGCTGTGACTCCCCTATCGCACGTCATTAACCCTCGCAGCGCTCTATGCAGGAGCTGTGACTCCCCTATCACACGTCATTAACCCTCGCAGCGCTCTATGCAGGAGCTGTGACTCCCCTATCACACGTCATTAACCCTCGCAGCGCTCTATTCAGGAGCTGTGACTCCTCTATAACACGTCATTAACCCTCGCAGCGCTCTATACCGGAGCTGTGACTCCTCTATAACACATCATTAACCCTCGCAGCGCTCTATGCAGGAGCTGTGACTCCTCTATAACACGTCATTAACCCTCGCAGCGCTCTATGCAGGAGCTTTGACTCCTCTATAACACGTCATTAACCCTCGCAGCGCTCTAGCCAGGAGCAGTGACTCCTCTATAACACGTCATTAACCCTCGCAGCGCTCTAAACAGGAGCTGTGACTCCTCTATAACACGTCATTAACCCTCGCAGCGCTCTATACAGGAGCTGTGACTCCTCTATAACACGTCATTAACCCTCGCAACGCTCTATACAGGAGCTGTGACTCCTCTATAACACGTCATTAACCCTCGCAGCGCTCTATACAGCAGCTGTGACTCCTCTATAACACGTCATTAACCCTCGCAGCGCTCTATACAGCAGCTGTGACTCGTCTATAACACGTCATTAACCCTCGCAGCGCTCTATACAGCAGCTGTGACTCCCCTATAACACGTCATTAACCCTCGCAGCGCTCTATATAGCAGCTGTGACTCCCCTATAACACGTCATTAACCCTCGCAGCGCTCTATGCAGGAGCTGTGACTCCCCTATGACACGTCATTAACCCTCACAGCGCTATACAGGAGCTGTGACTCCTCAATAACACGTCATTAACCCTCGCAGCGCTATACAGGAGCTGTGACTCCCCTATAATACGTCATTAACCCTCACAGCGCTCTATACAGGAGCTGTGACTCCTCTATAACACGTCTTTAACCCTCGCAGCGCTCTATACAGGAGCTGTGACTCCTCTATAACACATCATTAACCCTCGCAGCGCTATACAGGAGCTGTGAATTCTCTATAACACGTCCATAACCCTCGCAGCGCTCTATACAGCAGCTGTGACTCCTCTACAACACGTCCTTAACCCTCGCAGAGCTCTATACAGGAGCTGTGACTCCTCTATAACACGTCAATAACCCTCGCAGCGCTCTATACTGGAGCTGTGACTCCTCTATAACACATCATTAACCCTCGCAGCGCTATACAGGAGTTGTGAATTCTCTATAACACGTTGTTAACCATCGCAGCGCTCTATACAGGAGCTGTGACTCCTCTATAACACGTCATTAACCCTCGCAGCGCTCTGTACAGGAGCTGTGACTCCCCTATAACACGTCAATAACCCTCGCAGCGCTCTATACAGGAGCTGTGACTCCTCTATAATACGTCATAAACCCTCGCAGCGCTCTATACAGGAGCTGTGAATACTCTATAACACGTCATTAACCCTCGCAGCGCTCTATGCAGGAGCTGTGACTCCCCTATAACACGTCATTAACCCTCACAGCGCTCTATGCAGGAGCTGTGAGTCCCCTATAACACGTCATTAACCCTCGCAGCGCTCTATGCAGGAGCTGTGACTCCTCTATAACACGTCATTAACCCTCGCAGCGCTCTATGCAGGAGCTGTGACTCCTCTATAACACGTCACTAACCCTCGCAGCGCTCTATGCAGGAGCTGTGACTCCCCTATAACACGTCATTAACCCTCGCAGCGCTCTATGCAGGAGCTGTGACTCCCCTATCGCACGTCATTAACCCTCGCAGCGCTCTATGCAGGAGCTGTGACTCCCCTATCACACATTATTAACCCTTGCAGCGCTCTATGCAGGAGCTGTGACTCCCCTATCACACGTCATTAACCCTCGCAGCGCTCTATGCAGGAGCTGTGACTCCCCTATCACACGTCATTAACCCTCGCAGCGCTCTATGCAGGAGCTGTGACTCCTCTATAACACGTCATTAACCCTCGCAGCGCTCTATGCAGGAGCTGTGACTCCTCTATAACACGTCATTAACCCTCGCAGCGCTCTATGCAGGAGCTGTGACTCCTCTATAACACGTCATTAACCCTCGCAGCGCTCTATGCAGGAGCTTTGACTCCTCTATAACACATCATTAACCCTCGCAGCGCTCTATGCAGGAGCAGTGACTCCTCTATAACACGTCAAAAACCTTCGCAGCGCTCTATACAGGAACTGTGACTCCTCTATAACACGTCATTAACCCTCGCAGCGCTCTAAACAGGAGCTGTGACTGCTCTATAACACGTCATTAACCCTCGCAGCGCTCTATACAGGAGCTGTGACTCCTCTATAACACGTCATTAACCCTCGCAGCGCTCTATACAGCAGCTGTGACTCCTCTATAACACGTCATTAACCCTCGCAGCGCTCTATACAGCAGCTGTGACTCCTCTATAACACGTCATTACCCCTCGCAGCGCTCTATACAGCAGCTGTGACTCCCCTATAACACGTCATTAACCCTCGCAGCGCTCTATACAGCAGCTGTGACTCCCCTATAACACGTCATTAACCCTCGCAGCGCTCTATACAAGAGCTGCGACTCCCCTATAACACGTCATTAACCCTCGCAGCGCTCTATGCAGGAGCTGCGACTCCCCTATAACACGTCATTAACCCTCACAGCGCTCTATACAGGAGCTGCGACTCCTCTATAACACGTCATTATCCCTAGCAGCGCTCTATACAGGAGCTGCGACTTCTCTATAACACGTCATTAACCCTCGCAGCGCTCTATACAGGAGCTGCGACTCCTCTATAACACGTCATTAACCCTCGCAGCGCTCTATACAGGAGCTGCGACTCTTCTATAACACGTCATTAACCCTCGCAGCGCTCTATACAGCAGCTGTGACTCCTCTATAACTTGTCATTAACCCTCGCAGCGCTCTATACAGGAGCTGCGACTCCTCTATAACACGTCATTAACCCTCGCAGCACTCTATACAGGAGCTGCGACTCCTCTATAACACGTCATTAACCCTCGCAGCGCTCTATGCAGCAGCTGTGACTCCTCTATAACACGTCATTAACCCTCGCAGCGCTCTATGCAGCAGCTGTGACTCCTCTATAACACGTCATTAACCCTCGCAGCGCTCTATACAGGAGCTTTGACTCCTCTATAACACGTCATTAACCCTCGCAGCGCTCTATGCAGGAGCTGTGACTCCTCTATAACACGTCATTAACCCTCGCAGCGCTCTATGCAGGAGCTGTGACTCCTCTATAACACGTCACTAACCCTCGCAGCGCTCTATGCAGGAGCTGTGACTCCCCTATAACACGTCTTTAACCCTCGCAGCGTTCTATGAAGGAGCTGTGACTCCCCTATCGCAGGTCATTAACCCTCGCAGCGCTCTATACAAGAGCTGTGACTCCCCTATCACACGTCATTACCCCTCGCAGCGCTCTATACAGGAGCTGCGACTCCCCTATAACACGTCATTAACCCTCACAGCGCTCTATACAGGAGCTGCGACTCCTCTATAACACGTCATTATCCCTAGCAGCGCTCTATACAGGAGCTGCGACTTCTCTATAACACGTCATTAACCCTCGCAGCGCTCTATACAGGAGCTGCGACTCCTCTATAACATGTCATTAACCCTCGCAGCGCTCTATACAGGAGCTGCGACTCTTCTATAACACGTCATTAACCCTCGCAGCGCTCTATACAGGAGCTGCGACTCCTCTATAACACGTCATTAACCCTCGCAGCGCTCTATACAGGAGCTGCGACTCCTCTATAACACGTCATTAACCCTCGCAGCGCTCTATGCAGCAGCTGTGACTCCTCTATAACACGTCATTAACCCTCGCAGCGCTCTATGCAGCAGCTGTGACTCCTCTATAACACGTCATTAACCCTCGCAGCGCTCTATACAGGAGCTTTGACTCCTCTATAACACGTCATTAACCCTCGCAGCGCTCTATACAGGAGCTGCGACTCCCCTATAACACGTCATTAACCCTCGCAGCGCTCTATACAGGAGCTGCGACTCCCCTATAACACGTCATTAACCCTCGTAGCGCTCTATACAGGAGCTGCGACTCCCCTATAACACGTCATTAACCCTCGTAGCGCTCTATACAGGAGCTGTGACTCCTCTATAACACGTCATTAACCCTCGCAGCGCTCTATACAGGAGCTGCGACTCCTCTATAACACGTCACTAACCCTCGCAGCGCTCTATGCAGGAGCTGCGACACCTCTATAACACGTCATTAACCCTCGCAGCGCTCTATACAGCAGCTGTGACTCCTCTATAACACGTCATTAACCCTCGCAGCGCTCTATACAGGAGCTGTGACTCCTCTATAACACGTCATTAACCCTCGCAGCGCTCTATACAGGAGCTGCGACTCCTCTATAACACGTTATTAACCCTCGCAGCGCTCTATGCAGGAGCTGCGACTCCTCTATAACACGTCACTAACCCTCGCAGCGCTCTATAGAGCAGCTGCGACTCCTCTATAACACGTCATTAACCCTCGCAGCGCTCTATACAGCAGCTGCGACTCCTCTATAACACGTCATTAACCCTCGCAGTGCTCTATACAGCAGCTGCGACTCCTCTATAACACGTCATTAACCCTCGCAGCGCTCTATACAGGAGCTGCGACTCCTCTATAACACGTCACTATCCCTCGCAGCGCTCTATACAGCAGCTGTGACTCCTCTATAACACGTCATTAACCCTCGCAGCGCTCTATACAGGAGCTGTGACTCCTCTATAACACGTCATTAACCCTCGCAGCGCTCTATACAAGAGCTGCGACTCCTCTATAACACGTCATTAACCCTCGCAGCGCTCTATACAGCAGCTGTGACTCCTCTATAACACGTCATTAACCCTCGCAGCGCTCTATACAGCAGCTGTGACTCCTCTATAACACGTCATTAACCCTCGCAGCGCTCTCTACAGGAGTTGTGACTCCTCTATAACACGTCATTAACCCTCGCAGCGCTCTATACAGCAGCTGTGACTCCTCTATAACACGTCATTAACCCTCACAGCGCTCTATAAAGCAGTTGCAGCACGGGATGGATATAACAAAATCATTTTATTATAATTAGGTTATAAAAAGCCACAAATGGAAAGTGATATAAATAACCCCTCGCTATATGAGCCCACAATGTGTGAAGAGAGAGGCCCCTCACATCTCTACAGGACATTGGGGGGTTGCAGAATGATTTTGTGTGTACTATATATTATCATCTAAGCATTCACATACAATTACATGTATCTGCCGATTTGTACTGATCTCTGTGTGTGAGCAGCTCAGCATACAGTATGTATAATTGTGTGTCTGTGTGTGAGCGGCTCAGCATACAGTATGTGTAATTGTGTGTCTGTGTGTGCACGGCTCAGCATACAGTATGTGTAATTGTGTGTCTGTGTGTGTGAGCAGCTCAGCATACAGTATGTGTAATTGTGTGTCTGTGTGTGTGTGTCTCAGCATACAGTATGTATAATTGTGTGTCTGTGTGTGAGCGGCTCAGCATACAGTATGTGTAATTGTGTGTGTGTGTGTGAGTGTCTCAGCATACAGTATGTATAATTGTGTGTCTGTGTGTGAGTGTCTCAGCGTACAGTATGTGTAATTGTGTGTCGGTGTGTGCATGGCTCAGC